>VDFB02270651.1:701848239-701869757 GCA_007258455.2 Sequoia sempervirens | reverse complement strand
TTCTCATAGTGTGGATTATTGTGTACTTAAGTTTGAGTATTTAAATTGGGCCCAACATAAAAATTATGATGATGTTGAGCAACAACAAGTTCTCTAGGTTGATGATCAACCAATTGAACTGAAGATTTCTATATGCCCAAGCTTCACTTTTTTTAGTTTGAGCTATTAGAGTACGAGTTTTCTTCATGCCAACAAGAAGGAGTAGCATATTTTTCTTTGCAATGTGAATTGGAGGAATTCTTTTTTTCCTCAATTCACTCAAGGAGGTCAACATGTCAGGAAATACCAGTGTCTTTTTGGTGTTGGTCTAAGTTTTTAATTTTTACTCCCAGATGCTATAAAGATAATGGATACAATGCAAGGTGTTGTAATGGCCTATGTTTTGTGGTTTCCATACAATGGAAATGTTAATGTTGGGTAAAATAATCAATTTTTAGAGACAATCACAAGTTTGTGCATAAAGGAAGAAGGCTACATTTGTTGTAGTTGTATGAACATGATAGATTCATGTTGATGAAAATCAATTCCTTTCTAGCAAGATGGTGTTTGATAGAGGAAAGTGACTCTATCCTTCCTCTACAAGGTTGGTCTACATTGTGTTAAAATTTTGTCACATCCATATTTTAGTGGCCATGTGTTGTCATATTAATTGGTTGTGAGCTTCATCATGTACATATGTTTTATCCATCATGAGTCAATCTTGCTCCCTTTTTTTTCCATTTTTAGTCTAACTAGATATTATAAATTCTCGTTGTCCATGCATGAGACACATGTTCCAACCATATCCATTGTTCAGGCTCAAATTTTCAATGCCAATTTTTGCTTGAGTCCCTTCGTTTTGATGCATCTTGGTGGTTTTGTGACCCAACAAAGTAGATAATCAACATGCTTAATTCATCCTATATTATCCCCTTAATTCATTAGTATATCTAACCACTTTTCCTAATTATCTTTAAAATGACCTACTCAAATTGACAACATATAATACTCGATGATATATCCCTTCACACTTAAATATTTCTATCCAAATTTTGTAAGCTCTTTAGTACTCAACTTATAACTTGCAAGAATAAACTTGAATTTCAACTTCTTTTTCCATTTTATCTCATTTCTCAACTTTAGTTCACCTTTCATATTTCTTTCTAATTAAGTTTCCTTCCACCAAAGTGTAGCATGACATTTCAATTTTTTATTTGTAAATTTCACTCCATTAGGGTCATTAATTTTCTCATACTCAAAATATTCCTCAATATCATTAATCCAATCAACTAATTCTTCAAAATCTAGATTACTAGAATGATTAGGAAAAACAATTCTTCTTTTCTTGCCAAGTCCAGAAATAGTCTTTAACATTCTTTCTTCTTTATCTTTGTCTTGAACTATGACATCTTCAACTAATCCATCATTATTTTCATCATCCCTATCATCTAATATATGGTTCAACACATATCCTCTTATATTTTCTTCTACCACATCCAAACGGATTCAGACATTCCTCATCATATTGAACATTTTTTCAATTCATTCTACAACATGTACACTTGCACCTCTATCCATCCTTCTAGATAGCATCTTCAAATTCAATATGAACTAACTCAGTTTTTCGATGATATGTCCACAACCAATTCTAGTCACAAGAATCTTCTACCCAACACTCACTTTCTAGAAGACTCACTTCATTGACTTTCTTTATTACCAAATAATATAGTCAAGATTGGAGACTCCAATTAAGGACTATCTAAGCATACAATAAATAGACCTTTCAAATTCAAACCTCATTAATAACAAAAAAAAAATTACCAAAAATAATATGTAAAGAACATAATTATTTTACTAATATAATAGCCTTGAAAGCTTGATTACATGTTAGGATTCAACCTTCAAATTGTAAATCGGATCTTAAGATCTCGACAACTTAGTTTCTTCCACTTGTTTATTTCTTTATCTCCCTCTCCTTTCTTACCTATCCTCAAATCATATCAAACCTCCTTATATATAGAAGATGTGAAAATGAATTGTAATGGCTAGTCTCATGCTACATGATCAAACATTAACATGATAAAAATCAAAGGCCTCAAAATTTATTTAAAAAATTATCGTCAATCAACTTTGGAATTTAGTGTATCATCCTTATGTAAGATGCAATTTCATTGGCAATGCATAGCATTATTATTCCCAAGATACTTCAAACAAGGAGTCTCCAAAGTTAATATGGTTTTATATATGACCCCTCTTAGGACCTATAATGAAGTATGTAGCTTAAGAATTTTTCTAAGTTTTAAATACCTGTCACATTGTTCAAATGAGTTATTCTTATATAGTAAAAAGCTCAATATTTCCCCCAACTAACTCCTTGAATGGAAAACATACATGTGGTGATCAAGAGCGCATACAAATTGAATTAAACATCCTAGACATATGGTGTAATCTATGATCTCAACTGCAACAAATGATTATTAATTGTGGTGCCTTGCAACATCACTGCTACCTTGATTGTGCCTATGGTTACAAATATGAAGCTTTGAATTTATGAAAACATAAGTGCAATGAGATGTAGTGCCACAAAATATACTCATCCTACTACACAATATTTGAAAAACTAGTAAAGTACTTTCAAAACAAACAAACATTAAAGAGAAGATATAGTTGGTTGATACAAGACTACTCTTACACCTTGGATGCTCTTGCATCATATTGTCATATTGAGACTCCTTTGACTAATAGCTAGTTCCTCAAGAGCATAGAATGCCCCACATTTTCATTTTAGGAAGTTAAGAAGAGGAACAAATCTACACCTTTATGTTTACTCAACAAGTAATAGCTAAATTATATTAGAGGGTGGTGAGGAGAGGATGAGGAGCGAATTGAAGACTCAACATCAAGTTGAGTAATTGCTTTCATAATATTTCCCTTGTAATGCCCCGCCGTGCGAACCCCAAAGGACAATAACACAATAATTACAGCACAATTTTTTTTAAAAATAAAAATAAACATAACATACATGTAATACACATTAATTCATAACATGAATTAAATAGATTCATTAACACATACATCCCTTGGGGTACACGAAGAGTCATTACACAACTTAGATCCATACAACATCAATAAAGAATAAAATCCAAAGATATAATCATCAACAATAAATATACATGAAAAATTCATTGATAAGAAGCCATCTGCACATAAATACAACATATGCATGATTAACATAACACATTGAATAACAACTTCCATGGTCAATATCCACACCAAGTTTAACATTTCATTACAGTACAATGTTTAAGAAGTACAATGATACAAGAGTGTTCCAAACATGAATGGAAACCATACACAAGATACCATGATACAAATATTTAGAGAAATACAAGTATCAAAACTGGCTCCAAGATAGATACAACTCTGGAGTCGCTGCAATAGCACCAATCCGCACCTCTCGATCTTCGAATGGGGACCCAATGGGGTGCATAGCACGTTCCACCCGACCATGTGGGTCCGAAGACCCACCCCCCGTGCTAGGAGCTAACAAGAAAGAGACCTCAACCAAGAACATCCAAACATGGAACCACAAGACTCAACAACATACCAAGGTATCATAACACTCAGGAATTAAAATGACATAATCAACCACATCTAGGAGTCATAAATCTCATCACATAAATCAAAACAATAGCTAGTAAACAAGGAACCAAAAGAAGATCATAAAACACTTTCAAATCAAGTTGAATTAAAAACCATATCACAATTCAGAAACGCAATGATACAATACAATAACATCATATCACAATACCATAAGAGTACAAGGTCATAAGTCAAATATCAATGAGATCATACAAGACCACAAAGTACACCAAAGATAAAATAGGGTAAAACCATAAATCAATTCAAAACAACTATATTTCATCAATACAAGACAAAGAACCACTTCCAGAGGATTTCCAAAGAAACAACATAATAAGGAGTGTTAGAGGAGAGTGTCATCGCATGGCTTACATGGATTATCCAGACTACCACTAACGCAAGGCGCCGCCTCCGTCTACTGACGAATTATCCAGACAAAACCGAGCGCTAGGAGCCGCCTCCATCTATGGTTATCCAGACTACCTATTTCAAGGCGCTGCTCCATAGGGTTGCTCATGCGGATCCGTTACCCTTCGCGAAGACAAGGCAACGAACATGCCAACCACGGCCTTCTCAATCCCCTTTAGTCTGTGGTAGCACTAAAAGGTGGATGAGGCATCAATTATCTTTTTAATGTGATTCTACCCACCCCTAGTTAATTATTTAAATTATCACTTATTAAATTCACTCTAACGAGGGCTATCCTGGCGCCCCTTTGTGCGCCGACCACCCACTTAGAGCCACTCCCACTCTAGACACTCAAAACATAAAAAACCAAATCCAAGGGTTGTACAACATAACAAGTACAGTAGATCACAACAGAGAAGCATGCAAGGCATCACCCATCTTGCCATAAATACATAATCAAAATCTCAACGATTCATGTACAACCCTTTTCAAAAACATGAAACCAAAACACTTGCCACAACAAGGGCACATAAAAGGAGGAACACTAACCAATAGTAAAATAAACCTCTGGAAGATTCTCATAAAGTTACACTAGGGTTTCCCCATGAAAATCTGACAACAATAAAAGCAAAACCTTGAAGAACTATTTTCAATTCAATTATGATGAGAGAATACATCAAAATAAGATCAACAACTCCCTTAAACAACATCAACAACTTCAATACAAACTAAATCGGACATCCAAGGGAAACCTCTATTTTCTCCTCTCGGAATACCCATAATTCAAAGAGCTTTTCCATTTGACTCATTAACAACTCAAGCAGGACCACCAATCATGACAAAGATAACATTAACCAATTTGCCACTTAGGTAAAGAACAAAAGAACACATACTAGTTCCCAACGAATAGCAACATAAATAAAATGAGAGAAAAACTCCAATTCAAAAATCAACTCAGGAAAAGTCACATTGAAAGAATCCATAAAACCACACATTCTAATAATATATCCATTCATTCAATAAGAAGTAACTTTTAACATTTTAAAAAAAACATTAGTTTAAAGATCAATCATTTCCAACATTTAAGGATAGCACAATATTGCGAAGTGAAAATAAAATCTAATGGTTTAAGTCGTAAGACACTATTCACAAGTATACTCTTTCAAACACAATTATATTCCCATTTACACATTATAACAACAATCTCCCTTTGAAGATCAACCCACTCAAACCAACAATTTGATCCTAATATCAATCACAAGTATTTTCTAGAACTGTTCTTATAGAAATCCCACAAAACAACTATTAAAAGAATATGAGGGAAATTGACTTAGAAAAGATCATCTAATTTTATTCATTTACATAAACCCTTTGTTTAACTAAATATAATTAATCAAAACATTTATCGAATCAACAATCATTCACTAGCCTTTGTCGTAATACCCAACTATTTAAAGTTTTCAAATTTATTTACTTCCATTTATCTTATAAATCAATTCTCCCACCTAAACAGAAATAATCCTTATCGCCAATATTATCTACATACAAAACTCTACTTTTCATTATTTCTAAGTTAACTATCCCACTTGAAATTAATCAAATTGAGAATAAACTAATCTATCAATGTTACCCAAATTATTAACATAAGGAAACTCTCTCTCTAATCACTTTACTAACCTACTCAATAACATAATACCTAACTTAACTACCTAATAATTCTAATTTTCTAACTCCTATAAATAAATAATTTTCTGAACATAAACACATTAATCACAAAGTCTTAAGGAATAATTCCATACAAGGAAACCATCAACACATCAACCTTTAAGAACACTATCTTAAAACACTTACAATGAACAGGCCATTGAGACATCTCCATAAATATCCCACAAATAACACCCATCTTAAAACAATTAAATAACACTTAACCAGTAATCACAACACTTTGTTTAAAACACATTTACTCACACATTATAAACATAAAGACTTTCCTTTAATTTAAGCATTATTTCAACATTTTTACCACTTATTTTAATATATCCACTTAATTTAAATTAAGAGAGTATTTACTACAAATAATTATATTTAAAATAACTATATTTATAAGATAACCAACTCCATCAAGTTTAATACGAATTCTAATTATAACTTTAAAATATAATACTAAGATGACAATTCTATAATTTACAACTTTATTATAATACTATGGTGATGGCACTAATAAATTATTTCACATAGTAGTTTGATAAATAATTATTATTCACAGACTCATTAGATAACAAAAAAGTAATTAAAACCATTTAACATTTTAATCAGTATCATTTAAATTAATTAACCTATGAACCTGGGATTTATCCTCACATAAAAATAACTTTATCATTTAACCTTCCAGTAAAAGAAACTACGTAAATGTAGAATCACTTATCTCCTTTAGTGAACCCTAAAACTTAATTAACTATATAAATCGATTTACTTTAACTAAACACAGTTCATTTATCTACAACAAAATTAAATACCTATTTCAATAATGTTTATTCGGTTAAAATCCTTTGTTAAATAATATTTTACTAAACAACTTAGCGAAATAACCATTTTCACTTTAATTATTTACCCAATTCTTTTATTTTCTAAAGCAAATTCAATACTTTATTTACAAATCAACTATCTAATTTAAAATTCTTTATCACCTTTTATTACTTCACTTACCATAAAATAAAATTACACTCGATTCATATTTTACTTTTACACCACGATAAAATCATAAACAAAACAATTAAAGAAATTATTCATGTTTTATAAACATATTATATAAATACGAACCATTTTCTTTTGAATAATACTCATCATACAAATCTACTTATATATTGAAATATCCTCATAAATTCTAAATATAAAAGACTACCTTCACTCAAATCTTTTAACCTAATTATGTATCTATACTTGTTTATATAACCATACGCATATAAAAGAATAATAATCAAAAAGGTATAAATTCAAAATAAATAAAAAGTCACTCATATATGCAGTTGGGAATTCAAATGCCATAACTCAGACAGGTTGACAAAGAAATCAGAGAGGCTATTTAATTCTGTACAATGTTTCAACTCTAATTGTTGTAACAGTGACAGGCTGCCAAGGGTTTCAGAGGAACTATTTAATTTACTACACTTTTGCAAGTCCAACGTTGCAGCTGTGATAATTTTGCCTATAGTTTTGGGGAGATTGCAAATACGTGACTTATGCGCAGGAGAAATAATATTAGATTTATTAAAACAATAAATCTTTATAGGTTAAAATTAGATTAATCTTTAACTTGTTAAGTTAATTTTATTTTCTTGATCTCACAACTTAACTATGACTCTCAATGGATGGTAATTATTATCATTATTACTCAAATTTTATTTAAATTTATTTTATTTTATTTTCTTCTGTTTTGACATCAATTTCTGTAAACATAAATTTATGTCGATTTTATTAACTGTTCTACTTGGTGGCACTAGTTTACAAATCACTAGGGTTTCTACACAATTACGAACTAGGCTTGGTATTAAAAGCACATACAATAAAGTTTTTACTAGATTATACGTATATAAAAATAATAATTATAATGTGCACCTTGTAATGGTAGGATGCTCGTGTGCCGGCAGAGGGGATATGCAAAAAATTGAATTATTTGTGTTGGAAGGATTCCATTTACATTCAATTGACAGAATAACATTCACAAATGCAATTATTATTTATTTCAAGCTTTGCTTTAAATCAAAAGAATAATCTACTTTAATGAAAACTCATCAAGCCTCTAGTTTAAATAGAATATTTATGAAGTCCTAATATTATTCATAAAATAATTTGCACAAGGTAAAAAGATAGGTCACAGAGGTAAAAAAAAGAGAACAACACCAATTCACGTGAAAAACTCCAACTGGAAAAAAAACCACTCCAAAATATCCGCAACTTATTTTTATTGATCATCAATGAAAAAAATACCTTTCCTCGATCCCTTCCAGACAAGAGCAGTAATTTATTGAGGTTGAAGGATGGATCAGCCAGCAATTACGCCTAAAACTTTTGCCGCATCTTCAAACCCTTGGTCAGTGTAGAATTCCCCTAAATTTTTTTCTTGCCTCCTCTTAAAGAAAATACCAAATTCTCCGTTCAACCGCCCTAACTCCTCTTTCTCCTCCGTAAAAGATTTTCAAAAAAAATAACTAATTTTTATTTACCCACTTTAATTAATCATTACTTTATATATTTATTTATTTAATTTCAACCAATAACTTCTTTTGTTTTAAATTACTTCCACTTAACTCTAAATTTTAACTAAAACAAATTTTCATAAATATTTAACTTTTAATTAAAATATAATTGAATAAGTATTTTTACCATAATTTATTTAAGTTTAATTTTAATATTTAATCCCCTTTAATATTTTATCACTTTTAAATTTATTAATTGAATTTAATCATTAAATGATAATTACCTTTCCTCATTTAATCTGATTATTTTAAATAACTAACTCCCAACGACAATTAAATTGATGTTTATTATTGAATCTAATTATTTATTTAATTCCAAATGAAACACGTAACCTTATAATTAAATTAATTTTATTAATCAAATCCAAACATATTATTAATGTTACCTCATAACCTTAAAATTAAATTAAATAATAAAATCACCACATCATCATAACATTACCAACAACAACTTACTTAACATCCACGACGACCGAAACGGAGGGCACTACATCCCTTTCATCCCCAATTCCTATTTTAATATTTCTTTAGTGGTTATTTAATATAATTAAAATAGTCATAGTATTAGATTTATTTTTCATTGAAGTGATGTTAAAAATGACTACAAACTTTATATAATTTGAAATTAAAAAGGGATTAAAGCTTAATAATGAGGATCCCCCTCCTATTGTATTTTTTATTACTTTAGTTCCATAGTTTTATATAATATTGCAATAATAGGTGTATTCATTATGACTTGGTTTTGTTAGAGGGTGGTGAGAAGATGAGGGGAGAACTAAAGAGTCAACATCAAGTTGGGCAATTGCTTTCATAATATTTTCCTTTTCTCCTTAATTCATACTTTTTTTTAGTGGTTATTGAATATCATTAAGATAGTCATAGTATTAGATTTATTTTCATTGAAGTGATGTTTTTGATAAGATAAGCAACATTTACAGGGTGTTGTACCCTTTACACAGAGAGCCCAGAGGGCCAAAGGAAACAAAATAGAAACAGTTGTAGAAAAACAAACAGAACTTAGACAACCCCAAAGGAGGGGACCAATCTGACTCCTAGAACCTGAGGCCGAACAGAGGCAACGGATTTGGGGAGTCCCTTCTTCTGTAGCACAACTGACCAGGAAGGCTCAGAATCTAAATCCACCGAGCGAGGCGAGGGGGGCAGATCCACAACAGCCACCCCAAACGAGGATCTGGCACACAACGAGGGAGATGGTAGAGCAGAAGAGGAGATAGGAGCAATCAAAGGACCAGCAGCGTCAACCGATGAGAGACGAGCAACCGACGACACACCAACAATAGAAGGATCCGTAGAAGGGTTGACCAGAAGAGGAGTCGGGATAGGCTCTGACACTAAGGGGCTAGACAAAGGAGAGTCGCTCACCTCATTGAAGTGATGTTAAAAATGATTTCAAACGTTGTATAAATTTGAAATTAAAAAAGGATTAAAGCCTAATAATGAGGATTCCCCTCCCATTTCAATTATTATTACTTTATTTGCATAGTTTTATATAATATCATAATAATAGGTGCATTCATTGTGACTTGGTTTTGTTTCCAAGGCATTTTCTATGCTTAGTATAATGTTTGTTTAGACTTCAAGGTGTGATCAATGTCACACTCTCTTTGTGAACCAATTGTACAATCTTTTAATAAAAAGTGATATATAAACTCTATTTCATCATTAAACAAATAGAAAGGTTAAGATAATTGTCACTTCTCTTATGCTTTGTAATAAAATAAGAAGCATTATTTCTTCAAGCTATGCATAGGGAGCAATAATACTAAGTCTATCCAATGACGATTGAGATAAAATGTGCTTTTTGTCATTAATAAACATGAACATTTCTTACTCTTTCAATATTATTAAAAAAATATTAACAAATAATTTATGTTTTTGATTGGTTGAAATGTACCATTAATAATAGTCAATTAAACAAACATGGTTATGCTAGTTGCTCTTATCTATCAATGGAACTGTTGACGTGTCCTAATGGCACAACAACGTGCAAACAGAATATTGCTATTTTGTTTCTCCTGAAAGAGAAAGACAACACATGAATATCTTAGCTCCCAAGGTCTTGGTAGTTGGTTCTCAACTGTGTCGATGTTGCTCAATGGTTGATGTGAACTATAATGTTCAAGGGGCCTGCTGGTGTTGAGCTTTTAGATGGTTCTAAGATCAAGCATGAATTTAAACCTACTTTAACTGGGGTTTTTAAAGAAACAGAAAAAGATCGATCAAGGTTTCAGTACTGAAAAGAATGATAATTCATCTAACTTAACCAGACTTGTTATATTTCAAGGAATTGTAAACTAAAACTGAAGAACAAAATTAACTCATGATTAACACACAGTTGCATCCATTCACAGTGTTGATTTCCACAACAAATTATAAGTTACCACTTTAAATAAAACACAAAATAACACTTCATTCCTTGAAAGCTTCTCAAATCAAATGATTAACTCAAGATAAATACCATTCTGGAACACAATATGGAGTAGATTCAAGTCTGGTTGCTCCTACTATTGGTGAAACAGATAAGCAACATATACAAATCTGGCACAATCGCCAGTGTACAGAAAACCTATGTCTTCAAATTGTTTCCATCTACACTAAGAAAACTTGAGGGGTACATTACTTTCTATGCTGAATCTAACTCCTAACTAAGACAAAAGAAGCTCCCTTTACCAAGAAACGGGATGCAGTTTTCGTCCCCTCTATCTTTTAGAAAATTCCTACTCTTCTAAAACTTCTACCTTTCGTCCTCCCGTTACAAAGAGGCAAAAATGCCCTATATACCAAATGTGCCCAAAAAGAATGTGTTGTCCCCTGTTTTTAGGGTTTACAAAATATATGTTGGTTGCAGGAGGGTCGGTCCTTAGATCTTTTGAATAAAGTTGATTCGGCATTAAATGTGTATCCCTGTTGTCCATGTTGGTGAAGGATTGTTATGGGGATGATCTCAGATCTTTTGCAGCTATAGCATTTACTTTTGGTCTCTGTGTCCATCTTTGAACTTCCTTGAAGGGCTACCTTGAATGCCCTAAAGTATTATCATTAATGTCGAGCTGCCTTTGCCAGCAGACCCCAGCTGTCACTGTGACTCACAGTTTCTTCCTCCTTCCTTCAGCCTTCTTCCTGCTCTAGACCTTTTTGTATGTTGATCGTCTTCTGGAAGCAACATCAGACTTGCCGTTAGATCTCCACACCATTGTTCATCGAGCTACTCCATCGGCTCATTCACAGAGCAGATCCACACCGGTTGCATTCTGTTGATTTCCTTCATAGGGGTAGTCAACTAGTCAAACGTCCAAGGTTCATCTTTAATTCTCTCGAATTGCCTAAACACATGCCACATAAGATTCTTGGGCGGTCAAAGGGTCCTTTGAATGGAATTGCATGTCGGTGAAACACTAATCGTGTCTCCTCGATGCGATTATACCTCATAGCGGTCATCAGCGTAGCACAAAACGGTCGGCAAGACCTCATGTCGAGCTGCATAAGTCGTACCAATACCACAAAAACCATCGGCAAGACAATCGTAGCGGGTTCCATTAGTCATACCAATATCCCTTTTCTATTTGCAAATCCGTCGCTATCGGCAAGACTGTATTCCCTCGGCATGACATCATATCGAGCCCCTCTTCCTTTGGCAAGCACATTCCATCTCGGGGAGACTCCTTCGTGTCAGGAAGACCTTACCCCGAACTCACGCCCTGTCGCCGAGACTCTTCGCAGTCGGCCAGACATCACTCCGAAGGGAGAACCCTTCAGCGAGACCTTTTCCATTCGGCCAGACTTCATAGCGAATATTTCTTTTTCCCTGAAGACAACCCTTTTGAACAACTGTCGGGGAGACTTTGCTCGGTCGGCGAGACCTTTCAACAAGACTCCGCCCAGTCGGCAAGACTTTTCCTCTTTGGCCAGACCTCATGCCGAAGGCATAACCCTTCGCCGAAATACTTATCGGGTCAGCAAGACCTTCCTGTGTCGGCAGGACATCATGTCAAACTCTTCTATTCTCCCCGAGCTCAATCTGTTTCGGCGAGACTCTCCGTAGTCGCCCAAACCCTACACCGAAACCACGCCACTTTCATTGAGACACCTTTGGGTCGGTGAGAGCTTTCATCGAGCGCATTCCACTACACCGAAGGGAGAAAACATGTTGGCGAGACCCTATTAGGTCGGTAGGACCTCATAGCAAAGCCGCCCTGTTTCGGCAATGAACTCATTTCAGTCGGGAAGACCTTGATTGGTCGGCGAGACCTTTCGCCGAAGACACTCCTTTTCGCCGAGACCTTACCCCTTTTCACCGAGACACCTTTGGGTCGGCGAGAGCTTTCATCGATATTATCTCATGTCGGCGAGACTTTCTTCTTTCGCCAAGACATCATACCAAAGTCTCCTCTTTCGTCGAGAGCCCATTTTACTTCAGGGAGACTTTGCTTGGTCGGCGAGACATTATGCCGAACTCAGAACATTTCAGCGAGGCCTCCTCCAGTCGGCAAGACTACTACAGGGTCCCAACGACTTTTTCTTGAGGAGTTTTATGCTGAATGTGATTGAGGCATGCTTTCCAGTTGACTTCCTCGAGAGATATCTTCAGGTGGGCGATCCAATCCTGCAAAAACAAATGCCTCCATTAGTCTTCAAAGCATATAAAGTACACTATTGTTCATCATTCCCTCAATTTTATCAAAAGGAAAACTGACCCTAACTGAGACAGAACCAAAATGGAACTGGAAACATACCTACCTTTCAAAGCTGGCGGGGGCGGGGCCAAAAGAAATCGAAACCGGGACCGGAGTCGAAATGGGAACAAGATACAAACCAAACGCTAACCTCTCATACTGTTGTCCCGACTCCGGCCCCGCAAAAGGCAACGATGCAAACAGAAAACCCGACACCCAACCAAGTGATCGGAACCGGAGAAAAATGAAGAAACGAACTAGGCGGAACCGGGACCGCAACCAAATCCGACCCTGAAACTTTTTTAATGTTTCAAGTCCGGATTTCGTTCTGGTCCCGCCTCCGACAACATCCAAAAAAAGACAACGAAGGAAGAAAAAGGGAAAAGGGGGGGCAGGGGGGAACACCCCGCAACAAAACAAAAGGAACAAAAGAAAAAGAACAAGACATGTGGAACCGGGATTGAAATAGAAATTGAACATGAGTTTCAAGGTTCGGTTCCAGTTCCGGTTCCAGGTCTGCCAGAACAACACGAAAAGATCCAAGGAAGAGAGGAAACTCCTGAGACACGGGACACAAAACAGAGAGGAAAACGACCAACCATAGAAGAGACAAAGGGAAAGGTGGAGTCAGGGCCGGGATGGAACACGGATCTGAAACCTTGAAGTAGTTAAACATTCAAATTCAGCTCCAGACCTGGCTCCGAGAGAACGAAAGATGAAAATAAAGGAACTGTCGGAACCAGGATCGGGAACGAAATAAGACCAGAACTTGGATGTAATTCCAAGCTCGATATTGGTCCCGTTTCCGCATTCGACAGAATAAGAGAAAAACGCCTAAGGTAGAAAAGAAAGGCCAAAGGGAAAAAAATAGAACAAGGGGGACCCATTTTGTTCCAAAACAAACTAGGGTGGTTATGCAAGGCATAACAGGAACTAAGAAGACAAATGCAAAAAAAACCAATTTATAGAAAAAATAAACAATGACTATTTAAACAAATAACTTTCTAAAGTAACATAATAGATGTCACAAAAATAGAGATTAAAGTTATTAATATTTTGACAATCACCATAATGACCTAAATATATAAATGTTAAATTGCCCACAATGAGAATGTTATTAAAACATTGAACAATGGTACCCAAAGAAGGCTATATTTGTAATTCATAAAACTTGAGTAACTTAGACATATTAATATTTTTTATTATTTATTTTCTTATTACGACCTCATTAGGTCAAATAAGAAAAAAATTGCAAGAAAAAGTACATTTTGCACAAAATAGAGAATTACATATCTTGATATATTTTTAATCTCTTTGTCAGCCAAACATCAACACTTAAGAAAACAACCAACATGATTGTAAATGACTAAATTACTTTATAAGGATTAGCCTAGGCTAATTAAATGAATGCAACAATAAAGCACAATTAACCTAAATTAATTTGTATTGGGAATTGATAATTGAGGTGTTATTTTACCAATATTAATGCTAGACTATCAAGGTACTTAGCTTTTGGAACTATAATGAAGAAATAAATGTTGGTCTCATGTAGAATCTATCCATCAATGTCTTGAAATTAATCATGTTGATGTTCTAGTTATCTTGAAAGAGCGACAAGCTTAGAAGCCACTATAGGCCAAACCCATGCATGCCAAGGTCAAACCCAAGCTTCGTACAAATGATAATCTGAAAATCAATCCTATAACATGTGAGATGGCTCTAGTTAATTCTACACTTCTACAACCTATTCACCTCAATCTAGTGTATAAGACTAGCAATATTTAAAAATGCCTTAGAGAGGCTACTAGATTATGAGGGTCGAGTCCTCCTCAATCAACCTCTTTAACGTATTGGCTTTGCAACCTTGAGTTAATTATTGAAGACAACACTTTCAAACATTCAAGTGTCCTAGACATAGTTATTGATACAAATGTGTTCATTTTAGTGCTCCAAATTGAAGTGTTCATAGAATGGTTCTTCATGTAATTGATTATTTCTAAATGATAAGTCAATACGAATTAGTTGCACATTAAATGTCCTTAAATAATAAGACAATAATAAATCATGTAAACATTTACCAAGTCAACTCCCAACAACTAGTGCTAAAATTTGATAATTGAGGTATTGTTTTACCAAAATTAAATGCAACAAGATTAGGGTACTTAGCTTTAGGAACTATGATGAAGAAATAAACATCGTGGCATGCAAAACCAATTTGTCAATGTCCAAAAATTAATCCTCCTGATGTGCTAGTTGTCTTAGAATAGTGACAAGCCCAAAATCCTCTATGGGTCAAATTTGCGCCCCACAGGATCAAACCTAAGCTCCACGAATATGACCTAATATGCACAATCAATCATGTAACACAAGTGATTGATATGGTTGATTGTACACTTTTGCAACCTATTTTGCCTCTTATCATTGGTATCTAATAATACACAAACATTTGTGGTATATAAATATACCTAGGTGGCTATTAGAATGTGAGAGTCAACCTATCTATCAAACCCCTTAACCAACCGACTTTATGGTCTTGGGCTAATGATTAAAGATAGCACTGTAAAAAATGTGTGTGCTTCATGTGGATATCAATGTAGTTCATTTCAATGCTCCAAATCGAAGTGCTCCTAGGTTGATTCTCCTTGTAATTGTTTATTTCTAAAAGATAAGTCGACATGAATTAGTTGCACATTGAATGCCTTTAAATACTAAGACATAATAATAATTTGCACAAACATGCATTAGGCCAACTCTCAACAAATAGTGAGAAAGACAAAAGTTGACAAATTTTACATCTAAATTTATCAACTTTGTGGATCACTCCCACACACCTAGGGATTAAAGCCACATCAATGTGGATCTCAAGGTGAGGAACAAACTATGGATAATGTTGCAATGTATGGCTAATAATGGTAAATATGGTAATGTATGTAATTAAGGGTATGGTTTAATAAATAGAAGTATGTCTAAATGGGAATGGATAGAAGATGGGGATGAAGCCAAATTTAACATAAGAGTGCACCACTTAAATTAGGATATTTTGTCAAAATGGGCTCAAAATTACATAGGTATTTCCATGGGTACACAAATTTCACCATACATATATGAATTTGCATGGATATGCATATATAGTAAGGGTGAAATTTGCATAATGTATGTTCCCAAGTTCAAATCCCCAAAATGAAATTGAAGCACATGGTACAATGGTAATCCCATGGTGGGCATTATTGGCTATGTTGTTCCTTAGTGGACGATGTACTAGTCTTGTGTTGGACATTGTTGGCTATGTTTTTGGTAAAGTAAGCAACATTTACAAGGTGTTGTACCCTTCACAAGGAGCCACAAGGGCCAATAGAGTCCAAATCAAAAAGTAACAAAACAAAACAATAAACCAAAACAGACGCAGATAAACAACACACAGTCCAACAAGAGACTAGCTGGTGTTCTACCAACTCTTCGATAGAAGCTGAACCAAATCACTGCCAATCCACCCCTGGTGGTCTTCAGCCTTCTTCATCTCCATCTCTTCTTTCATGACGGCAGACAGGGCACTAGTAACACAGTGAACTAATTTGACCATGAAACAGGTCAAATCATTGAATGTTTTGTCCATTTTTTCCATTCTTTCTTTCAGCACTTCGAGCTCCTCACATCTGCCCATAGTATAGTCAGGATCATTCTGCTCAAACCCCAACGTTTCTGAAGAGTGAGAGGCAGACACCTCCTTCTAAGCTTTAACCTTGTCAGGAATGGAAGAAGGACCACTAATTTTCACCTCTTCATCACCTTCCGACACCTCTTCCATTACGTTCTCTATTGTCTGACATCTCCTTAGTGTCCAAATCTCTAACTAGCATTTTATTTATGTTCTTCGCCAATCTACCTAAACGCCGAATGATGGTATCACAACCCACAATCACAGTCTCTGCCACCACCGTGTCACCCAAGGAATCCTTGCTCATGACATTTTTCCCTTTATTCAAAGGCACCTTCTCCTCACTTTACTTTTTCGGCTCAGCCTTGCTGGGAGTCTTCGCAGGGGTAGACTTGAGATCACATAGGCTCACCATCGCATAGGTTTGGGCAGCTCCCTCAACACCCTTAGGTTTGGTAGCAGTTTTGGGCTTTTGAGCATCCTTAGGGACAGGGTGGCTTTTCTTGGTAGGGCCTTTGGATTCGGTCGAAGATAAGTTCGTCTCGTTGGGTGGCTCAATTTCTTCAACATGGAAGGTCGAAATGGGTTTCAGAGGGCATAAAGCCAGATGAAAGTGGTAGAGTCTTAGGATAAGACCCTAGTGAAGCGGCAGAGGACTGGGTTCATTGGGATTTAAAGCAACAGACTCCACACATTTCTCAACAGAACTTTCAAGGTCCAAGAGCAGATAAAAGGGAAAGCTCATTAAAACTTTATGCCTAAGGTGATTTAACAGGGGAAAATGGTAATAGTAATAAGTCTTGTACCTTCCTTCCAACGTGACATATTTCATCAACGCAAGACACACCTAGTTCCACGGCTAAGGAAGAGCCTCCCGTTCGAACCCAGACTGGTTGCGCACAGGTTTCTCATCACCCACAAAGAATTTGTTCATACTAGCATTGTCCTAGGTCTTCGAATGTTTAGGATGCTTCATGCCAAAACTCTGGAGGCTCGTCGCTTGCGCGATCACTTCCTCATCAACCGTAAAGGAGATTCCTCCCACAGTCGCATGTCAATTCTTCCAAGAGTTGATGAATTGGGTCAACAAATTAGGGTCATGGCCCACAAGTCTCTCCATTAGAGGAGCAATGCCACCTTCAATGCAAATATGCCAGACAAGCGGATCCTTGTGAAACTCATTGCAATTATTCGGCTTCGTTCGCACACGATCCCCCCCCCCATGACTCTGCACTGCTCACAGTAAAACCAAGAACCCTAAAAAACCAGAAAGTTAGAGAAAATAGTAAGGTGAAAATCACCCCCGCATTAAGGCATTTAAGCCACAAATGACAATTTTTGGGAATCAAACCTAAGGACAGATCACATGCATGAGCTAATAATTTCCCAGTAACAATCTTAGCATAGGCTTTCATGAGTAAATTCTCGCATAAGCGGCTCCACACCAAGTACATGATCAGCATGGAAGGATTGCCTTCCACGTAGCAAAAATTCTGAAACCTCGGGGACCAAATTAGAAATCCCTAAAAGGATAGCAATTAGAGGATGGTCAAATTTAGATATACCCTAGATAGAGGCTATAAGGCGCCAAACCAAAATAGCGAGTAAGGAAAATCCAAAGAGGAGTTTAGTTTCATAATTACAAGTCACATCAAATTCAAAAACACAGAAATTGTAAATCTGCGATCTCAAAAGAATCCTCATAAGGAGATTACGATAAGTACAGTCCAGCTTAGAGCTAATCAACCAGTACTTGCCACAATAAAAAAATGATTTCCTTATTCCAAACGTGCTTTAATCTATAATTTGAAATAATCCACTTGGTATCCATCCCATAGATACAGCTAATCATCCATCTCATCAAACCAATAAGACCACAAAGCCCGACGAGGAAGCTAGTGGGCCCCCCAATAATCCAACTAAGCACAAGTTGTGTTTCCATCATGAGTCGTGAAAGGGCTCTGTTCCTTAACTATCATACTTTGAATATTTGGCGGAAGAAGACTTAAATCACGCCAACATTTGGATAAATTCCAGTGAGAGCCAAAATTGGCTAAGGCGTCAGCCACTTGGTTCCCCTCTCTGTAGGTATGACTGGCCACCTTTAATTTTAATCTAGCCACAAGCAATTTGATGTCAAGAAGAATATCCTTAGTGTTCCACCCCAGGAGTCTATCAAAATTTATAGCATCAATTATGGACTTAGAGTCACCTTTTATATGTAGGTTCTCTATCCCCAGGGAAACCGCAATCTGTAAGCCCTTTAACAGCGCTCTAGCTTCCGCTATCATTGACGAATGTTGACCAATCCCCCAGCATAATCGACCACCCATTTACCTTTGTGATATATGATAACACCTCCTATGCTTGCTCTGCCCGAGTTGCCCCTAGCAGCCCCATCAAAGTTTAATTTAAACCAGTCTCTGTCAGGGGGTTTCCAAATAGTGGCTCTCCTAGCTAGAAATTTGGAATTGTCATACGAGTTGGCATCCAGGTTATGATGATAAGCTTTAGCTATGCTTATTTCCAACTCAGTGAGCCCTTTATCTGAGGTTTTTCCTTTGAAAAGAGCAATATTTTCCCCAATGAGCCGAGCTCCAATCCCAGACACCTCTTTCGAATTCATCTCAGTGTTTCTAAATATCATATTATTCCTTTCTTTCCATAAGCACCAACAAATAAAGGGAGGAACTTGATTCCATAATTCCCTAGTTAGCGGATGGGCAAAGGGTCCAAACCAACTCAAATTAAAGCATGTGATTTCCTTGCACATAATCCACTGTATCCCTAATCTTCCAAAAGCTAGCTCCCACACCTCAACAGTAAAGGGGAGTGTAACAGCAGATGATACCAGATTCTTCGTTGCATTTACATAAAAAGCATCTGTTGGGGATTTGAAATCCCCTTTTCCTTAGATTATCCTGAGTAAGAATTTTGTTATGACAAACAGTCCACCAGAAAAAGTTCACTTTCGGTATCATGTATCTATTCCACACCTTTTTCCATAGATTATTGGTCACCCCCTGAACAATCAACTGTCTATAAGCAATTTTTACAGTAAGATCACCCTGAATATCATGAGTCTAGAAGAACTCATCCTCATGGATAGCAGGGGGTATCCTGGTGAGAGAGTAACTCCTGCAGCTCTCTGGCTAGGAGACAGATTAGGAGATATAGGATAGCAAAGACTAATGTCATTCCATTTTCTAGCTCTTACGGGTCCAAGAAGATAATCACTAATATATATACCAAACACATGTTGAGCCCGATCCTTGAGAAGCTTGAACTTCGAAGAATCCAGGGGAGAGTCAAGTAACCAAGCATCTTCCTAGAATCTGATTTTGTTACCATTACCAATCTTCCATTTAATCCCATTCCTCAAAAGGTCCTAAAGACTACAGATTTCCTTCCAAACCAAGGAACCCGCAGGGTGAGCCTCTGAAAGGCAGTCAATTAACGGTCAGTTCAAAAGGTATTTGGCATTCATGATTTCACACCAGACCTTCATATCCCTCAGATGATCCCAACCCACTTTGGCCATAAGAGCTTTGTTAGAATTAGAAATGATTCTTATCCCAAGACCACCACACCACTTCGGTTGGCAGACCTTATCCCATTTAACCAAAGTGAGTTTCTTTTTCTCCTCAATGTCAGACCAGAGAAAAGACCTCTGGATTTTCTCCAACTTATCAACAATATATCTGGGTATCTTAAATATGGATAGGAAATAGATAGAGATACCTTGAAGAACAACATAAAGAAGTTGAAGCTTACCAGCATGGCTAAGTAGAGAACCTTTCCACCCAGTAAGTTTCCTTTGAATCCTTTCAAGAATAGAATTCAAAAACTCAGGAGTGACTTCTTTGATAGTTAGGGGAAGCCCAAGATAAACCGAGGGGAGAGAACCACTCTGACAGCCCAAAACAATAGTCACCCGATTTTGCAGGTTAGGAGTGTTGTTGAAGAAGTAAATCATGCTTTTATTGTAGTTAATGCATTGTCCAGAACAAGCAACATAATTGTTAAAGCAATTTTCCATTTCCTAGCTTCCAAAACCGAGGCTTTCCCAAATAGAAAAGTATCATCCACAAATTGTTGGATCACAGTTGGCTCAAGGGTGGTAGCAGCCTTAATTCCTTTTATGGTTCCCTCTGACAACATACTAGAGAAGTTCCTACTTAGAACATTCGCCACCATTATGAACAAATAGGGAGATAAGGGATCTCCCTGTCTAATTCCTCTCCCAGCATGAAAGAATCCAAAGGGGGAGCCATTCACCAAAACAGAGTACTTAACAGTAGTAATGCATTCCATTATAAGATTGACCACTAATTGATTGAAACCGAACTTAGCTAGCACTTTAGGAACAAAATTCCAAATCGCCTTATCATAAGCCTTGGAAATATCCAGTTTAAGGGCCATACCAGCATAGTTGCATCTATCTATAGAATGAATTAGCTCATGAGTAGTGATGGTAGCATCAAGGATATGTCTACCAGGCACAAAACCTTTTTGAGTAGGGCTGATGATTTTATCAAGAAGAGGTTTGATACGATTAACCAGAATTTTAGAGAGGATTTTATAAAAAGTATTACAAAGGCTGATAGGGCGAAAATCAATCATATGTTGAGAATACGCCACCTTGGGAATAAGAGCAATGAAGGTGTGATTTAGTTGCTTAAGAATCTTACCAGATTTGAAGAAATCATGAGCAACCAAAATGAGATCCTCACTGATGATCTCCCAGAAGGACTGAAAGAAAGACGGAGGGAAACCATTAGGGCCCGGGGCTTTGAAAGCCCCCATGCTGAAAGTGGCCAGTTTAACCTCCTCAAGTGTAACAACACTGAGAATCCCCATATTGTCATTTTGGGAAATTAAGTT
>VDFB02270651.1:701406320-701848139 GCA_007258455.2 Sequoia sempervirens | reverse complement strand
TAAAATGTACTGGATAATCGGAAGAGAGACTAGTAGCCTGAAAGTTCTCATGAAGATGAAGAACCACCTCACTCTACCGTGGTGGGTGAATGGTGAACCAAAGCTTGCTTGCACAATCAACTAAGAAGACCTTTTCCCTGTCTTCTTCCTAGAACCTGATGCCAATAGGTTCTTGTTAGACTTGGATGATTAACCAAATCTTGCTCCAACTCTTTCCCAAGAGTTTTCCACTTGTGCTTTACCTTGGAAGACCAACACCTCTTTTGCAAGTATGGTATACTCTCTCTTGGACTTAGAAGAATCTAAGTGCCAACATCACATACAATCTTGAACTATTTGTAGGGGTGCTAGAGGTATTGTAAACATGCATTTCACATCCAATTAGATCCATTTTGGATGGTATTCAACCTTCACACTACCCGATTTCAAGAATTTGCTTTGGTGAGGCCTAATTCCTTGTAGCCCTTACCAGTCACCTTTTTGCTTTTCTTGCTTAAAATTTCCAAACAACCTAGCAAATAGACTTCACTTCCAGATACCCTTTTTGAGCCTTTAAATGTTTCACAGGGTTCCAAACCCCTGTCTCCTCCATACAGTGGGTTCCTACAACCTAGGGCAAATAGGGCTAATAGGCCTAATTCCTAGGGTTACACTGGTTTCTTGCTTCTCTCTCACACAAATGGATTGGATAGGCCACAATCCTTTTAGCATGTCAAGATGTGACTAATCCCTGCCTGGAACCATACTTTTTCCGTACTGTACCCTCTACCCCTACCTATGTTCTTCAATTTTCCTCTTTCAAACCTCTAACCGGACTTCCCAAGCTTGCCTAGGGTTTGAGTTTAGAAATACTTGCTTGAATCCACATGACTCCTACTACTAGATATATACAAATACCTGGCTCCCCTAACAAATCCATCCACTCTCAGGAAAACCTCGTGGCTAGATTTCATGGGGGAGCCATTGAAAGATTGACTGTTCAAAACAGAGACAACAAACCCTCTACACTCTAAACTATGAATTCACTACACTTATTTAACTTAAAAAAATTCAATCATAGAAAGGGAAACGCTTAAAACTACTCTATGAACACAGATCTAAAACCAATTCAATAGATACAATCCACTAAATATCATTGTTTCTTCAAAACACATGGTGAACACAGAAATTGCAGATTTTCCTCTATTCACACAAAACAAAAACTTGATTACAATGGACTCCCTGGTTGCCTTCGAGCCACCACACTTACATATATTCCTTTTTCCATGTTTCAAGGGATGTTGGTCGATCCCACACTCCTAACTTTTAGGGAATCCAGACAACTAAGTTGCATGCAACCTAACAAATGTTGTCATGCAACTTTGCAACAACTCTTGCAACTCTGTCATCATCCTAAATCTTAGGACCTCAATCTCCTTGTTTCTGAGCCACCAACCCCTTAACTACCTCTTGGCATATTTCTAACAATAAGGATGTGTTTAGAACACATTTAAGGCTCATCATTCCAACATAAGTTGTCTAAGGCTAACTAAAGAAAAAATTAACAACAATGATTAAACTAAGGTGACTTTAGTCCTAGTGACTAACTCACCCATTCCACACACAAGCAAGACCTTCTAAGGTCCAAAGTAAACACACCTTAACCTTGACTTGGCTAAGGTTAGGTACAAGCCAAAATTTATCATTAACAAAATGGAGTTTAGCCTAGGTGCTCTTGCACCATCCTCCCCAAAACAAAAGATTTCAATCCACCCTTGGATTGAGTAGATTGGGATCAATGCCCAACTTCTTGAACTCTAATTCCTAGATCCATACTACATCAACATCAGGTTGACCATGCCTTTTAACCAGATGTTCTTTGTATTCTTTGGTCCTAGTCCTCTTGTAGACCCTGGTATCCAGTACACTGTCAACTTGTTTGACTGTGGCAGAAGGCAGTTTGAGCTCCTCCACATCTTGGATGATTTCATTGAGACTTTTATCCATGTCTGGTGGTGGTCCTTTGTAATGAACCAGATCTGCAATGTTAAAAATAGGGGACAATCCACTGTCATCCGGTAGCTGCACCTTGAAAGTATTGTTTCCATATTTTGCTAGGATTGGACAGGGACCTATCCTCTTCATTTGCAACTTGTGAGGGACTCCTTTTTGCAATCTAGACTTTTTTAAATGCACCATCACTAAGTCTCCAACATGGAACTGCACCTCTCTTCTATGCTTATCCACCTTGGTCTTATGCTTCATGGTATTTTCTGCCAATGTCTTCCTAACTATATCATGAATCTCCTGCATTGCATAGGCAAAATCATCAACATATCCACTTCCCTTGACTCCATCCTTTAAGTCTCTCAGCTCATAGACTCCTCTAGGATGTAATCCATAGACAATCTCAAAGGGACTCTTCCCTGTTGATCTGTTTACAGTGTCATTGTAGGCAAATTCAGCTTGCCCAATCAACTAATCCCATTGTTGACCATACTCCTTGATCAAGCACCTTAATAGATTTCCAAGACTTATGTTTACAACTTCGGTCTAACCATCATTTTGGGGATGGTATGCAGATCCAAACGATAAATTAATGCCCAATCTCTGCCAAAGTGTCTTCCAAAAATGGCTCATGAACTTGGTGTCTCGGTCTGATACAATGTTGATTGGTAATCCATGTATCCTTACTATCTCTTTGAAGAAGAGAGAAGCTATTTGACTGGCATCATTGGTAGTTTTACATGGCACAAATTGAGCCATCTTGTTGAATCTATCCACAACCACATAAACACTATCCATTCCCTGTCTTGTCTTGGGTAATCCAACTACAAAATCCATACTCAAGCATTCCCATGGCCTAGTAGGGATAGGCAGTGGTTGGTATAGGCCTAAATTTGAAGAAGTACCTTTGGCCTTTTGACACACTATACAACTCTCCACATACCTCCTAACATCTAGATTCATCCTTGGCCAATAGTAGAACCTTTGAACAAGTTCTTGAGTCTTGGTGATCCCAAAGTGACCACTCAATGCACCATTATATTTTTCTTGTATCAAATTCTCTCTAATAAAGCCTCTAGGAACACATAGTTGATTCCCTTTAAACAAAAGATCACTTTGCAAAGTATATTCAGCATATTTTCTATGAAAATGATTCTTGTATTCAGCACATACCTTATAGATGTCTGCAAAATCTTCATCATCTACATATAGATCCTTGAAATGATCTATTCCCATGCTCTTCAATTGAATCTCTTGAAGGGTGAGGACTCTTCTTGATGTATAAGGTGTTCCAAGGCTTGCTTGCACAATCTACTAGAAGACCTTTTCACTGTCTCCTTCCTGGAACCTGATACCAATAGGTTCTTGTTAGGCTTGGATGATTAACCAAGTCCTACTCCAACTCTTCTCCAAGAGTTTTCCTCTTGTGCTTCACCCTAGAAGACCAACACCATGTGAACTTGCAAACTTCTTCCCAACACCTAGAAGATTCTAAGTGCCATCATCTCACAAAACACTGAACTACTTGCAGGGGTGTTAGAGACACTGAAACCATTCATTTTACATCCATCTAGATCCATCTTTGAGGACCTTTAACTTGTTGTCTTACCAATTTCAAGATTTTGCTTTAAGGAGACCTAATTGCTTGTAGCCCTTACCAGTCACCTTTTTGCTTTTCCTGCCCAAATTTTCCAAACAACCTAGCAAATGAACTTCACTTCCAGATACCCTTTTTGGTCCTTTAAAATATTCACAGGGTTTCAGACCCCTGTCTCCTTCGTACAGTAGGTTCCTACAATCAAGGGCAATTAGGGCTAGTAGGCCTAATCCCTAGGGTTTTACTGCTTTCTCATTCAAATCTACTTCAAATGGATTGGTTGAAGCTTCAATCCTTCTAACATACCTAGATATGACAAAATATCACTTGGAACCGTACTTTTTCCATACTGTACTTCTTCCCCTGCCTAAGTTCTTCAAATTTTCACTCTCAAACCTCTAATCGGACTTTCCAAGCTCACCTAGGGTTTGAGTTTAGTAATACTTGCTCCATTCCCTATACTTCCTACTACTAAATATGTACAAGTGATTGGCTCCCCTGTCATTTCCATCCAATCTCAAGAAGATCCCGTGGTTAGACTTTATGGGGGAGCCATTCAAAGACTGACTGCTCAAAACAGAGATAACAAAACCCTCTAGAACCTAATCTATGAATTCAAAGCAACAAATTAACTCTAAACAACTTGATTACAAAATGAAAGATGCTCAAAACTATTCTATGGACACAAATCTAGTAGCAAATCAACACATCTAATTCATCTAAAAGCTCTATCACACAAGAACATTCGGTATACATAGGAAAATGCAGAATTCTCTATTCACACAAACCAAAACTTGATTACAATCACTACTAACTACTTGTCTACGAGCCACCACACTTACATAGATGCCTTTGCCATGTTTCAAGGGATGTTGATCGATCCCACTCCTAACTTTTAGGGGATCCAAGACAACTAAGTTGCATGCAACCTAACACATGTTGTCATGCAACTTTGCAACATTCTTGCAACTTTGCCATCATCCTAAATCTTAGGACCTCAATCTCCTTGATTTCGAACCATCAACTCCCTTAACTGCCTTTTGGAATCTTCTAACAATGACCATGTGTTTAGAACACATTTAAGGCTCAACACTCAAATTAACCTACTAAGCTAATTAAAGCAAAAGATACTTAACAAAAACTAAGCTATGGTGAACTTAGTCCTAATGACTAATTCACTTATTCCTCACACAAGCAAGACCTTCTAAGGTCCAAAATAAACACACCATCACCCTGACTTGGCTAAGGTCAGGTACAAGCCAAAATTGATAACAAACAAAATGGAGGTTAGCCTAGGTGCTCCTGCACCACTTCTACTCAAGGCATCCGCCAATCTTGTTGAGAACTCCTTTCTTGTGCTTGATATTGAAGGTGTAAGCTGTAGGTACTCCACCCATTTCATATGTGTGTCTGTGGATTCAATTTCTCTTTGTGAATTCAAGAAACTAAGTGGTTGGTTGTTTGAATACACTATGAACTCCCTTTGGGAAGCAAGTAGTGCCTCCATTTCCTTAAAGCCCCAACCAATGCATACATCTCAAGGTCATAAGAAGAATACTTCTTCTTGGCTTCACTTAATCTCTCCTCAATGAAAAGCCACCGGGCCCGCCTTGATCGAGTACAACTCCAATAGCTTCTCAAAGCTTAGTAACACCAAAACAGGTTGGGTAGCTATCTTTTCTTTCAACCACTCAAAACTTTTGTTAGCTTGCTCATTCCATACAAACTTAGTCTTCATTCCTCCTTTAATGGCATCCAACATAGGAGCACAAATAGCACTAAATTGTCTTATGAACTTCCTACAGTATTGAGCAAGGCCATGAAAGCTTCTTACCTCTGTTGTTGTCTTTGGAGTAGGCCAATTGAGGATGGCTTCCACTTTACTGCTATCCATCTTCAAGTTGCCATGTGATAGCACAAATCAAAGGTACACCAGCTCTGTTTTGATGAACTCACACTTTTCTAAATTGATCATCAATTTCTCCTCCTACAGCTTCTTGAAAACCAACTCTATTTGTTTGAGGTGCTCCTCTCTTGTTTTGCTAAAGATCAGTATATCATCAAGATACACCACTACAAATTTTCCAATGTAGTCTTTGAGGATTTCATTCATGAGTCTCATGAATGTGGAGGGGGCATTAGACAATCCAAATGGCATAACTAGCCACTCATAAAGACCCTCATTGGTTTTGAAGGCTATTTTCCACTCATCTCCCTCATGTACTCTAATTTGGTGATAACCACTCTTTAAGTCTATCTTGGTATAATACCTAGCTTCACCTAGACAATCCATGAGGTCTTCAATCCTAGGGATAGGGAACCTATACCTAATGGTTATCTTGTTTATTTCCCTAGAGTCAGTACAAAGCCTCCATTCTCCTCCCTTTTTGGGTGCTAAGACAGTGGGTACTACACATGGACTGATACTTTTCCTAATGAGACCTTGGTCTAGGAGTTCTTGAATCTATCTAGCTATTTCCTCATTTTATTGAGGGGTCATCTTGTAAGCTGCTTTATTTGGTAGGGTAGCCCCTGGTATCAAGTCTATCCTATGACTTATGGCTCTTTTAGGAGGTAATGCTGCTGGTTGTCCACTACTCACAATGCCTTCATAGGTCTGCAACATTTTCTGTATTTCTTTTGGTAGCTCTGACTTTTCAACTGCTTTCTCATTGCTTACCTCTCTTGGTCTTAGCATCACTACATAGCCAACTCCTTATCCTTCTTCCAAGGCTTCTAAGAACTCTTTTTCACCAACCATGAGCAATTTAGGACCTGTTGTCTGCACCTCTGCATCTTCTAGCAAAGACTGAATTCTAAAGGTTACCTTGTCTTTCTTGAAAGTATAGGAGTTCTTTGCTCCATCATGCATAGCTTGGCGATCAAATTGCCATGGTCTACCTAGGAACAAGTGACATGCATCCATAGGTAATACATCACACAAGACTTTTTCCTTGTACCTACCAATTGAGAACTCCACCCATGCTTGTTCATTCACCAAGACATGTTGACCTTTATTGAGCCATGTGACCTTGTAAGGATTGGTGTGGGGTATCCTTGTTAACCGCAGCTTGCTGACTATCTCCTCTGACACAATATTGTTAGTAGACCCTGAGTCAATGATGACTCTACACACTTTCCCCATCATCTTGCACTTTATCCTAAATAGGGACCTCCTTTGGCTTGGTTCTTCTTTCACCGGCTCCTTGATCAAAGTTTTCCTCATCATGAGGTTCTCACCTTTCTTTGAATTCAATGGTACTTTAGGATGTTTATCTACTGCAGCTGTCTCATCATGAACTAGGTTAGTTCTCTTATCATTTCCATGAGAGGTACCACCTTTCTATGGACATCTATAGGTCGGGTGTCCCATTTGATTGCAGTGGTAACATTTCATGTTGGTAAAGTAACTTCCCCTTCCTTGTCCACCACTCCTTCCTCTAGAGCTAAAGCCTCTTCCTCTACCACCTCTACTAGAGCTTCCTTCTTGCTGCTCAGAGTATCTGACTTCTCCTTGAGCCCTTGGTTCTGAACTCCTTCCACCATAGCCACCTCTTTGTCCTCTGCTGTCTTTTCCTTTACCTCTACTTTTGGAGGTTTGCTCTTGCATATTTTTGCCTTTCTCCTCTATCTTTAAGGCCATTTGATAGCATTGGCAGATGGTTTTGAAGTTCACTAGGCTCATGTCTTCTTGGATAGACCACTTAAGCCCATTCAAAAACCTTGTTAGCTTGATGCTTTCATCTTCAACCACATTTGATCTGAGGCACAACTTTTGGAACTCCTCGGTGTATGTTTGGACATCCATATCTTTTTGCCTAAGATTATGCCTCCTCCTATGCAACTGGACTTCATAGTCATCAGGTAGATAGGTCTGCCTTATTTTAGTTACCATGCCTCTCCATGTAACTATGGGACCCTTGCCTTCTTTTTCTCTTTCAGCTTGTACAAATTTCCACCATGTGAGAGATTCACCTCTCAACCTTGATTTGGCCACTTTTACCTTTTGGGCCTCTATTATACCATCACATTCAAAGTGATTTTCTATGCTTTCAATCTAGTCCACAACTGAATCAGGGTCCATTTGTCCACTGAATAGTGGCACCCCTTCCAAAGCCTTGCCACTTAAGGCCTGCAATGCCTTCAAGAAGGGTTCTTCAGCAAGGACAGGGTCAGGTTTTGGAGCTTCCTCCTCCAAGTCCTCTTCCTTTTCCTTTGCTTCCTGCTCTTCCTTCTGTTCTATCTTATCCTTTACTTTGTCTGTTGTTTCATGGACTTCATCCAAGAGTTTCTCCATTCGAGACAACCTTTCTCTTAGCAGCCGGTTGTCCTCATCTTGCTCTTCTACCTTCTTAGCTAACTCAGCATTAGTCACCGTGGTTCTTTCTTCCTCTGGTGTGTTCTCTCCTACTGACTCAGTGGATTGCAACATCAATCACAAGCCTTGATCAAACAAAGGCTCTGATACCAATATGATGTATAAGGTGTTCCAAGGCTTGTTTGCACAATCTACTAGAAGACCTTTTCACTTTCTTCTTCCTGGAACCTGATACCAATAGGTTCTTGTTAGGCTTGGATGATTAACCAAGTCCTACTCCAACTCTTCTCCAAGAGTTTTCCTCTTGTGCTTCACCCTAGAAGACCAACACCATGTGAACTTGCAAACTTCTTCCCAACACCTAGAAGATTCTAAGTGCCATCATCTCACAAAACACTGAACTACTTGCAGGGGTGTTAGAGACACTGAAACCATTCATTTTACATCCATCTAGATCCATCTTTGAGGACCTTTAACTTGTTGTCTTACCGATTTCAAGATTTTGCTTTAAGGAGACCTAATTGCTTGTAGCCCTTACCAGTCACCTTTTTGCTTTTCTTGCCCAAATTTTCCAAACAACCTAGCAAATGAACTTCACTTCCAGATACCCTTTTTGGTCCTTTAAAATATTCACAGGGTTTCAGACCCCTGTCTCCTCCATACAGTAGGTTCCTACAATCAAGGGCAATTAGGGCTAGTAGGCCTAATCCCTAGGGTTTTACTGCTTTCTCATTCAAATCTACTTCAAATGGATTGGTTGAAGCTTCAATCCTTCTAACATACCTAGATATGACAAAATATCACTTGGAACCGTACTTTTTCCATACTGTACTTCTTCCCCTGCCTAAGTTCTTCAAATTTTCACTCTCAAACCTCTAACCGGACTTTCCAAGCTCGCCTAGGGTTTGAGTTTAGTAATACTTGCTCCATTCCCTATACTTCCTACTGCTAAATATGTACAAGTGATTGGCTCCCCTGTCATTTCCATCCAATCTCAGAAGATCCCGTGGTTAGACTTTATGGGGGAGCCATTCAAAGACTGACTGCTCAAAACAGAGATAACAAAACCCTCTAGAACCTAATCTGTGAATTCAAAGCAACAAATTAACTCTAAACAACTTGATTACAAAATGAAAGATGCTCAAAACTATTCTATGGACACAAATCTAGTAGCAAATCAACACATCTAATTCATCTAAAAGCTCTATCACACAAGAACATTCGGTATACATAGGAAAATGCAGAATTCTCTATTCACACAAACCAAAACTTGATTACAATCACTACTAACTACTTGTCTACGAGCCACCACACTTACATAGATGCCTTTGCCATGTTTCAAGGGATGTTGATCGATCCCACACTCCTGACTTTTAGGGGATCCAAGACAACTAAGTTGCATGCAACCTAACAAATGTTGTCATGCAACTTTGCAACATTCTTGCAACTTCGCCATCATCCTAAATCTTAGGACCTCAATCTCCCTGATTCGAGCCATCAACTCCCTTAACTGCCTCTTGGCATCTTCTAACAACGACCATGTGTTTAGAACACATTTAAGGCTCAACACTCAAATTAACCTACTAAGCTAATTAAAGCAAAAGATACTTAACAAAAACTAAGCTATGGTGACCTTAGTCCTAATGACTAATTCACTTATTCCTCACACAAGCAAGACCTTCTAAGTTCCAAAATAAACACACCATCACCCTGACTTGGCTAAGGTCAGGTACAAGCCAAAATTGATAACAAACAAAATGGAGGTTAGCCTAGGTGCTCTTGCGACTGGGTTTTGTGTGGGCTCACTACTAGAGGAGAAAGACAATACAAAGATATTACGTGGCCCTCTTGTGTCACTCTGATTTTTGTGAGGAAAAATCCTTTAAGATATGTGATCAATTACAATCACCAAGATTCAAACTTTCGGTACCAAATTTTGAAAAGAATACCAGGGACTGGGGCACTTACCTCCAAGCTTTAAAGAAAATCGAAACAAAAGAAGAGACCAAGAACTAGGTTCAAGAGGGATCAAAATAATTAAAAAATTTCATAATAAAGCCTTTGGTTTCTAAATTCTGACTAAAGAAAATGAAACAACAACTATCGGACTTTGATACAAGGAAAACGGTACTGCCAGGATTAATAACTTTTGGTTGATGACTTATCGGACGGGACTAGGACCAATTGAAGATACAACTACTTCTGATGTAACCACAACAACTCTAGGATTCTAGTAAAATACTAAAACTTCATGGAAAGACCGAAACACCAAATCCGAGACAAAATAAGGATTAAAACAAAGACCAAGCAGATTGGAAATGAAACCTGCATTTTACCAAGACATAGAACCACGCCAAAGCAAATAGAAGCGAAAGAGAAAGGAAAAAAAAGGGGTCCACATTTTTCCAAGGGGAGAAATGGGGCATGTTGTGAGACCACACAACAATTATCCCTATATGCAAGCATATACAGTCTAATTTATAGATTTTAGATAGTGGTTAATCTATTAACCAACAATTTTTCAGATTAAAAATTGTTTCATATTTTTGGCTATACTTTGTATGCATGTATTTTTGTGTTTCCAATACTTCTATCCTTCAAACTACTTAGTGGTTTTGCAAGATATTTTCTCAAGACTTGATAAGATAAATTTTATTTTTATGCGTGCTTTATCTATTTTCTTTGTTCAGGCATTAAAAAATAGGTTAAAATTTACATATATATTTTGATTTGAATTAAAAATTATGATTATATTTTAAACCCAAGGTACACTTTTGTATGCTCTCCTCTCACACTCTAGGGTGATCTTGAGGATCAGAAATAAGTTGTGCCTTCTTTACTTTTTAAGAGGCTTTCCTTGGATTTCATCACCTAGAGGGAAATCTCAAATCTATTGTTTCGATGGAGTATAAAAAGTGAGGGTGAATCAAAAGACACACCTCTTGGAAAAGAATGATTCCATTTAAATTGAACCCCCAAGAACCTTATACCTTGGGGAAGTGAAGGGTAAGGGTGAGTAATTCTCTACTTCAATGGTGAGGGGCTGCTCCATCCAACATTCACACATAATACAACAATAGATATCAACAAAAAAATGCAAGACAAAAAACAACCCACTTCAATTACTTTCAAAAAAATAAAATTATAGATTTAGCAATTACAATGCTACATCCACACGAACTTAATTCACTACAAGTAAAACTGACTATGTAAGAAAAATCTATTATTTAGAGCCACAATCTGTAGTAATGTATCTGCCTTCTATAACCTCCATTAACCCATTTATTTGCCACCAATAACCACCTTAGAATATTTTGGAAAGTGTAATTCCCCCTTTTAGTTTTGGTATCCAAAAGTCCAACTATTCATTTTCCGGCCTTAGAAGATATAATTTCTTGAAATTCACATTTTGGTGATAGCTTCTCAGAGCCATAACTTTTCACTTGGGTGTCTAATTTTCTATTATAATATATCTTTATAAATCTCTTGAAGAGACATACAATGCCAAAATAATTTGAAGATGATTTTGTTCACTTTTTGAGATTTTTGAGGCTTCTAATGCTGGATATTGCTGATATGTGGTTGTCATTGATGTCAACACTATTGGCATTTAAGGTTGTATATGTCGAGGATATTGAGAAAATTGTAATAAAATAAGTTGTAGGTTGTCGGTGATGTAGTGAAGCTCAACATGGTGGCTAGCTCAGTATATTGATGATAAGAGGTTGTGGATTAAAGGGTTTATTGACAAGTATATCTAGTTTATCCACATGAAGTTTCAAAGGTTCACATGAAGATTTGATTGAGTTATGAGTATGTGTTCTGACAGTTGTTATGTTGCTTTAGTTGGTGCTCCTGAAAGAAGATAATATGATTCTAGTAATTTTATTTGTTGTGGATGCTTCTGTGGTGATTCATGATGCTTGTGGATGTTTCTAGATTGTGCTCTATCTATGTTGTTAGTTGACATTGATTGTTGTGCTCGCAATTGATGATTTTCTTCTGTGTGTTCATGTTTTTCATGATCATGGCCGACAGGGTGATTGTAGCATGTTGTAGATCTTCGAGGCATAATTTTTTAAGGTGTTTCATGTTTGAGGATGTTATTTTGGGTCCTTACTATGTTGTGGCCGATATTGTTTGGTTTGCATTGATAAATTATTTATTGATTTGGGCCAAAAATTTGTACACATTTTATATTTTGTTGGGCCGACATGCAGTTTATGTAATCCTTAGTTGCAGATATATATGATCAATTGTTTATACCATTTGAAGGCATGGTGTGAAGTGGTGTGTGAGTGTTGTGTGCAAATAATGTTCTAATCTTTTGAAGGAAGAAGTGTGAAGAAGAGTGAGAAGAGGAAAGTGTTTATGTGCTTAATCAGAACTGTAATCAGGCATTAGAAGATGTTATTTTCTCAGTTTAAAATATTTTGGATGTAATATGAATGTTTCTATAAGATAGTGAGTCTTCCTTTGGGAAGTAAGCCTTTTGTATTTGAGCAGTGAGCTCTAGGTAGTGTGCCTGAATGCATGTGCATTCCCATTTACAATTCTTTAATACTTTTAACAAAGTATAATCTTGTGGATTAAGCTCCACCATGGTTTTTCCCCTAATAGGGTTTATGTTAGGACTAAAAAATACCACATATTTCCATCAACCTCTATCCACTTATCACCTAGTCCTTATAGAATTTCACCAGACTCAATTTCATGATCTAGATAAGTTTTTGAGGTTTGTGTAAAATCCATCATACCTGAGCAATCACACCCATGAAGTCCATCAAAATCATTTTGACACCATCGGCCTAATAATACTCTATTGGTGGAACTCCCATTACTACCCCATCGATAGCCTGATAAGGGTAGTCCATATCCTTACATCGGCGTAACATATTTCCATCAGGCTAACTTCCAAAGTAGTTCCCTCGATGGTTCGATAGAAAACAACAGATATTATCACATCATTGCAGCTTGGGTGCATCGGCAGAATGAATGATGAAGGTTCCCTGATAGCCCGATATAACTATGGAGTATGAAGATATAACACTTATCGGTGAAGCTGGGATGTGTCAGGGTAGCGTTGTTTGATGTCTTGCCGATAGACCGAAAGAAGAACTCTCATCGGTGGAGAACGTGGCCATCAGTGGAAAACAAATCAAAGTTCCAACGATATGGAAATGAATGATTACTATTTGTTGATGTAATGTCCAAGAGTGTCGTCGGGATATTTAACATAAATTCTCTCCTCGATGACAAGACTGAAACAAGTGGTATATTAATGAGCCAAAACTAAAGTGAATTGCATCACAAATTGATCATACAATTGCAAAAACCAGAAAGGTTGCTCTAAGGGCATAAGTAGAAGGGACGAAGCTCTGAGATTTTAAGCAATACAACCAGGGGAAGCAAGAATTCACGTAAGTACTCCACTCTCAGCTAGAAGGTTGCATTTTTTTAGAGTTAGCAATGGAAGAAAATGCAAGAAAACCTAAGGCAAAGAAATAGAGAACTAAAAAGAGGAATTTGAACCAAGACCTGATAGACCAATGTCCTTGGTTAGGGCCGTGACCTAGAAGAAGTGTTCAAATAGGTAAATTGTTAGATAAGCATAGGGGTCTGGGGGATGTTTGGACGCCACACCAGGGATATGAGATTTTTATGTATCACTATGAAAAGCAATTCAAATTTCAACCAATATGTAACCCATGGAGATTGAATTTAGGAAGGCTTGTGGTGCCAAACATGTTTGTCAACGTAGAATTAATGAAAGCCCTAGCTAGTTGGTATAATCCTAAGAAAAGAACTATCTAATCACCAAATGGGGCCGATATGCTTGTTATTTCCTAGGACATGATCTCTAATGTGTTTCAATTGGAAGGTCCCATGAACTTGCCATTCACCATTAGAGACTTTTTGACATAATTTTGTTGCATGGATACTAGTTACAAGAGATGGAAGCTACCTTTGCATAGACCTAAGAATGAGCAAGGTCAACTCAGGAAATTTACGAGTAATGAAAACCCTCCATTTCATATAGATTTGTTTGAAGAGTACTTCCAATATACCTACTACTCAGCTGGTCAAGTCTTGGGAATTGAGGTTCCACCATTTATGTCTATTGCACCGATGGTTGTAGCAGCTGATATACAAAGCAAAGATGCTAGGTCATTCGACTATGCAAACTATTTGGTGAATGCCCTAAATCAAGGGCTTGAAAGGATAAAAAACAATAGTGATTGCATAGATTTCAAACATTATTCATTACTGATGCATTTACTTTTGTATGAGGGTCATGCTAGAAATGTGTGGGGTAAAGAATTAAGAATCAAAGACACAGATGAAGATGGAAACTTTAAACCTGTGTAGATGTGGATTGCACTATGTGATAGTTGGTGTGATAGGTCACATTACTTATATTTTGGAGAATATTTTGTTAAACCACTAATGAAGTTTATAGGCTATTCATATGATCACAATTTATCCCCTGAAGTGCAAAGATTTTTGAGACCAAAGGAGAATAACCCAAAAGGAAAAGTGAACCATAATTGGGGAGATTGGAATGCCTACTCTGATTTCACAGTAATAAGGGTTATGGATTTGAAGGTGTTCCACATTTTCTTCCTCGAGTGGTCCCTAATAGAGTTGCTTATTTGGAAATAGTACGACAACTAGCAAAGTTTGATACTAAACATCTCAAGATTCATAATAAGCAATCACCCATGCCTAGCAGTCTTTGTTTTGGAGATTTCACATTATGTGCCATTGAAGGGTATGAAGAAATTGATGCAAAACTAGCCCATTACAACCTTCCCCTTGGGTATGAAAGAGAAAAATTTGATGCAAAGGGATTTATTCATCAAGCAAGATTAACTCAAAATTTATCTGGGTATGAGCATTGGTTTGCACTTGATGATGTGATCAGGAACTGAGATGAAGCTTCCACTAGTGAGAGAATGGATTCCTATAATAAATTTATGATTGTAGAGGAATGGAAGAGAAAGCATATCCCATCATATAGAGAAGCATTTCTGATATACAAGATCCCTTGGCTAGGATTGAGCAACTTATTGCTCACATGAATGAAATAGTGAAAGATGTGCCCTCATATGTTTTTGATATATCTCATATGACTTACATAGGAGTATAGGCTGAGGATGTGGAGCCTTTAGATTGCATACCTTCACAACCCACTCTTGATGTGTGTTTTTCCATTGACAGCAGTGAAGGGGAAGAAAGTGATAAAGAGAGTAATGAAGATGAACAACCAGTGGAATAGATAAAGGCCCCTATGACCACACAATATCAACCCCCTCAGGAGCTTGTAAAATTTGAAACATCAGATGAGTTATTTGATGACATTAGGGTCAAGGCTGGTCATGAATTCATTTCTGATAATGATTTTGTTAAAACTCTTGAATTCAAATCATTTGTTTATGAGTATAAGGGGAAGAAAATAAGATAAAAGGAGCAAGACATTACTATTGAGAAGGAAGCTATTGCCTTAGAAGAATTGAAAAAAGAAGTTGACAGGGAGATGCAATCCATCACCCCTAAAAGAGATAGAGAATTACTCCAAGAGGCTAGGGTATTACTGCTACTAGGATGGGACATGAGCTCTGCAATTGTGTTCAATAGTTTCAAATAAAGAGGGGATACAACAATGAGCGTAATAGAGGAGGTTAGTGATAAGATATATTTGAGGTCTAGATATAATCCAGATGAGGATACCTTTCTTATCTGGTCATTATTCCCTCATGAGAAGAGGCCAACAGTAATTGACAATCCTAATCAAGTATTTGGACACCTTTTGGTCAAAAGAGTTGGGAACACTAATCCCTTAGAAACTATAGAGTTGAATGTCAATGTGACAAACTTCACTAGAGAACAAATTGAAAAATTGGTCAAAGAGAATGAAAAAATGAAAAAGCAGTTATCACATCAAATGGAGAAGTCATCTTCCTCTTCTATTCCAGAATTGTACACTCCATGGCTCGAGAAAGATAAAAGAGTGTTAGATGCATTAGCTGATGCATCTTATTGGAAGAATTCTCATTTGAAAGTCTAGGAAAAGTGTAAAACATTGGAAAAGGAAATGAAAGTCATAAAGTACAGTATTGTGTCCGAAATAATTAGGGAAAGATTTAACAAAATGATGATTATTGGAAAGTGTTCAATCAAGTACAATCAACAACAGAAGAGAATATATGATTGCAAAGAAGGATGATTAGTAGGAAGAAGGAACTCATGGATAAACAAATTTTGAAGGATCAATTATTGCAGAGATATAATAGTTTGGTGGAGTCTCATAATCAGTATCATAGCAGACTCAAGGAGGATCTTAGTTGCTTTAATTTGGTTCCTGCACTCCATGATGATATAGGGAATCTTCGAAAAGGGGATGATTGGAAGGCAGATTTTACAATATTTCTAACCACTACATTAGAGGAGATTAATGATGAAGATATGGTCTTGTAGAATACTCATAAGCAAATTGAGAAATTCATGCACATAGAGTATGATATGAAAGAAGTCATATCCAATGCAGACACTCATGTAGAACAAGGATACATTGATCATCTCTCGGCTTTCAATATGTTTATTAATTGGGCAATAGATATTCCGGACACAACTGAACAACCACCATAATTAGTTGGTGGTAATGATGTGGACCCTATCATACAGTAAAATCTTTGAACAGGTCTTAGATGACCACAAGATTTTACTCAGAGATTAATGAATTGGTACACATGTTTATGATTGTGTTACTTTCTTAAGTTATGTTTAGTTTCAAAATCATATTTTGTTATCAAAAGTCGTGTCTTTTGGTCTAAAGCTTGTTGCCTCTCGTATATATAAGAGAGACCAGGACCAAAAGAAAAGATATAGGAGAAGATAGTAGTAGACTAGGGATAATTAATGGATAGTAGAAAAGTTCCATAATGTTTATATTTTGAAATACCATGTTGCAAGCAATATTTTGAAGAAGTTAATGAAAGATCTCTGATTTTGTGGCGTTATCTGGTATCAATTGTTTGTTGAAGTTATTCAATTATCTGGTTGTCTCCATTTTAATGCTTCTTTATTATTTAAATTTGTATATCAAGTATATATTCAATTTATCAATGCACATTTGTTGTACTTGTGTGATATGATTAATTGGTTTCCCCAAAGGAATTAAAATCCTTCTAGTCAATCACAGTAATTTGGAAGTATTATTTGGATCAGTAAGAAGAACCATATAATTAGGATTGTCAATCTGTCTCCAATTTGGTGTTATATGTGTTCTTGCATAATTTATTCAATTGGTTCTTTCAAGTAAATATTAAAATCCTTTCGATAAATTATAAGTAACCTAGTTATGTCAGTTGGATAAGTAAGTAGAGTTTTTCAATCACTTTCCTGCACATTTATACAAGTTATAAACCAATATTAGTGTGCCAAACAGTTAGAGTTACTACCAAATATGAGTCACTTATCTTAGAATTTCATTTGACTCCATTTACCCAACAAGGCCCTGGTATTATCCATTTCATCATTTAGTTTTATCAAATTTGTTTTCAAAACCTCACATCTGTTAATTGAAAATATTCATAAACTTCACCTTGATTTGCTTATACAATTTATACCAAATTAGACTTGCATCTTTCCACTTCCAATTGCTATTGTGGATAGATTACACAAGTAGGAAACACATAGTTTAAGTCTGCTTCACTTGCATTAGGTATACCCACCTAGGTCTGGTAGAGCCTGAAGAGAAGAAGGTTCAAATACACCATTTGGCCTTGTTCATTAGCTTGAAACGTACCAAGAGCCTGGCAAAGTCTTGTGGTTTTTCAACCAACGTTTTTGATGTAGTGATGGTTTAAGCTTTCATGTTTATTTATTAGATCTGAGAATAAGTTTATTAAGTATAATTCTCGTGACAACTAATTCACCCCCCCTCTCAGTTGTCTACCCTTGTGTTGCCAACACTAAGGTCTTATAATTTGAGTTTGAAGTTGTATAGGAGAAGTTTTTTGAGATGGAAACTTTAATATCTTCCAAAAAATATAGGATATTGAGATGATTGTTCTGCCAAAGGATACATTTTTCAATTCTACTTATTAGGGTAAATTTTCAAGTCCATACATGCCCATTTAGGTCAACTTACTAAAAGTAATAAGTAACCATTTTTTACCTTTTTTGACTTTTGATTGTCTTACACCCCTTAAATTTCATCATGGGACTCAAAACAACCACAAGAAGTGAGGAAAAACATTTTTTTGGGGTGATGCAAGATTTTTACTACACCACTCCTACATCATCTATGTTATTTGGAATTTTTCCTTTCAAATTCATGGATTGGGCCTCACATAACCTTGTGGCATTTAGAGGATTACCTAGAACATCTTCTAAATCCTAGTTTAATATCATTATCCATATTTCCTTGTGGAGCATCAAATATTGATTAGGCTCAAGAAGTTACTCACAATGTTCTTATTAGCAAGAAAAATGGGGAGACACAGACCAAAATTATGAACCCCAAGTAATTTTTGTGTTGTATTTATACCCTCGAATTAGTCATACTAGGGGATCATGAAGTTAGTTTGAACAATACATAAACTAGTTAACATATGAAATATATAGAAGATTGATTACCATATTCCATAACACATATCAAATATACATACACACACACACACACACACACACACACACACACACACACACACACATATAATGCTTGTTCACCATATACATTTTCTAAGAGCCTTACCCTTCTTACAATTCCTTTACTATCATTGTTATCTTAATACTTACATACAACATGCATACTCTTTATCTCTTCTTCTTTCCTATATCTTATCTTCTATCTTCTACCTACTTCTTACTCTATTACATTATATCTTATCTTATAAAAAATATCTAACTGGTAGGACATGTCCCTTATATTATACTACTATTCTAGAATGAGTCCTTTCAACTAGAAGCTTTGTAACCTCTTTACAAAGGTTTTATGTGACTACTCTGGCTCTTAGCCAATTCCCTGCCAACATCATCTCCCCTTTCAAAAAGTTGGCTTGTCCTCAAGACAACTCTATTTCTATCAGTTTGGGCTAATAGTTTTGTAGATCTCCTTGAGGTTGGTGAGAATGGTAACATATTGTACCTTGGCTTGCTGCAATAGGTGATTTTGCACATTGGTTTGTGTGAAGAGGTATTTTTCTTCTTTAAGTGAGAGAGGGATTTGTATTTGTTGGGATAACTTATGTGCATCCCTAATAAGTTTGGTGACATGGGCTAATTGTAGACTAACTACTTACCTGAGTTGTTTAAAATTATGCCTTGTTTTACCCTTCTAGTCTTGTAGCTACTAGAATTATACATGTAAGGCCTCTATTTGTGCCCGAGTTTATCCATTAGTGTTTTCCAATGCATAATAGAAAGTAACCACTTGGAGGATGTGTTCCTCAATTTGATTCATTTGAGATTTGGTAATTGTAGTCAAAGTGGGCCATTGGAGGAAAAACTAGTATAAGGCATTCATATCCCCCTATGTATTCTTTAGTGTATTTATGTGATTTTCTAGTGCAAAGTGGGCAGTATCACATTTTTTCCTTTCTTCATCCATGTTGAACTTATTCACTTCTACAATTATACTTTGTCTCATAGTGGTCTTTTGTTGGTGTGTATCTTGTAGCACTCCATTGATCAAGACCTTAATCTATGCCGCAAGTGGTTTGGAAGGATCCCCTTGGACCTAAGGATATTTTTATTGAATATCCTTTATTATGTCTTCCAATTGATCTGCATAATCAACATGTTGCTTTAGGATGTTCTCTCATGTTGTTTGGTGCAATAGTTCTCCTAATAAGAATTTTTGTAGATGGAAAATATTTGAAAGGTCAACCTGGGAGCCAACTAGTGGTAATTGAGGTGATTACATAGAGGTTATTAGTCAAATTTGTTTTCATTTGGCTAAAAATTCCTTAATGGACTACATAGGAGAGGTGGTCAAGGAGAGTGGACCTTGTTGGATGTTGCTGATATGTGGTTTTCATTGATGTCAACACTATTGGCATTAATATCTTCAAGGCTGTATATGTCAAGGATACTGAGAAAATTGTAATGAGATAAGTTGCAAGTTGATAGTGATGAAGTGAGGTTCAGTATGTTGTTGAGCTCAATATGTTTATGATAAGAGGTTGTGGATTAAAGGGTTTGTTGTCGAGTATATCTAGTTTATCCACGTTAAGTTTCAAAGATCTGCATAAATATTTGATTGAGTTATGAGCAGTTGTGTTCTGACAGTTTTTCTATTGCTTCAGTTGGTGTTTCTAAATGAAGATGATGTGATTCTAGTAAGTTTAGTTGTTGTTGATGCTTCTCTGGAGATTCATGATGTTTGTGGATGTTTCTAGATTGTGCTCTATCTGTGTTGCACGTCTGCATTGATTGTGTGCTCGCAATTGGTGATTTTCTCTTGTGTGTTCATGTTTTTCACATTCATGGCTGACATTGGTTGATTCGCATTGAAAATTATTTATTGTTTTGGGCCGATAGTTTGCATATATTTTATTATTTTGTTGAAGTTGACATGTAGAGATGTAATCTCTTGTTGCAGATATATATAAGTGATTGTTTATTTCATTTGAAGGCATGTGTGTATATGAGATGTGCGAATAATGTCCTAATCATTCAAAGGAAGAAGTAGAGTGTGAAAGAAGAGTGAGAAAAGTGTGAAGAAGTGTTCATGTGCTTAGCCAAAACTATAATCAGGCATTAGTAGATGCTATTTTCTCAATTCAAAATCCTGTGGATGTAATCCAGATGTTTTTGTAAGACAGTGTGTCTTCCTTTGGGTAGTAAGCCTTGTTGTAATTGAGCAGTGAGCTCCAAGCAGTGTGCCTAAATGCATGTACATTCCCCATTCACATTTATTTTATAATTTTAATAGGGTATAATATTGTGGACTAACCTCCACCATGGTTTTTCCCCTAACAGGGTTTCCACTTAAAAAATATTGGTGTTAAGTGTGTCTCTGATGTGTTTATGGTTCATTCTTTCATGTTTATTTATCAGATCTAAGAATAAGGTTAATAATTTTAAATTTTTGAGACAACTGATTCACCCCCCTCTCAGTTGTTTGCCCTTGTGTTTCCAACAATTGGCATCAGAGCAGGTTCCTTAGAAGAAGTTTAATAGCTTGAGGTGATTCGGGATGGCGACATACAAGAAGGATAGTCTGAGATTTTATGGAACAAATTATTCTCTGCGGAAGACTCAAATGGAGTGTCATCTGAGATGCATTGGTGAACCCTACTAGAACATTACAAGGAATAGGTATGTTATCCCACAAAATGGTTCTTCTACTACTGTTGAGATTAAGGATGTTGAATACAATATCAGGGCTAAGGAAGCATTGTTGAGTGCTCTGACTGATTCTGAGTTGACAAATTTTATGGATTTGAAGACTACTTATGAGATCTAGAAAAATTTGGAAACCTTGTATGAAGGTGATGCTCATGTGAAGATTGCTAAGTTGTAAATCCTGAAAGGGAAATATGAAATGTTGAGAATGGGTGATGATGAGAACATTACTTCTTTTATGCAGAGAGTGAATGAACTTGTGTGTAGTATCAGATGTGCTGGTGGAACATTGGATGAATCAAAATTGTTGCTAAAGTGCTTAGATCCTTTCCTGCTACATATAAAGCCAAAGCTACTGCTATTGAGGAGATCCGGACTGTGACAAATGTAACCAAAGATATGTTGATTGGTAAGCTTACTGCTTTTGAGTTAAGTGAATTTGTTGATGCTCTTCCTAAAATAGAATCTGCATTCAAGGCTACTATCTCTAGGAAAGATAAGCAAAGATATGATTTCTAGAGAAAATTATTCTAGAAAGATATTCAAGTATGAGGAGGAAATGAGAGAGATTGAAGAAGAGGAAAGAAAACTAGATGAGCTTGAAGCACTTATTGTCAAAAGGGAAGATAGAGGATAAGGTAAGTATAAAGGAAAATTTCCTATTAAATGTTTTTCTTACAATAAGATAGGTCATTTTGCATCAAGGTGTCCGAAAAGAGTTCCCAAGCCAAGACCTACAAGCCTAGATTCCAAAGAAAGTGTTATTATGTTGCTGATGAAGGTGTGATAGATGATGAATCTGATAAAGGGAACATAAGTGAGGATGAATGGGTATTTATTGCTATCAAGGAAAATGATCTAGCCCCTACTGAATCTGCGAGTTGCTCAAATGTGGAGAAATCCCTAACTACTTGAGTTGAAGAGAAAGATGAATGGGTGATTGACAGGGGATGCTCTCATCACATGACAGGTGATAAAAGAAAATTTGTGATCCTGGAATGTATGATGGTGGTGTTGTAAGATTTGGTGATGACAAAGCTAGTGTAATCCGTGGTAGAGGATGTATTTCTCTTGATGGTAAGCATAATACTGATGATGTTCTATATTTAGAAGGTTTGAAGCATAATCTTTTAAGTGTTGGACAGATGGTAGACAAGGGATACAATCTTCAATTCAAGGATGGAAAGTGTAGAATATAAGGGAGTTCTGGAAATGTGATTGCATCAGGTACAAAAATAAAAGGTAATATATTTCACCTGAATGCTACTAGTAAAAGTTGTCTAATTGCTCAAGTTGATGAAAGTTGGTTGTGGCATAGGAGAATGTGTCATGTAAACTTTGATAATATTATCAAGATAAGTTATACTTAGGTTGTGAGAGATCTTCCTAAGTTGATAAAACCTACAAATACCATATGCAAGGAATGTTAGTTAGGGAAGCAAACTAGAATTTCATTCCAGAGCAAACAACATTGTTCAAATGAAGTGTTGGAGCTTGTTCATACTGATTTGTGTGGTCCTTCTAGAATTAGAAGTTTACAAGGAGATAGGTATTTGATGCTACTGATTGATGATTATTCTAGAATGATGTGGGTTACTTTCCTAAGGGAGAAATCTAAAGCTCTGGAGAAGTTCAAGATTTTTAAGGCTATGGTTGAGACAAAGATGGGTCTGAAGATTAAATGTCTAAGATCAGATAGAGGAGGTGAATTCACCTCCGGTGAGTTTAATTATTTCTTGAAGAGCATGGGATAAAGAGACAATTATCTACTCTACAGACCCCTCAACAAAATGGAGTTTTGGAAAGGAAGAATAAGACAATTCAAGATGCTGCTAGGACTATGATGCTGGAAGGAAATGTTCCTCATATATATTGGAGAGAAGCTGTGAGTACTGTTGTTTACACTCTCAACCGGGTACAAGTCAAAGGTGATACTGGTAAGACTCATTTTGAGCTATGGTTTGGTCACAAGCCTACTGTTAGGTACTTCAAAATATTTGGGAGTAAATGATTTATTAGAAGAGATGAAGATATAGGAAAGTTTTATGCTAGGAATGATGAAGGAATATTTCTTGGTTATTCTACTAAAAGCAAGGTCTATCGGTGCAACAATAAGAGATTGAGGAAAGAAATTGAAAGTGAAAATGTCAAGGTTGATGAAGACACAGTCAGACCATCTAGAACCTGTGGATATGATTTAGATGATCAGAATGATAGTTCAAATAAAGGAAAGAAAGTTCAGACTTCAAATCAAGTTAAGATCATTCCGGTGAATCAGGAAAATCAAGACGAAGGAACTAGTGAAAGTGCATAAGTGATATCACAAGAGCATGAAGTTCGAAAACATCCTAAGACTCCAAGGCATGTAAGAATAAATCATTCAGAAGATCAGATCATAGGTGATAAGAACAAAGGTATTCAGGCTAGGAGAAAAATTGTAGAAGAATACTGTTTGATTTCAAAGATTGAGCCTAAGAGTGTGAATGAAGCATGCAAAGATGTACATTGGGTAGAAGTAATGAAAGAAGAACTACAACAGATTGAGGAGAATGATACATGGATTCTTGTTCCTAAACCTAAGGACAAAAATGTAATTGGAACTAAATGGGTCTTTGGAAACAAACTGAATGAGCAAGGTGAAGTTGTTAGAAACAAAGCAAGATTGGTGTGTAAAGGATATTGTTAGATGGAAGGAATTGACTTTGAAGAAACCTTTGCCCCTATTGATAGGATTGAAGTTGTGAGACTATTTCTTGCTTATGCTGCTTACAAAAAATTCAAGGTTTATCAGATGGATATCAAATCAACATTTCTAAATGGAGAACTGGAAGAAGTGTATATTGAACAACCTGATGGATTTCAATTGATTGATCAGGGAGATATGGTTTTTCGGTTGAAGAAAGCATTGTATGGAATTAAGCAACCCCCAAGAGCATGGTATGCCAGATTGGACAAGTATTTACTGAAGCTTGGATTCAATAAAGGTACTACTGATAGTAATTTGTGTTTCAAGATTGATCATGATAAAAATTTGATTGTTGAAATCTTTGTTGATGATATCATTTTTGGAGGAGATGATGGTTTGTGCATGAAGTTTGCTGATGAGATGAAGAGTGAGTTTGAGATGTCTATGATTGGAGAGATGAAATTCTTTTTGGGATTGCAAATTACTCAACTAGATAAAGGGATCTTTATATCTCAGTCCAAGTATGTGAAATAATTTCTAAAGAAGTTTGGTATGGAAGATTCAAAGCCAATTGGTACACCTATGGTGACCAGATGCAAGTTTACACAAGATGATTCCCCAAAAGAAAATCAAACTAGATACAAATCAATGATTGGTGGATTGCTCTATTTGACTCAAACTAGACCTGATATCATGAATGTCGTATGTATTGTTGCAAGATTTCAAGTTGATCCTAAGGAATCTCATGCAACTGCTGTGAAGAGGATTTTCAGATACTTGAAGGGGACAGTTGATTTTGGCTTGTGGTATCCTAAAGACGATGATCTTACTTTAAGTGCCTTTACTGATGCTGATTGGGCATGAGATGCGAATGATAGAAAAAAGAACTAGTGGTGGTGCATTTTTCTTGGGAAATAAGTTGATTTCATGGTTAAGTAAGAAGTGGAATGCTATTTCTTTATCTACTGCAGAGGAAAAATACAAATTTTTTGCTAACAATTGTACTCAAGTATTGTGGATGAAGCAAATGTTGAAAGATATCAAAGTTGTGTATGATGAACCTATTGCTATATTATGTGATAATTCAATTGCAATTAACATTTCTAAGAATTTGGTGCTGCACTCAAAGACCAAGAATATATCTATCAAGTTTCACTTTTTGAGAGAGAAGGTCAGTGAAAAGGAAGTCAGACTAGAGTATGTGCCTACTAAGGAACAGATTGCAGACATCTTTACAAAGCCTTTGCCTAAGGATAATTTTGAGTATCTTAGAGGGAAGCTAGGGGTGATTACCCCTCCTAATCAAAACTAAGATGCATTAACTTGCATCAGTCCGTACATTTCATAGTCATATCTTGATCCAGATTAATGTTGTGGTGGCTGCTACTCAGGGGTAGTAGTCAGATGTTTAGATATGTGGTTCAAAGATCGTGTGGAGAAAGATAATGCATATCTTTGTCATTGATGTCAAAGGGGGAGAAGATTCATGTGAAAAAATTTGTGGGGAGAAGAGTCATGTGAAAGAGTTGAGGAGAAAAGATTCAAAATCTAAGGGGGAGAAAGTGCTAAGAGTTAGTTATGTTGATGGTGTTTTTCACATCATGTGTTGCCATCAATGCCAAAGGGGGAGGTTGTTGGATGTTGCTAATATGTGGTTTTCATTGATGTAAACACTATTTGTATTAATGTCTTCAAGGCTGTATATGTTGAGGATATTGAGAAAATTGTAATGAGATAAGTTGCAGGTTGACAGTGATGAAGTGAATTTTAGTATGTTGTCGAGCTCAGTACGTTGATGATCAGAGGTTGTGGATTAAAGGGTTTATTTTCAAGTATATCTAGTTTATCCATGTTAAGTTTTAGAGATCCGCATAAAGATTTGTTCGAGATATGAGCAGTTGTGTTCTGACAATTTTTCTGTTGCTTCAATTGGTGTTCTTGAATAAAGATGATGTGATTCTAGTAAGTTTAGTTATTGTGGATGCTTCTTTGGTGATTCATGATTTTTGTGGATGTTTATAGATCATGCTCTATCTATGTTGCACGTCCACATTGATTGTCGTGTTCACGATTGGTGATTTTCTCTTGCATGTTCATGTTTTTCATGTTCATGGCCAACAGGGTAATTGTAGTGTGTTGTGGATCTTTGTGGAATAATTTTTGAAGGTGTTTTGTGTTTGAGGATTTTATTTTGGGTCTTCATTATATTGTGGCCGACATTGGTTGATTCGCATTGAAAATTATTTATTGTTTTGGGCTGATAGTTTGCATATGTTTTATTATTTTGTTGAAGCTGACATGTAGCAATGTAATCTCTTGTTGCAGATATATATAAGTGATTGTTTATTTCATTTGAAGGCATGTGTGTGTATGAGATGTGTGAATAATTTCCTAATCATTCGAAGGCAACAAAAAAGTGTGAAAGAAGAGTGAGCAGAGTGTGAAGAAGTGTTCATGTGCTTAACCAAAACTATAATCAGGCATTGGCAAATGCTATTTTCTCAGTTCAAAATCTTGCGGATGTAATCCGAATGTTTTTGTAAGACAGGGTGTCTTCCTTTGGGCAATAAGCCTTGTTGTAATTGAGTAATGAGCTCTAGGCAATGTGCCTAAATGCATATGCATTACCCATTCACATTTCTTTTATACGTTTAATAGGGTATAATCTTGTGGACTAACCTCCACTGTGGTTTTTCCCCTAATAGGGTTTCCACGTAAAAAATATTTGTGTTAAGTGTGTCTTTGATGTGTTGATGGTTCATGCTTTCATGTTTATTTATCAAATCTGAGAATAAGGTTAATAAGTTTAAATTTCTAAGACAACTAATTCACCCCCCCTCTCAGTTGTCTGCCCTTGTGTTGCCAACAAACCTATTGGTCTATAGGCTATGTATCTGAAGAAGGTATTTCTTCATATTTTTCTTCTTCCTCACAAACTTCTTTGTATGATTTTGCGATAGCCTTTGATTTTTATCTATAATTATTTGATGATTTCTAATTTTCCAAGCATAAGCTTGTCCAACCTTTATTTTGACTACAAATCCTTTGTTTGTATTTGTGTAATCTTCTCCTTTGGAGCCGAAGTAGTTGAGGGGGCTATTTTTGCAATTGCTACCTCTTTTAGTTTCTCCTCATATTTTACACTTTGTTCTCTTCTACACTTTAATGTGGTGGCTAATATGGTTAAGAGACTATCCATAAGAGTTTCCAATGTGATATTTGAGGCTATCATAAATCTTATTAGGGCACGTTCAGATGTTTCTTTATTTGGTGTCTATATTCATTCATAAATTTTAAATGTTTTCTCCAAGACCTCATTTCAAAATAGACCATTCTATAATTGGTCTTCAACCATCAATGGTTTTGATTCATCTTTGGTTTGTGTGCTTTTTTCCTTGGCTACTTCCTCTACTGGAGAGGACTCTTTTTGTCTCTTCTATTTCCTTCTCATTTTTTTCTCTCTACAGTCATTTGTAGGAGTGTCTCTAAAGCTTCTTCATCACGAGCTCCCTTTGCGATGGTGTGGTCAATAGTTTTATTTTCTCCTGTTGTGAGCTCCCTTTGGATTTAGTAGATTATGTAAGCTTGTAGTCTTCTAAACCTCCTTGGGGTAGAGGTACTTTATTCTTCTAGTTGTTTCAAAGGTATACCCCATTTATCTTTCAGTTTTTCCCAAATTTTCTCTACACGCTCTTCAAATTTCTTCTTTAAAATGTTATCAAGGTACTCCTAGTAGGTGTTGAAATTTTCTACTTGTGGGTCTTGTGGGAGGTTGAGAAATTTTGCCACATAAGATTCAATATTTACATCTGAAACTTCATATGGGAGCTTTAGAATCCAAGATGTTTGTGACTCAATTGCCTCAATCAACATGAAATATTTCTCTACCAAAAAGACAATATCTTTTATGTACTTGTAGACCACTTCATAGGAAATGAGCTCTCTATTTTGCATCTTTTGTAGAAGGGATTTGAAGAAAATTCAATGTGTGGCTATGTACAAGGTGGAATTTCATAATTTATTGATATGGTCTTGTATTTGAGCAACTATTGGTTTAGATTTTTCCTATATATTTCTTATAAAGGTGAACAATTCATTCAATAAGAAGAATGCTAAGCATATGATCAAGGTCTCATACTTGAATTGATAATGTGATTACTTTGTTTGTTCCACATTCTCCAAGAGCTCTTGTAGTAAGGTTTCATAGAGGTCAAAATATTTCCCCTGTACTGCCATTTGGTAGGCCACATGAATGAACCTTGTGGTGGTCAAATCCTCTCTATTTGTGTAATAAAATTTGTATGTTATCCCGATTGTAGCATATTTTATTGCAAGGTTGGTGATTTTGGTGACATCCAAGATCCACCCATCATATATGGTCCCTGTTAACTTGGTCATCTTTGAATTTTTTATTTCCTTTTTAGGCAAGACCTCCCCTTTTATGTAGAGTCCAGTTACCACTTGAATAACCTCCTTTATGATTCTGTAGGGCTTGTCCAAGTACAAGTACTCATCCAAACCCATGCCTCCTCTTGTGCGAAGTCTAGTAAGTCCTGCCACATGTCAAGATTCTTCTCTATGATACAACTAGATTGGGGAAGGTAGCCCTATGTTATAGGCTACAACAAAGTCATTTATAGGGTCTCAAATTTGGTATGATGAATTTTAGAGAGTGGGGAATGGATATACTTCCTTATATCCTCTATGTATATTACTTCAAGGGGTACTTTGGAGAATTCCCCCTCCTTATCCATATCCATAGCTTTTTAAGGGAATTTCTTATACTTGGGCCAAGTTTTTTGTGAGATGTCCACTAGAACAAGGGTAGCCATAATCATTTTATCACTAATAAAGCTTCCTTTTATTTTTATTTTTATTTTTAATCTTTTTAAAGTTGCTAGGGTTTCACAACAAGAGTATGAGTATGCATTATTTTTATAGGCTCATCACTAGAGAAGTGCATTGAATGTTGTAGTTGTTTTCCTCACTTTTCCACATTTTTTTCCTCGTTAACTTTTTTTATGGATCTATTTTAGTGGTAGAGATTATATACCATTGAAGATGATCCCTTGATAACTAATTAATTATTAGGTCCCTCATTACTTTAATTACTTAAGTTAAATTTGGGAGTTCTTTTTATTATTAGATTGGACTATTTATAGGTCAATTTGTCTCATTGCATAGGATTAGGACATTTGCAACAATATAATCAAATACTCATCTATGATTTACACTTTTTATTTTGTAAGCATTCACTTTTGTACTTTGTAATAATTATAATTCAAGTAACAATAAAATTATAGGTTAATCTTAATATCAGATACTTGTGTGGATTCAATCATTCTCTCTTGGTTGCATAGAAAATTAGTCGCTTTGATATCTCATTTATGATAAGCTTTTTGGTTGTTGGTGGTTTTTGGGAGTTGTGGGGTTCACTACCAACTTCAACATGATATCAAAGCACCTGATATTAACTTCCTATCCAAATTCAGAGAGATCTAGCTTTGAGGAAAAATCAACTCATCTTGGAGTGAAACAACCATTAATGTTAAGTCCAAAACAACCAAAAACCTAGGATCATCTTTTCTTCTTCCAAAATTTGGAAAGTTGCAAAAAAATCAAAAATATTTTATGGGTTGCACATATCTTAGAGAAATTTGTATGACTGTCCTATCTTGGAACTACACACCCCTGTGCACAAGCAAGAAAATTTTACATTTAAAAAAATATTAGAAAAAGTATAAATAAAAAAGCTTAAAATGTTTCAAAAAAAAAAAGAAAAAAAAAGTACCCTCTAGGTACCGATTGCCACAACCCATAAGTTGCACGATAATCACATGGAACAATGCTTTTCTAGTGACTCCTTAAGCTGCTCAACAACTCAAAAATTGACAATCAACCCAAAAGAAAATAACAACATTGGAACAAAATTTCAATCACAATTTGAACAAACTTTTAATTTGGAAACCCTAACTTGGTCCTTTTCTCACAAATCCTTCAAACTTCCTTGTAGCACTCCAAACAACATTTTTTGACCATATCTTACAAAGAAGACTACAAAACCATAATTGAATTACCATTACAAACACCCTTTATGCTCTTTTGTAACATATCAAATTTGTAAATAGGTTTGTTTTGTAACAACACCCTCTAAAATTAACTGCTATGTTGGAAAGAGACCTAATTAGGCTTGTTTTTCAAAGAAACTATGTGCAATGCTAACTCCAAACCAAAAAACTTCAATCCAAGAATCTTCTCACATCACATGGGCTCTAAATATGCATATTTTATCAATTGAAACCATCTCCCAACCTTCTATCTACAAAACCTTATCTCTACCTATCTTCCTAAACCTAATACATAGAGATATTAGGCTAGGGCTTGATCAAACATTACCCTACCTCCATCCCCTGCATCTAAAAACCCTACCAACATGAAAAACAACCTAACTACCACCATTCCACTAATTTACAAAATTTTCCACTGGTGGAATGGATCAAAATTTCATTTTTTCAATCAAACCCTCTTAATCTAGGGTTTCTTGACTATTTACACCAAATTGGCTTTAACTCCCCTCAAAATTTATGAAATTAGATCAAATAAAACCCAAAAGATGGCTAATTCATCCCACCATTGGTTCCAATGCACTGTAGATCATTTACACACAGTATGGAGCCGTACAATCTCATGTAGCAGCAAGAAATCAACTAAAAATGTAGAAAAACAGAGTTTATTGTTATTGCTTGATCTCCAAAATACACCAGAGAGTTTCCTCAACCACACAAGGAAATATTTAAACCTTTTACAACCAACAACCAATGGTTCCAAACCAATTTTCAAATGACTGACTGTTCAACTTCCAAACACATCCAAAAATGCAAAGTTGTTAATGCAACATTTGCAATATTTACAAAACTTAACATCTTTTAACACAACCGAACCCACATGACCAAAAACATGACCCATGGTCTAAATAGACCTTATTACAAACCAAAACATGACTGAAACACAAAAACCCAACATTAAACCCCATTTACATAATATAGACTAGGTGCCCTTGCACCACATCATGATCTCCTTTGGTCGGTAGAGAAATCCCAAAATCTTTAGAAAAATATTTCACAAAACTGATGTAGTCAAATCAACCAACATATTCCCTAAATCACAAATATTTTGAGTATTGAGAAGTATATTCTAACATAATTTTTTTGTAGGAATTTGACAATTTTTTACTAAAAGGAATATTTTGAGAATATTTAGGTGACATCATGTTGACATCAACATGACATTAGTTGTATGGTCAACCCTCTTGGCCCCCTCCAAGCCCATTTTCCCTAAATGAACTATTTTTTATTTTTTGGCATAACTTGGGAATACGATGTCAAAATTAGGCAAATGAGATATCACCAAAAATTTGGTTCTGAGCACTTTCCAATGGTACACGTCTCATCATCAAAATTTTCTACTAGTTCATTTTATTCTTATTGAAACTCCGATCATCATTTTCTACTTCCAAGCTCATAATTTTTTACTCGTATCTTTGATTTTTGTGATTCCAACGATGTTGGAAAAGTATTTTAGATCTCTTCAAATGTATACATGCACTTTTTGTTAATTTTGGATCAAAAATTCAATTAAGAAAAAAAACACAACACAAAGAAGACAACACAACAATTTATCCTAGGAAAACCCTTCTACACAAGGGAAAAACCTAGCAGCAAAATATTCTCTTATAAATCAGAAATAGAAGTGCATAAATGGCACTTAGAATTAGACCCTAGGAGGGCCGAATCTCATACAATGGATCAACACTTGAATATATTGTGAATTACACAAAATACTAACTCTTCTCCTTTAAGTGAATCTTCCCCTCTTAAATGTGAATCTGTTGATGTGGAGACTCTATCTCCCTTATATACCAAACTAGGCACTCTCCTCTAGAGCCGACCTAGAAAAAATATAATATTTGTTTTACAATACAAAGGCCAACTTGCCTTGAATCAATTATCTTTAATAAAAATACCTCCCGCCGCTATAAAACACTAACACTCCCTCTTAGCTAGGGGGGTATTCTCAAGTATCTTCATCATGGAGTCTCTCAACATGACGTCCACAATGGCTACACCCAATTGTGGAAACAAAAATAAGTCTCAAAGATGTGATCTTGTACAAGGGATTTCACCTCATATTTCTCAGTCTCAGAGAAATATACACTACAAGGGATTTCATCTTATATTTCTCAGTCTCAGAGAAATATACACTACAAGGGATTTCACCTCATATTTCTCAATCTCAGAGAAATATACACTACAAGGGCTTTCACCTCATATTTCTCCATCTCAGAGAAATATACACTACAAGGGCTTTCACCTCATATTTCTCTATCTCAAAGAAATATACATTAGAACAAAAACTTAATGTGCTGGGACTCCCTCGCAGCAAGGGTGACATTCTCTACCACCCCAAGCTTATCTAAAAAATATGCAAACTTTACCCTGGAAAGAGGCTTGGTGAGGATATCAACTATCTAATCATTAGTGCAAATGTAGTTCAATTGGATTGCTTTCCTTAGCACCATGTCTTTGATGTAATGATACTTGATCTCCACATGCTTTGTCCTATCATGAAATATAGGATTTATTGAGAGCTTTACACAACTTTGGTTATCACAGTGAATCAAAGCCAGCTTTAATGTCTAACCAATCAATCCTGCAAGGAGATTTCAAATCCATACTACTTCATGAGCTGCTACGCATGCTGCAATACATTCAACCTCTACAGTGCTTAGTGCCACATAGCTCTTCTTCCTACTACACCAAGAAATCATGCAGACCCCAAACTGAAACAACATCCAGAGGTGCTCTTCCTATTAGTTACACTCCTGGCCCAGTTAGAATCATAATAGAATTGTAATTTTAGATCTTCACTAGAAGTATATCGCAAACCATATCCCACAGTACCACACAAGTATCTCAGTATATGCTTTCTGCAACTAGATGTATTTGTCTTGGCTCACACATGAGCTGGCTTAGAGAACTCACTGCATAACAAATTTTTGGTTTGGTGTTGAATAGGTACATTATTGATCTAATAAATTGTCTATACATGGCGGGATCTACCAAATCTGATTCGGATGCTAAGTCACTTAACTTCTTCAAATTTTTCTCCATAGGTGTAGACATGGACTTACAACCCATCATCCCAAATCTACTCAATATATCTATAGTGCATTTCCTTTGACTTAGGAAGATCTCATCAGGTCTTTGCCATACTTCCAGTCCTAGAAAGTAATGCATAAGACCAAGGTCTTTCATCTCAAACTCGGAAGCTAACACTTTCTTACATTTGACAATGAGCTTCTCTAGTCTAGTGAGAAATAAATCATCAATATAAAGAACTAAGATCAAGGCCTCACCACCAACTATCTTGAAATAAAGATTGGAATCTGCATCATTCTTGGAGAACCCAAAACTCATCAAATATCTATCAATCCTTTCATACCATGCTCAAGAGGTGCTTTTTTAAGACCGTACAAGGCCTTCTTCAATCTGCATACATGAGACTCCTTCCCATGAATCAAAAAACTGTTTGGCTACTCGATGTACACTTCTTATTCAATCACACCATTAAGAAATGTAGTCTTTACATCCATTTGATGTAACTTCGAGCCTTTGTAGAGGAAATAGCAATAATCATCCTTATGGAAGTGTATTAAGCAACATGAGCAAATATCTCCTCATAATCTATTCCCTCGTTCTGAGAGAATCCTCTTACCACAAATCTCACCTTGTGTTTCTCAATGCTGCCATCAGCGGCATGCTTGATTTTGTAGAGCCATTTGGAAGACACTACTGATTTTCCTTTAGGTCTTAGAACAACATCCCTTACATCATTTTTAATGATGAACTAATACTCTCCTGTCATTGCATCTCTCCATACCTGCTGGTTGGATGTCTCCTCAAAACTAGAAGGCTCAGAATCAATGATGTAAATCATCAATGCCACATAACCTAGGAACTTCTGAGGTCTCTTGCTTTCCCTAAAAGTTCCTTGAGGAGCTACATATTTTCCTGCCTCTTGCATAGTTTTTTGATCCCATAGAGACCTCTTTCGATCTATGGCAATGTATCTAGGCCCATCAGTTGGTTTTATAGGATCAACTAGATCAAAAGTCTCGACTGGTTCGTTGGACTCCCTCTGAATGTTAGGAGTATGATCAAGAGATACATCCATATCCTGTGAAGTCTCCTGCTCCTCACTATCTATCTCCATGTAAGACCATTTAGATCTTTTGAAGGATACTTCCTCTTTGAAGGAGACATCCCTACTGATCTCAATCTATTTTTGTCCTAGAATTTAACTCTGTAAGCCTTTGAAGAATCATTGTATCCCACAAATATACCCTTCCTACCTAAAGGTTCTAGTTTTGTTCTTTTTTCCTTGGGCACATGAATGTACACAAGACAACCAAATATTCTTAAGTGATTAACCTCAAGCTTCACACCTGTGAAGGCCTCCTCTAGAACATATACTGCAGTTCTGGAAGCTTCTGCCCATAGAAAACTCTGTAAATCTTGATCATGAATCATAGCCTTGGCTGCCTCTACTATGGATCTATTCTTTCTTTCGACAACTCCATTTTGCTGAGGGTTGTACATAACACATAACTCCCTCTTGATCCCTACCTCAATGCAGAAATTATGAAATCCTCCAGAAGTGTACTCCCATCCATTATCTGATCTCAGAACCTTAATCCTTTTCCTAGACATATTTTCAACTTGAGCCTTGAATTCTCAGAATCTATCAAGGACTTTCTCAAAATCCTTGAATTTCAAGAAGTAAATCCAAGTCTTTTGAGAATAATCATCAATGAAAGTCACATAGTACCAAAATCCACTCAAAGGCGCCATAGACATTGGTCCACATAAATCATAATGAACAAGATGTAAAATCCCCTTTGATCTACAATGGAAGGGATTCTTGATATTATTACCAAGTGCACATCCTCTACAGATGCCATCGTGCTCTAAACTAAGCTTTGGAAGACCAGTAACCACCTTCTCCATAGAGGGAAGAGCTCTGAAATGTAAGTGAGCAAGTCTTCAATGCCATAGCTCACTCAAACTAATGGAGTCATGCAATAATGCCTGAACTAGTCGAATTGGTAATTTGTATAGGCTCTCCTGATGAATGCCAATCACACAAGATGATTTTATGCTAGAGTTCTTGGGCCATGCAAGAAATTTTCCCTTAGAAAATGCAACCTTGTAACCTTTGTCCTCCAAGGATGAGATAGAGACAAGGTTTCTTTTGATCCCTGGTATGAACAAGACATCACTCAAATGAAGAGGGATACTTGAATCTAGCTGGAAGGAAGTGGCCCCAACTCCTTTTACGGTATAACAAGCATCATCTCCAATTATCACTTGTAAGTTAGACTCTTTCTCTACTAAGTCTGTAAGATGCTCTCTATAGCCTATAATTTGACATGAAGCACCGCTATCTATCAACCAAGTATCATTGTCAGTGGGAACATTACTTGAAAGAGCGGAGATGAATAGAAAACCCTCTGAATTGTATTTTGAATGTCTAGATTCCTTTTGAGGTGATTCTTCATCAATGTTTGTAGTAGAAACATGTTGATTCAACTTTAATTTGCAATCTCAAGCAAAGTGACCATACTTGTCACACCTATAACATTGAATGTGAGAGAGATCCTTCTTCTTTAGTTTTGGAACAAAATATTATTTTTTGTCTCTATTCCTCTTGAAGGTTCCTCTTTTCCCTTCTCTTCCTTCACCTCTAGTAACATGTGCAACAAGAACTTGATTTTCTTCATTATGAGAGTTTCGCCCATTTCCTCTTGTTGCCAATCTGGATTCTTCTTGAATATAGTTAGCTCAAAGATGATCAAAATTGGGCAACTTAGATCTCCCACTAATGCTCTGAATGAAAGGCTCCCAAGATTGAGGAAGACCATTTAGTGCCAACATAACTAGATCTCTGTCTTCAACTATATCTCCAATAGTACATAATTGATCTCTCAAATCATAGATCTTCATAAAGAAGGAAATGACTTAATCTCCCTTAGCCATTTTTACATGATTGATCTATTGTCTCAAAGCAAGGGCTCTACTGGTATTGTTGATCTCATACAATCCTTTTAGAGCCTCAAAAAATTCTTTGGCTATCTTAATCTTGGAGATGATCGAAACTAGGTGATCCTTCACAGACTCTATCATGATCTTTCTAGCCTTCGTGCCATTTTTCTTCCATTGAATTTTCTTCATATCATCAGATGGCTTGGATATACCATTTTCCACGAAATCTAGAAGATCATTCTCTTTAAGGCAATGAGAACCTTGAATTTCCAAGAGTTGAAGTTTGATGCTTCATCAAGCCTATCTTCTACCTTGACACTGATCACCATCTTCTTTTTCTTTGAGAGACTGCCCTAAATAAAGAGTTGTCTTATACTACTTAGCCAAATCTGATAAGATCTTTCCTAAACCCACTCTTATACCATGTTAATTTTGGATTAGAAATTCAATTAATTAGAAAATTACAACATAAAGAAGACAACACAACAATTTATCCTGGGAAAACCCTTCTACATAAGGGAAAAACCCAACAACAAAATATTCTCTTATAAATCAGAAATAGAAGTGCAGAAATGGCACTTAGAATCATACGCTAGAAGGGATAAATCTCATACAATGGATTAACACTTGAATATACTATGAATTACACAAAATATTAACTCTTCCCTTTTAAGCAAATCTTCTCCTCTTGAATGCGAATTTGCTGCTGAAGGAATTCAAATTGGAATGGAATGAATTGATTGATTAATGTGGAGACTCTATCTCCCTTATATACCAAACTAGGTGCTCTCCTCTAGTGTTAGCCTAGAAAAAATATAATATTTGTTTTACAATACAAAGGCTGACTTGCCTTGAATCAATTATCTTTAATAAAAATACCTCCCATCGCTATAAAACACTAACACTTTTTCCAAAATATACCTTAGGTATATTTTATTGATTTTTTGGTGATTTCATATTTTTATCAATTATTTAGATGTCTTGGCACCTGAAAAGGATCTATTTGAATCAATACATTCAATCCAGTAGGACATTCATCTTATTCCAAAAATATCTAATAGGATTCATATCTTGTAGACATATCATCCTTGTTTTTAGAGTCATATATAACAAATTTGGAGAATGACTTTGAGGACATTCATCTCCTCTTTATTGAAAACCACACCATCATTGTTGGCCTATCATCTTCATCACCTTTGTAGCTTTTGTACATCAATATTCATAGGATCTTGGATTGACATCATCTCATTATGATATGTGGACACTTGAGCACTTCAGAGGCACACATTATTTGGATTGAGATTCATAATTCTTCCATATTTTAGGAATGACTTCTCTAATCACCAATTGATATATTTCTTCCTAATGAAAGAAATGATGTTTGCAAGTAGTGGATCATGTTCTATCTTCAAGTGTTCATCATTGACATAAGAAATATTTCTTTATGGAGGGATTCATTTCCTATTTTTCTTTATCCCAACGAGGGGACATCTATTGTACTTAAGGGACATCTATTATACTTTTTTGATATAATCAGTCCTTGGTGGGTCACATTGAGTCCTATCCTTCTTTCACCAGTTTAGTGATTTTTTTTTCTCTCTTTTGGAGAGCAGTATTTCCCCATGTGGTTTTCTCCTTTTCTCTAGTTATCAAAGATTTATTTTGTTTGTACATGAATACCTCATCAAGCCTTGTAGTCAAGACCCATCTATGCATTCATCATTACATTCTTCATCAAGGTTTTTATCTTCTCCCTAGGTTGATATTAAGGGGAGTGTTGGAGTAATTAGGATAATCATCTAATAATTAATTAATTATTAGGACCCTTATTACTTCAATTAATTAAGCTAAAATTAGGAGTATTTTTTTATTATTAAATTGGGCTATTTATAATTCAAGTTGTTCCATTACATACAATTATGACACTTGTCACAATATACTAAAATCCTCACCTAGGGTTTGCACTTTTCTTGTATAAGTATTTATTAGTATACTTTGTAATAATTTTAATTCATTTGGAAATACAATTACAGGTTAATATCAATATCAGATGCTTGTGTGGAATCAATCATTTCTCTCTTGGTTGCATAGAAAATCAGTTGTTTTGATCGATCGTTTGTGATAGGAATTTTGGTTGCAAGTAATTTTTATTAGGTAAGGGGTTCACTATCAACTCCACCACATACTACTTATGCTATACTTTATAACTATTATATAAATATAAATTATGAATTTTATGATGTTATCCTATTGGTCCACCTTTAGTTGATTTTCCAATACCCTGTTTGATGTCTTTAGGTTTTTAGTTGGGTCAAGGAAATAGAACTTCAAAATCGAGCCTAACTATTCTTCTCATCTTCTTTTGCAAGTATGATTTAAAATATTTTAGTGTTTTCCCTACTCTTATTTGTTGTATCCTTTGATATTTAATTTATTTTGTTTCCCTGACATGCTTTGTTATTTTATATATTGTAGGAGTGCATGGGTACTTTGCATGGTACTGATTTACTTGTTTTGATTTTTTGGAATTTTGAAGTAACTTAGATATACTACCATTTTTTCTCTCCATGGTGCATGGTTCCTTTTTGTGATAAGATGCAAATTAATTTTATATTGTGTCTATATCATGAAGGATCTTAGGAACCCATATAATTTTTGATATGTTAACTCTTGTTCCTCCTGCATCCATGCTCTAAGTACCTCGTCATTGTTTATAATTATGTTATCACTTTCTAATTAAATATCTCCTTCACTATTCAGGTCTTATACCTCATCTGCAGTAGGAAATTTAGAGATTAAATATATTAACCTTAAATTATCTTCTTCCTCTCCTTCTTGGGAAATTTCCTCCACATATAAACTCTCCTCATCATCACCTAGGGAAATATGAATGACCTTAGTGTCATCAAAAAATGAAATTATTATTTCCTAGAGTCCATTACTCCATTGGAATTTACAAACCATTTCACTCCTAGTAGTGCACAAAATGTGTTAAAAGGTTCCTTCATCTCTACTGCTTCAAAATATATTATCAATTTAAGAACTTGCACATTAACTTTGACATTCTTCCATGTGCCTAGTGTCTAAATTTTGTAACCATCTTCTATGTTGATATTAAATGGGACTCTTACCAATTTACCTATTCCCATTTCCTCCCAACTGGCTATTGGTATAATGTTTATGTCTGCATCTAATTCTACCATGACATGTTTCACCATGATTATTTAAATATGAAATTATTAGTAGTGGTCCATTTTTCCAATGTTGGTTTCTTGATATCCTATGAATTTGTGGCTTCTTGGGTGTCTATCTATTCTAATATTTTCCCCATTGTTGTAATTTTTCTCATAAATCCTTTTTTTGTGTTAATGGAGCTAACTTTTTCAACATGATTACCTCTTCCTATGTAAAACAACTAGTTTATTCATCATGTTGTTGTATGATGGCATGTCTAGTATTCTTCACTATTATATATCATTGTTGTTACTTTGTAGGCCAAAAGTGGATATACTCATCTTCTTCTCAATCTAAACCTACACTTATTTCCTTATTTATTTTCTTCTTATTGTTATCAATATTATTCCCTTGTCAAGTGATTATTGTTGCTTTTTATTTGTGATTATTTTTTATTTTATTTTTTGAATTCTTATCTTGGTTGGTATTCTTCTGTGAAGTATTTCACGTTGGATTTGTCCAATGACCAAATATTTATCTTATGACATCCTCTAGCTCCTTGTGGAGGGATTTTCCTAATAACCCTTGCTCCCTTGTCCAATCCCTGAAGATCATCACTCTTAGATCAAGGTGGAGAATTTTGAAAATACTGTTGGGCACTTTTGAATAATTGTATAAGCCATGGTCTTCATTATAATAGAATGCACAATTCTTCTTCTTATCATATTGTAGCATCATAAATTGTCACCCTTGTAAATTTTACACTAGATTTTCTCCCTCCTATGCTCTTGGACCTAATTATACACCCAATTTCCTAAATTATGCATTCTATGGCCCATTTTATAATTTATTAAAAAATCAAACATGGGAAATCGAAGTATGCATTTAATATTTTTCCCTCGATACTTTGGATCCCAAAAAAGTGGGATTTGGACTAGGGTTCCCTTGGTGCCATTTTCCTATTAATTTGGATCCAAACATAAATATGTTAGTGCCAGTAATTTATTATTTGAAATTCAAATCTTAATTGTTGGCCATCGAGATTTAATTTTTAGGAAATTAAAAGAATTGCATATAAATACATAGTATTTTCATAATTTTAATTAATAAAAAGCAAGAAGAGAATTTATTGAACAAATTAAAGATCCTAAAATTAGTCAAGGATAGTCAATAGTATATTTATCAACATTATTACAGTATTAATTTCAATCAAGCATCATGTCAATCAGGTTCATCATGTTTTTATGTAAATTTATTCATGTTTTGTGATCATTTGTTTTGTGAGTAGTAACACTTGTAGGAATTCAAGTTAAATCAAGCCAAATTGCAATCAATCCTTGAAGGTGATGAATATGAATTCAGTCCATCAAGGAGATCAAATTTGAGTAGTGAGTTACAACAAGTTGTTAATTCATTACTCCATTGTTATTGAGCCTTTACTCTCAAAAGGATATGCTCTCTTTATCATCAATTTTTCAATTGTGGAGATAGAAATACCAACATGGGGTTTGATTGAGGAAAGCCCCCATATGGCACAACCCTTCCCCTTCTTTTGAATGTGCAGGTTACAAATATGAAGGGGATTGGAAAGACATTAAAGTCAATTTAATTGTTTATGCATTCAATCCCTACAACTTAACAAGATATGGAAGAGGGAGGAAGAAGCCATAGACCAAGGACCTAAGGACTATGAAATAATATTTTAGTTTTAGATCTCCAATCTAGGGCACCCTTTTCCACTTAAATCAAGCTCAAATTCAAATCACATGCACATTAATATCTGCTCTGATCATTTCTAGTCATTAAATTTGGTTATCAATTTATAGATTGTATTCATCTCAAAATAATGCAATTTCATAATTATCTAGGTGCATCATTGCATTCCATCAAAAATCCATTTCAAAATCCCTCCCCACTCACTAAAAGGGAATTGCATATAAAGCATTGGTTGACTCACCTTTCAGGTTGCAAGTTAATCTCATGTCCTTTCCCATCTTGGATTCCCCAATTTTATGTTAGTGAAAGTTTATTAGTCCTAATTAAACCCTAGGTTCTCACTTTTTCTCACAATTTTTTTTGGAAAATGTGACATTTTAAACATTAATTAGATCTTCTATTCGTATTCAACATTTTTTATATTTGAAATAGTGAGCAAATATTGTCAAAATTTTAGAAATCATATGCTTTTGTTTGTAAAAATGTGTCTTTGCATTTGAAAGAAAAGTGTCAGTTTATTGGATTTTGGAAGAATTGTTCCATTTCAATACTAAAAATTATTAGATCTATGGGAGAACTACATAAATCTAAATCATTGCATAATTGGGTTAAAATAGTTTTCTTTTTTGCAAAATTAAAAAACCCTAGTTTAACACTACATTGCAATTTCAAAATCCATCAAAACAATAGAAAATATAGTTTCGGATCTGAACCAAAACATTGTCAGACATTATTACATGTCCTTGGTGTCTTAGAACCTAAAATTTTAGACAAATTTCAAGCCAAACTAAGGCGTCCTTGTGCCCTAGTCTAGCTAAATTTGCCTCAAATTTTAGGTACAAACTGATAAATTTGTTGCCTTTCTACAAATTTAGACTTTGATTTTCAGAACTATCTGTAGCAGGTTTGTAAATCTATTATTATTTAATTTTCATTAAAAATCATAAACATAAATGGAAATTGGAAATTAATGATTAATCTTGGATAAATCATAGTAATCTGATCATGTCAGATCTCTTTCTACAAGTACATTATATACCTACCAAGCCCTTTAGTTGTGATGACTTTGATATGTTAAATGATGCTCTTGGGGACTTCTTCTCACCTAGATAATCCTTTAAGGCTTATAACATTCCAACACACCAAAGAACAACAAATAAAATCATTGATACTAATGAAAATCATGTTTATTCTTCTCCCCATGTCTCGTCAACTTGTGAAGAAGGTATCTTGGTGAAAGAATATCCAATCATTGAGAGTCATGAGAAGAATCTTTGTTTCCCTCCCAATATCTCTCCTACTTGGGAAGATATTGTGGCACAATAGGATAAAATCATTCATACATTGCTTTCAAAAGACAATAAGATGGATGGTAGAGATGAAGTTAGATTGATATTAGATCCCCCATCAATAGAATATCATCAACGAGTAATTAACTTAGTTGAGGTTATGAACACATAATTGACAATTGGATCTCCTTTAATTATTGGACCTCCTAAAAGTCCTCTAATTATTGGACCTCCTAAATTCGACTTAATATAGTACCTCCAAAATCCCATGGCCATATCCTAAAGTTTGTAAAACAACTCACTAATAATCATGTGTTATAGAAACCAAGTTATCACGCAGTTTCTCACACATATAACACTAGAAATAATAATCAACCAAAACAAATATAAAAATCCATTCCATTACCTCAACCATACCTTCCACCCTCACCTAGTCTTTCTCAGTGTAGTAAAGAATATGCTCTTGTTGACCAACTTTGTAATACTCTAGCCAAGATCTCCCTTTTAGACTTGATTCAAACATCACCTACACAAGACAAGATGCTCCAAGAGGCTTTGTAGAAGATAGATGTATCAACTTCTGTCAAAATGAATAATGTAGAAACCTTGTTTGAGCTTATGCAAGCAATAAATATAGTGTTGGCAATACAAGGGAAGACAATTGAGAGGGGGTGGGGTGAATCAATTGTCACAAAAATTCAAAACTTATTCAACTTATTAACCTTATTCTTTGATTTGATTATTAGCCATGAAAACATAAATAATCAACACAACAGAAACACACATAACACCAAGATTTATTTACATGGAAACCCTGTTAGGGGAAAAACCACAGTGGAGGTCAGTCCAAAAGATTATACCCTGTTAAAAGTATAATGAAAATGGAATATGGGGAATGCACATGCATTCAGGCACACTGCCTAGAGCTCACTGCTCAATTAAAAAGGAAGACACACTATCTTACAAAGAGATTTAGATTAAAGCCATCCATATTTTGAACTGAGAAAATAGCATCTGCTAATGCTTGATTATAGTTCTAATTAAGCACATGAACACTTCTTCACTCTTGTTCAATATTCTTCAAACTTCTTCACAATTCTTCACACTTTGCTATGCCTTCGAATGATTTAGAACATTATTCACACACACACAAAGAATCACACCTTTTTCACACTTAAATTCGAATACACAATTGCTCTTATATATTACAAGTCGGCCACAAAGAAATAATAAAATGAATATAAATTGTCAGACCAAAACATTAAAGATTATCAATGCAAATCAACAAAGGTCGACCACAACTTAGTGAGGACCCAAATCAACATCTCCAACATGAAGACACTTCAATTAATTTTTCCTCAAAGATCCACAACATGCTACAAACACTATGTTGGCCAAGAACAAGAAAAACATGAACACGCAAGAGAAAATTTCCAACCATGATCACAACGATCAATGCGGACATGCAAAAAAGATAGAGCACAATCTAGAAATATCCACAAGCATCACAAATCATAAGAGAATCATTCACAACAACTAAACTAACTGAAATAGCATCATGTTCAATCAGGAACACCAATTGAAGAAACATAAAAACTGTCTGATTGGAAATCTTCATAACTCAATAAAATCTTCATGCAGATCTATGAAACTTGACGTGGATAAAATATATACACTCAATAAAAAAACCTTTAGTCCAAAACCTTTGATCAACAATGTACAAAAATAACCACCATACTAAACTTCACTTCACCACTGATAACTTGGAACTCATTTATTACTATTTTCTCAATATCCTTGACATATACAACTTCAAATACATTTATGCTAATAGTGTTGATATTAATGACAACCAAATATCATCAACACAACCACAAAATCCAACAATCTCCCCCTTTCGTATTGATGACAACACATGATGTGAAAAACACCATCAACGCAACTAACTCATGCTTAGGTTTTGACTCATCTTCTCCTCAACACTTTCACACAATATTTCTCCCTAGAAGGCTCTTCTCCTCAGATAATCACCAGTTTTTCACATGACTCTTCTCCCCCTTTGACATCAATGACAAAGTTATCTAAACTCTAAATCACGTATTTGAATTTTTGAACATCTGACTACTCCCCTTGAGTAGTAGTCACCACAACATCAATTTGAGACAAGATATGACTGTGAAATGCATGGAATGATGCAATTCAATGCATCCTTAGTTTTGATTAGGAAGGGTAATCACCCCTAACTTCCCTATGAGATGCTCAAAATTATCCTTAGGCAATGGCTTGGTAAATATGTTTGCAGTATGCTCCTAGTAGGCACATACTCTAATCTGACTTCATTTTCACTTACCTTCTCCCTCAAAAAGTGAAACTTGATAGATATATTCTTTGTTTTTGAATCCAACACTGGATTCTTGGAAATGTTAATAGAACTTGAGTTATCACACAATATAGCAATAGGATCATCATATATAATTCTAATATCCTTCAACATCTATTTCATCCATAAGACTTGAGTATAATTATTAGAAGCAACAATGTATTCAACCTTTGCAGTAGATAAGGAAATGACATTTTGCTTCTTGCATAACCATGAAATTAGCTTCTTACCCAAGAAAAAATGCTCCACCATTAGTACTTTTTTCTGTCATTCACATCTCCTGCCTAGTCAGCATTAGTAAAGGCACTCAAAGTAAGATCATCTTTAGGATACCATAGGCCAAGATCAATAGTTCCCTTCAAGTATCTAAAAATTCTCTTCACAACAGTCACATTAGATTCTTTTGGATTAGCTTGAAATCTTGTAACAACACATACCACATTCATGATATCAGGCCTAGTTTGAGTGAAGTACAACAATCCACCAATCATTGACCTATATCTTGTCTGATTTTATTTCAGAGAATCATCTTTTGTTGTCAACTTGCATCTGGTCACCATGGGTGTACCAACTGGCTTTGAATCTTCCATACCAAACTTTTTCAACAATTCCTTCACATACTTGGACTAAGATATAAAAATCCCTTTATCTAACTGAGTAATTTGCAATCCCAAAAATAATTTCATCTCACCAATCATATACATCTCATTAGCAAACTTCATGCACAAAGCATCATCTCCTCCAAAAATAATATCATCAACAAAGACTTCAACAATCAAATCTTTATCATCATTCTTGAAATACATATTACTATCAGTAGTACCTTTGTTAAATCCAAGCTTCAACAAATACTTGTCCAATCTTGCATACCATGCTTTAGGGGCTTGCTTGAGTCCATATAATGCTTTCTTAAACCGACACACCATATATTCTTTATCAGTCAATTGGATGATCCAAGAGGATCCAAAAACCTCAAAAAATATCACAGTCTCAGAATCTCTCTGAACCAACATAATTGGATAGAGCTCACTGACACGATCTTGATGCAACTTGAACGGGTCCAAAGGGAGTCTGTATACAAAAGTTATGTTCAGTAAAAGGTTCAGTCAAATAGGAAAATCAGGTTTCCAAAAAGGTGAAAAATTGATTATCTCAAATCCAAGCAAAAATACCAAGTCGTACTGCTTATCGTGTTGATTTCAAAACTATCTTCAGTTTCAAAAATGGAGTCCATATGAGCAAAATAGAGCCAGTCAAAGTTTTAGTCAAAATGATGATGTCAGCATGTGACATGGCAATTGACTAGATGGTGACGTGGAATTGTAGGTGATGTGGCAAAAATCTCACAAAAATTCATGTACCATGCTTTATTTTTGAAAATAAAGTCTGGAGGCTTATTTTATCTCAAAAAAATCCATTGGATTTTGTGGGATCCCAATTGGATTTGGTGGGATCCAAATCTCCTAAAAATAAAATAGAAATTAATTCATAAAAAAAAACAAAGAAATAACCCTCCATTTTAAAGAAAAAAAACTTAACAACTTAAAACCAAATAAGCCCATGAATAGGTGTCAAGGGCTTAAACAAATTAAATTGTTTATTTTATGGGGAAGTTATTGTTTTTTTATAAATGAGTTAGTGTGTTTTCTGTAAGGCTTATAATTATAAAAGCCAAAGAAGGGGGTTAATTTGTTATTTTATTTATTATGGTGGTTTTTAACCCCATACGCAAAATTATGTATAAAAGGGGGTAGGAGTGGTTTTTTTTTCATTTGGATGTTTTGATAGAAAATTTTATACTCTTTTGAGGAATTTTTGGAGAACTTTACAAGGTGATATTACACCAAGAATTGTAAAGATTTGTGAGTGAGATTGTGAAGAGACTATTGGAAGCTTGGAGAAATGTAAGAAGGCATTTTCAGGTGCTTGAAAATCTTAATAAAGCATTCCAATGTTGAGAAGTGGACTCGGAGACGTAGTCCTCAGGGACGAAATCCGTTATCAAACTGTTTATGTCTCTCTTCCATCTCTTTCTTGTTCTCTCATTTATTTCAGTGTTATGTTCTCTCATGAATGTTATTAAAAATAATTGATTAAAAGTGTTTGAAAGCATAACTCAGTTTCATGATCTCGAGAGTTTATTACATAATCACACATTACTGTTGTCATCGGGAATTAAATCTGTAATTGGATTAAGTTTTGGAAAACTTTAATGTCCTAGTTTACAGATCAAGTTTGGTATCAGAGCAGTTTAAAAGGAAAATTGCAAGTGGTGAATGTTAACTAGGTTGAAACTGAAGCAAGGAGAAAGTGCACTTATAGAGTTCAACCCAGAGATTGGAAAATGAAGGACATTTCCACAATCAGAGATGGCAACTGAACAAAGTTCTATAGAGTTCGATGAGAAAGCTTTTCTTGAAATGAAAGTTATGGTGGAAGTTCTTTTCCAAGAAAGGAAAGAGCGACAGAGGAAAAGGGAACGAAAAACAAAAAGAAGAAGGAAGTTGAATCCTTGATGAAAATGATAAAGGTAAAGGAGTAGGAGGTGGTGGTGACCCTCTTGAACCTCCATCCCCGTCCTGTTCATCTTCTTCATCGTCTTCTTCTTCTTCATTTAACTCTTCTAAAAAGAAACAAGTTGTGCAAACACCTTTGTTAAAACTGGATGTTAAATTTGAGTTGCCTATATATAATGGTGAATTGGATGTAGAAAAACTAGATAACTGGCTTAAGCAGATTGAAGTGTATTGCAGGGTTCAACAGATCTTGGATGAATCTTCCAAAATCTAGCTAGCCACTCTTTGAATGGGAGGCACTACATTGGTTTGGTGGGAGAGTAAGATTCAAGGTGATCTTGCTACGCACGGTAAAATCATTTCATCTTGGTATGAATTTACTTCTGCTTTAAAGAAATAGTTTTATGCTTTGGGTTATATGCAACAAGCTATTATGGACTGGAAAAATCTAAGACAAGGTAAAGGACAAACTGTGCAAGAGTATACACAGGTGTTTTGAAAGAAAGCACTTAATCTTTGTATTCCTCTTTATACACAAGAAACTTTATTAACGTATATAGGTGGTTTGCATTCACATTTGAAACATACAATTCTTATGTTTAATCCATCTAATTTTGATGAAGTGTGTGTACAAGCAACCCATATTGAAGCAAGTGGAAGGAACATAAGTTTCAGTTCAAAGAAGAAATTTGTTCCTCCAACTGAAGGCAATAAGAAGGGTAAGGAGAGGAAAGCAACTATTGTGAAGAAAGAGGAAGGTGAAAATCCTACTTGTTCACATTGTTAGAAGAATGAACACACAGATGCGAAGTGTTGGAAATTGCATTTGAAATTGAAACCAAAGTGGTTTAAGGATCGTAAAGGAAAGCAAAAGGCCACAACTGTCATTCAGGATCTTGGATCAGATTCTGATGACGAAACAAAGATAACAGTTGTGGGTTTGAAAGGTAAAGATTTTGTTGGTAATGATTTTTCTACCAATGTTTCATGTGCTTCTACTTCTAAAAGTCATGTTGTTCTTGAAGATAGCAAAAGATGTGAATTGTTTCATATAAGGGTGATTTCTAAGAACACTAAGATTGATACACTGATAGATAGTGGGTCCCAAGTTAATCTAAATTCAAGAAGAAGTTGTTAAACAATTGGGATTGAAAACAAAGCCACATAAGAAAACTTATCCATTAGGTTGGGTGTGCAATGATAACAAATTGCGAGTAACTAAGCAATGCAATTTAATATTTGCAATAACATCTAAGTTTATAGATGAGGTTGAATTTGATGTGGTTCCACTTGATATCTATGGGATTTTGTTGGGTAGCCCATACTTATATGATAGAAAATAAATCTTCTACAAGGAACATTATCAATATCACTTGTTTAACGAAGGAATTGAATACATTGTGCATTCTCATCCAATTAAGATTGATAAATATTTTGTGACAATGGGACAATTGAAAAGGGTAGTTAATGCAAGCAATAATTTGGCACTTATGTCTGTACCACAAGAAGTGTCATTTCCTAAAAACATATCTAATCCTGAGGTTGTTCCAATTATGAAAGATAAGCATGATGTTGGTACATTCTTTTTCTCGTTCGCAAATTTAGTTTTGTTATTTAGCCTACTAATTTTTAGCACTGTATGGTTGGTAGCGGAAACACTGAATGTGGATGTGTATATGGCTAATGTACTTAACAATATCAGTGCAATTTTGATTGTTGTTCTAATGAGTCAGATGCATAGGTTCCAAGAAGGAAGGACAAATGATACTGGGCAAGTGAGGCAAAAATGACCTCACTTAAATTGTAAATAAAAATAGAAATTTTGGAGGTCCAAAAGCTTCTCAATGGGGAGGAATGATCCAGGAGGATCCAAAAACCTCAAAAAATATCATAGTCTCAGAATCTCTCTGAACCAACATCATTGGATAGAGCTCGCTGACACAATCCTGATGCAACTTGAACGGGCCCAAAAGGAGTCTGTATGCAGAAGTTATGTTCTGTCAAAGGTTCAGTCAAATAGGAAAATTAGATGTCCAAAAAGGTGAAAAATTGATTGTCTCAAATCCAAGCAAAAATACCAATTCGTAGTGCTTGTCGTGCTGATTTCAGAACTATCTTCAGTTTCAAAAACAGAGTCCGTATGAGCGAAATAGAGCCAGTCAAAGTTTTAGTCAAAATGATGATGTCAACATGTGACATGGCAATTGACTAGATGGTGACGTGGAATTGTAGGTGATGTGGCAAAAATCTCACAAAAATTCACATACCATGCTTTATTTTTGAAAATAAAGTGTGGAGTCTTATTTTATCTCACAAAAATCCATTGGATTTTGTGGGATCCCAACTGGATTTGGTGGGATCCAAATCTCCTAAAAATAAAAATAAAATTAACTCAAAAAAAACAAAGAAATAACCCTCCATTTTAAAGAAAAACAACTTAACAACTTAAAACCAAATAAGCCCGTGAATAGGTGTTAAGGGCTTAAACAAATTAAATTGTTTTTTTTATGGGGAAGTTATTGTTTTTTTATAAACGGGTTAGTGTGTTTTTTGTAAGGCTTATAATTATAAAATCCAAAGGAGGGGGTTAATTTGTTATTTTATTTATTATGGTGGTTTTTAACCCCATACACAAAATTATGTATAAAAGGGGGGTAGGAGTGTTTTTTTTTTCATTCAGATGTTTTGAGAGAAAATTTTATACTCTTTTGAGGAATTTTTGGAGAACTTTACAAGGTGATATTACACCAAGAATTGTAAAGAGTTGTGAGTGAGATTGTGAGGAGACTATTGGAAGCTTGGAGAATTGTAAGAAGGAATTTTTAGGTGCTTGGAAATCTTAATAAAGTGGTCCATCGTTGAGAAGCGGACCCAGAGATGTAGTCCTCAAGGACGAACTCCATTATCAAACTGTTTGTGTCTCTCTTCCATCTCTTTTTCGTTCTCTCATTTATTTCAGTGTTATGTTCTCTCATGAATGTTATTACAAATAACTGATTAAAAGTGTTTGAAAGCATAACTTAGTTTCATGATCTCAAGAGTTTATTGCATAATCACCCATTACTGTTGTGATCGGGAATTAAATTTGTAATTGGATTAAGTTTTGGAAAAATTTAATGTCCTAGTTTATAGATCACTGGAATCCATCAGGTTGCTCAACATACACTTCTTCTTCCAATTCACCATTTAGAAAAGCTGATTTTACATCCATCTGATAAACTTTGTAGTTCTTGTGAGCAACATAGGCAAGAAATAATATTACAAATTAAATTCTAGCAACATGGGCAAAGGTCTCTTCAAAATCAATTCCTTCCATTTGTGAATATCCTTTACATACCAGTCTTGCTTTGTTTCTAACCACTTCACCTTGCTCATTCAATTTGTTTCTAAAGAACCATTTGATTCCAATGACATTCTTATCCTTAGGTCTGGGAACAAGAATCCATGTATCATTCTTTTCAATATGTTTTAACTCTTCTTTCATTGCTTCAATCCAATGCTCATCTTTACATGCTTCATTCACACTAGTAGGCTCAGTCTTTGGAATCAAGCAATACTCTTCTACAATATTTCTCCTAGTCTGGACACCTTTGTTCTTATCACCTATAATCTAATCTTTTGAATGATTCAATCTTACATATCTTGAAGTATTCTTAGGATTTTCTTCAACTTCTAGCTCTTTTGATCTTTCTTATGCTCTTTCACCAATTTCTCCTTCTTCATTTTCTTGATTTACTGCATTGATTTGCACTTGATTTGTAGTCTGAACTTTCTTTCCTTTGCTTGTACTGTCATCTTGATCATCAGAGTCATATCCACAAGTTCTGGATAGTGTACCAAAGTCCTCATCAACCTTAACATTTGCACTTTCAACCATTTTATTCAATCTTTTATTGTAACACCGACATGCCTTACTTTTAGTAGCATAACCTAGAAAGATACCTTCATCACTCCTAGCATCAAACTTTCCTATGTCTTCATCTCTCTTAATATAACATCTGCTTCCAAATATCTTGAAGTATTTAACAATAGGCTTTTGACCAGTTCATAGCTTAAAACGAGTATTACTAGTATCACCTTTGATTTGTACCCAGTTGAGTGTGTACACAGTAGTATTCACAACTTCTCTCTAATAGATATGAGGAACATTTCCTTCTAGCAACTTCTTCAATTGTTAAGTTCTTCCTTTCCACAATTCCATTTTGCTGAGGGGTCCACGGTGCAGATAATTATCTCTTTATTCCATGTTCTTCACAAAAAAGTATTAAATTCACCGGAAGTGAATTCACCACCTCTATTTGATCTCAGGCATTTAATCTTCAAACCTGTCTTTGTCTCAACCATAGCTTTAAAGATCTTGAACTTTTCCAGTGCTTTAGATTTATCCCTTAAGAAATTAACTCATACCATTCTAGAATAATCATCAATGAGTGACATGAAATACCTGTAACCTTGTAAACTTCTGACCTTAGAGGGACCACACAGATTAGTATGCACAAGCTCTAACAATTCACTTGAACAATGCTTTTTACTCCGAAATGAAATCCTAGTTTGCTTTCCCAATTGACATTCCTTGCATATTGTATTGGTAGGTTTCACCAACTTAGGTAGATCTCTCATAGCCTTAGTGGAACTTATCTTGACAATATTATCAAAGTTAACATGACACAACCTCCTATGCCATAACCAACTTTCATCAACTTGAGAAATAAAATGAATTTTACTAGCATCACTCAATTGAAAGATATTACCTTTTGTTTTTGTATCAAATGCAATTTCATTTCTGGAACTCAATATTCTGTACTTTACATTGTTTAATTGAAGATTGTATCCCTTATCAACCATTTGACCAACACTCGAAAGATTATGCTTCAATCCTTCCACATACAAAATATCATTAGTATTATGCTTACCATCAAGATAAATGCAACCTCTTCCATGAATCACACCAATTGTATTATCACCAAATCTCACAACACCACTGTCATACTTTTCCAAGCTTACAAACTTACTTTTGTCTCCTGTCATATGATGTGAACATCCATTACCAATTACCCATTCATCTTTTTCAACTCGAGCAGCCAAGGCTTTCTCCACATTTGTACAACCAATAGATTCAATAGATACAAAATTATTTTCCTTGATAGTAATAAATACCCATTCATCATCACTTCTATTTCCTATATTAGATTCATCATCTGTCATGCCTTCATTAGCAACATAGTAACATTTCTTTATAAATCTAGGCTTTTTATGTCTTGTTTTAGAATCTCTTTCCGGACACCTTGATGCAAAATGACCTATCTTATTGCAAGAAAGCATTTAAGAGGTAATTTTCCTTCATACTTACCTTTTCCTCTCGGTACTCTTTTGACAATAAGTGCTTTCAGCTCTTCTAGCTCTCTTTCTTCTTCTTCAATTTGTCTGATTTCATCCTCATACTTGAATGTATTTCTAGATGAACTCACACCCGGATCATATCTTTGTTTATCTCTTCCAGAAGTAGTAGCCTTAGATGCAGATTAAACCTTAGGAAGGGAATCACCAAATTTGCTCAACTCAAAAGCAGTTAGCTTACCAACCAATGTATCTCTGATTATGTTTGTTACAGTCCAAAGCTCTTCAATAGCACTAGCTTTGACTTTGTAAGAATCGAGCAGGGATCTAAGCACTTTAGAAACAATCTCAGATTCATCTATATTTCCACCAACACATCTAATACCACACACAAGTTCATTCACTCTTTGCATGAAAGTATTAATGTTCTCATCATCACCCATTCTCAACCTTTCAGATTTCCCTTTCAAACTCTGCAACTTAGCAATCTTCACATTAGCATCACCTTCATACAAGGTTTCCAATTTTTTCTAGATCTCATAAGCAGTCTTCAGATCCATAACATTTGTCATCTCAGAATTAGTCAAAGCACTCAACAAAGCTTCCTTATCCTGAATATTATACTTAGCATCTTTGATCTCAGCAGAAGTAGTAGGACCATTTTGTGGAATAATATACACATTACTTGTAATGCTCTAGTAGGGTTCACCAATGCATTGTAGATGGCACTCCATTCGAGTCTTCCACAAAGAATAATTTGTTCCATCAAATCTCAGACTATCCTTCTTGTAACTTGCCATCTCAGATCACCTTAAGCTGTTAAAATTCTTCCAAGGAACCTGCTCTGATACCAATTGTTGGCAATAAAAGGGAAGACAACTAAGAGGGGGGTGAATCAGTTGTCACAGAAATTCAAAACTTATTTAACTTTTTAACCTTATTCTCTGATATGATTATTAACCATGAAAACATAAATCATCAACACATCAAAAACACACATAACACCAAGATTTTTTATGTGGAAACCCTGTTAGGGGAAAACCACAGTGGAGGTCAGTCCACAAGATTATACCCTGTTAAAAGTATAATGAAAATGAAATAAGGGGAATGCACATGCATTCGGGCACACTGCCTAGAGCTCACTTCTCAATTACAAAGGAAGACACACTATCTTACAAGGAGATTCTGATTAAAGCCATCTATATTTTGAACTGAGAAAATAAAATTTGCTAATGCCTGATTACAGTTCCAATTAAGCACATGAACACTTCACTCTTCTTCACTCTTCTTCACACTTCTTCATAATTCTTCACACTCTACTCTGCCTTTGAATGATTTAGAGCATTATTTGTGCAGACACAGAGAAGCTCACCTTTTTTGCACTTAAATTCAAATAAACAATCGCTCTTATATATCCGCAACATGAAATTTCATCGCTACAAGTTAGCCACAAAGAAATAATAAAATGAATATAAACTATTAGCCCAAAACAATAAATATTATCAATACGAATCAACCAAGGTTGGCCACAACTTAGTGAGGACCCAAATCAACATCTCCAACATGAAGACACTTCAATTGATTTCTCCTCGAAGATCCACAACACACTACAAACACTATGTTGGCCAAGAACAAGAAAAACATGAACACACAAGAGAAAATTGCCAACCACAATCACAATGATCAATGCAAATGTGAAAAAAAGATAGAGAATGATCTAGAAAAATCCATAAGAATCACGAATCACAAGAGAAGCATCTGCAACAACTGAACTAACTGAAATAGCATCATCTTCAATCAGGAACACCAACTGAAGAAACAAAAAAACTATTTGAATGAAAATATTCATAACTCGATCAAATCTTCATGCGGATCTCTAAAACTCGACGTGGATAAACTAGATACACTCAACAACAAACCCTTTAGTCCATAACCTTTGATCAACAACGTACAAAAATAACCACATACTAAACTTCACTTTACCACTAACAACCTGGAACTCATTTATTACTATTTTCTCAATATCCTCGACATATGCAGCTTCAAATACATTTATGCTAATAGTGTTGACATTAATGACAACCACATATCATCAACACAACCACAAAATCCAACATATAGATGTTACATTCTCGCAACATGAATTACCTTCACTCGAGATCTAAAATAAACATGAAGATTTAATGAAAATGGTGGTCATTAATAAAGTTGGGGTTATATGTACTCTCATAGATAACAATATATATATATATATATAGTAAAATTAGATGAACAAAGCTACAATTCACAAGTCGAAGTCGAACACAACATTTCCAAATATCTTAATACTTTGATTCAGACTTCAAAGGTAGAACCTATACATGTTAGAGATTGTATCCCATCTATAGAAAAAATATTAGATGACGATTGGGGTTCAATATATTTTACACCCTCCTTTGTGGGAGAGTACAAAATCTCACAACCTAAACCTAAAAGGTCTTGTGTTTCATTTTCCCAATCCTATTCTACATCAAAAAATACAAAGACATTGTAATGTCCCTTCCTTAGGCAACTCAGTCTATAGTGGAGGTTGGCCTACTATTAGGGTTCCCATAGGTCAATAGAATGGTTAGGGGACCCAACCAAGGGCTATGGAGCTTAGCTGGGAGCTTTATGAGCCATTTAGTTTGGAGTTCAGTTGATGAATCCAGGGATAAATTAGAAATATTAAAGTTTGCTTTATGGAATAGTAAAAAGTGAATAGTAACTGAAAATCATAAGGTGAATAGCGAAAAGTGCCCCCATCCTAGTAACTCAATTTTTTTTAAAAAAAAGTGGCCCTTTCTTTTGATGAGGAAAGACCCTCAAGGAGGATTATTTTATTATTTTTATAAAAAATCTCATTGTAGGTTATAAAGCAATATGTTGGGCTCATTTTTGGGCATTCTATTCTCATTTTGGCAAAAGAAAATTGCAGGTTTGAGATTTTGAAGAGGGTTTCAACAACATATCAAGTCTTATGAGGATGAAATCCCTTGGAGGATAGTGAATTGGATGAAAACCCAGTTCACAAAACAGGGAAATCTAATATGGGTTTCCATTTGGGCATCATTGGTCTTCATCACTGGTTAATTTGCATTTTAGAATCGATTGCAGCAGTGAGTTATCAGAATATAATTATAGATTGGGGCTTCTTATCAGTAGATATCATCATCATTTTAGTGCATTCACCAGCTGACCGTACTATTTGGGTGTCATTTTCAGTCAAATCCTGACTAAAAATTAGGGTTTTCAGACCACTAAGGAGAAAATTCAATTCAGTCATTGTTGACATGCCTGTAGCTGGTTATTAAAGTTCATATTGGTCTTGTTTCAAGGTCTAGATCAACCACATCAAGTTTATTTGGAGCTATATTGTCAAAGGAAACCATCAAACTATCATCGAGTATGTTCTTGGCATGTTGGGAATATAAATCTTTCATTTGTATGGGGTGTAATAGTGTTGTTATAACTCTAATAACTTTATATCAGACTTGTTATTATTGTAAATCAGACCTGATATAGATTGAATAAAGGAAAATTTTGAAGTGGAATTAATGTTATATGTTTATGCAATCTTCTTTTATCATTTCTATACATGTTCTTAATTTTGCAACATTAAGCACTCCAACAAGGCTTCAAACAACACATACACACTTAGAAATTAGTCTCAGACTAGATTACTGATCTATTTTAGGATCTAAGATGATTTCTTTAAGAATGCATAACGATTAAAATTTCAAACTCCAAATTACTAAAATAAATGGAATTAACAAAAATGGTGAAGTTCAGAATGAGAGACAAGAAAGAGAGAATGCAAACAACTTGATAACAGAGTTCGTCGTAAGAACGACTGTCTCTGGCTCCTCTCTAAAGAGTAGACTGATCTGATTAAAATCTACAAAAATTCAAAATTACAACTGTTACAAAGCTTTCCCCTTCAAGCATGACGAAATTCCAACATTCTCTCGAAGTATAGGATCAACAATTTGTCTCTCCAAAATTCTCTTAAGTCTTCACCACCTGAATTTCCTCTTAAGCCTCTAAACCCCCCCTTTTATAATAAAAAAATTGCTCAATTTGGTTAATAACCAATTGATTTACAAAATAACCTTATCTCTCCATTTTTACATAAAATATTTTATAATCCCCCTTATTTACATGAGAATCAATAATATTCTCCATAAAAATCATAGAGCCCCTTCAATATTTTATTTTGTTTCGGGCTAAGGTAGTTTGTTTTAATCTTGTTGAATAATTATAGGTTTTATCCTTTTTAAATATGGAGGGTTTTTGTTTTAAAAGTGGGTAATCGGTTTTTGCATTGTAACAAAATTGACTGGCCCCTATATGCTACTAAGCACCATTCGCTAGTGCAATGGTGGGAAATCTTTTTGGTAGCCGACCGGTGTAGGGTTCAACTCCTGCCGACTTCAAATTTTCAAACGAACTCCAACTGCCTACTTACCAAAACAAACCCACCATCATCAATAGTAAACATGGATTGTTTTGTGCAATGGTAAATGGCTCGCTCGGTTTCCACGAGGTCGCCAATTTGAGCCTAATGCAGGCAATTAGTTTTTTTATTAGTAAAGACAATTTCCAATCGACCGATGGAGGGGGGGAGCCGATAGAGCCACGTGTCACACCAGGAGGGTGCCACGTGTCAAGTTATCATTGGTTAATAGTGATTATGTGTTCGTCGACATGGCTGTCGACGTGGTGATGATGTGTTACTGACATGGTGTTGACGTGTATGCTGACTGGGCCGATGATGTGGCCGATGATGTGTCGTACGGATGCAACATGTCCTCTGATGATTGGTTGGTACAAGCTGATGTAGATGCCATGTGTCAGATTCTGAGTGGTCCATGTCCCTGTCTGTACCATATAGATTGACAAGTCAGCATGCTGACATCAATGTCCGTACGGTCAAAGTCAACCTTCTCTGCTAACTTTGACTGGTTGTAGCCGGTGCAAACAGACTTTGATTCACACAAAATGAATGTCGTCGGAAAGCTCTCAACGAGCTCTTCATGATGATGTCAACTTTGACCAATTTTGATGATGTCAATTTTTGACCCTTTTTTCTTGACTTGGGTCCTAGGTTGACCAAGGTTTGACCGAGCATATCTTGGGCTTCGTAGCTCCGTTTGACCCCGTTCGAGTTGCGTTGGAGTCATAATTTCAACCTCTTCCTGATGATACCATTTTTTGAGAAAAATGAGAAACTTCAATTTTTGGTGAAGATCCTCTGGATCAGTTCTCCCCACTGGAGAGCTTTTGGACCTCTGAAAGCTAGTTACTTAGAAAGTAAGTGAGGGTAAAGTTCCCTCACATTACTAATCTCCATCCATTTTTCCTTGCTTGGATTCATCCTCTTCAGTCCCACTCTGAGGTACTCAACTATTCCTCTTCGTGAAGTCCTAGTTTTCTTGTCTAAGATGACATCCTTTGGCAACTCTGACATGTACTCCGGTGAAAGATCATCTAATGATGGAATCTAAATGTCTGTGTCTTCATCCAGTATCATTGGAGGCTTATACAACTTCATTTTCTCAACATTGACAACTGAATAGATATGCATGTATGGAGGAAGATTAAGGTGGAAGGCATTGGTTCCGATCTTTTCCAAGATCTCAAAGGGACCATACCAAATTGGCTTGAGATTCCTTCCTTCACCTTGCATTATTTACTTGCTGATATGTAACCAAACTCTGTCTCCAACCTAAAAATGATGATCACTGTGATGCTTATCATGTTGAGCCTTGTATTTGGCTTGACTCCTCTCCAACTGTGCTTCCACTGTCTGATGAATTTCTTAGACTTTCTGGATACACTTCAAAGCCTTCTCTGAATCATGGCATCCATCTTCAACATCATCTTTCCCAAAAGCAAAATCCATTGGTGTTTTGGGCACATAATCGAAGTAAGTCTCTAAAGGAGACCTCTTTGTAGAAGAGTGTGCTGCATGGTTGTAAGCATTTTGCACATAATGAAGACTCTCATCCCACAACTTGGGATGTTTGCTACAGTAACCTCTGAGTAGATGCACAACTGTCTTGTTGAATACCTTTGTCTGTCCATCAGTCTATGGATGGAAGGCTACACTCTTCTTCAGTCTAGTGTCCATGAGTCCCCACAAAGCTAACCAAAATTCCCCTAGGAATCAAGAATCTTGATTTGATACAATAGAAGTAGGTAACCCAAAATGAACCCATACAAATTGGAAGTACATTTGAGTTGTCAGTTTAGCAGTGACCTATTTTTTACAAGGCATTAAGATACACATTTTGCTAAACCAATCAACTACTACATACAAACAATCATGTCCCTTCCTATACATGGGTAACCCCCCCAAAAAATCCATTGAAACACTTTCCCATGGATGAGATGGTATAGGTAGAGGTGTGTACAACCCCAATTTCCTATTGCTAGGTTTACTTGTTGCACACATGACACAACCTCTAATATACTTAGATACAGTTTCTTGCATACGATGCCAATAACAATATTTCTACAATTGAGTCATTGTTTTGCTTTCCCAAAAATGTCCTACAATTAATGAGGTATGTGCTTCTCTGATTACCTACACTTCATCTTTTGGAATGCATATCTTTCTCAAGTGATACAATAGTTTATCCTGTACATAGTAATCTTTCTCTTCTACATGTTTTCTTGCAATTAGAGCTAAGTAGATTTCCTTAAAGTCTTCATCATTAGCATATTGTTCTTGAAAAATTTCATGTACCATGGAACTACCTTTAAGGATAATTGAAGCATTCATAACAGGAGGCCTAGAAAGCATATCTGCTACTTTGTTATGGGTACCTTTCTTGTACTTAATTACCAAGTGAAACTATTGTAAAAATACCATGCATTTGAAATTCCTACTTTGCTACAGTTTAGGCTGTGAGTGCAAGTATTATAGTGGCTAGTGATCGATGTGGATTACAGTTTCTTTCCCCATTATGTAATGTTCCCATTTTTTAACACTCTGAACTAATGCATAAAGTTCCTTATCATAAGTAGGATAGTTAATAATTGCACCTGAAAAAGTTTCAAAGTGATAGCAAACTGGTTTACCTCCTCGCATTAGCACTGCTCCCATGGAAAATCCACTTGCATCTATCTCGATCTCGAATGGTTGGTGTAAATCTGGTAAAGCTAGAACTGGTGTTGTGCTCAAATTTTCCTTCAAAGTGTTGAAGGCCTTTTGCTGTGGACCTCCCCACTAAAAATTTATCTTCGTACTGGTCAATGTGTGCAATGGTGATGCAATGTAGGAGAAGTTTGCAATGAGCTTCCTCCAGTACTAGACTGCACCTAAGAAACTTCTGACTTATGTGACTGTACTTGGCTTAGGCCATTTTATAATAGCTTCGATCTTCGCAGGGTCTAATTTCAATTGACCATCACGTACAACATAGCCTAAGTATGTTGGTGTGAATAAATATCTTGTACTTAACTAATTCACTCACTAGGTAATTAGGGGACATATTCACATGTTAAGTTTACTTAGGGTATAAGATTCTTTCTAGAAGTATTAGTTGGCTTTTCTAGAACTTATCTTATCTAGCTATATTGCATGATTCCTAGGTAGTTGGTTGTCTCATGTTATAAGATTAAGACAGTTGTCATTATCTTGTCTAATCCTATCTCTCAACCTTGCCTTTATAATTAAGGCATATCGTGTACATTTACATATATATTCAACCAATATTCAATCTTGCATGTGAAGCAAGCTTTCTTTCCATTTTCTCTCTTGTGGAAGTGGTTTTGGTCTAGAAATTGTTCTTGGTGGCGTTGGGGAGTCACCATTTACTCCCACATGGCATCAAAGCTCTCTAGGTGTTGCAGATTCCTTCCCAGATCTGAGGGTTTTATGTTGGCTTGAAGATTTTGTTGGGTGTAGATTGGGGTTTCATTAACCTCATGATTGAATCCAGAGCATTGAAGAAAGTTAGGTTTGCCTTTCGTTTTGTCAAATTTGAATATGTTTTGGCTAATCTATGAAGGGTTTGGAAAAGTGTGAAGAGTAGTTGATCCAAGAGGTCACTATTTTTTTGGAGCACTTTGGGCCCAGATCGACATCACCATTGCACTCAAAAGGCCTCACAAACGAATTTTGACTACCAATTCATCTATTTTCGATAAAATTTGTTTCTGAGGCAAATTTTTTTTTGCCTAGATCAACCGTACGACCCCCAGGTCGATATATTTTATTAGCAAAAAAAATTATTGAAAAAATAATATTTTGCAGTTTCGGGCATTTTTATATATTTTGGGGCAAATTATAGTTTCTAGGAAAATTTATTGTAAAGGGATTTATCATTTTTTTGTCAGCATATCTGGATATTCCACTGCATATTCCACTTGCGCAGTCCTTCTGCAGGTTTGAGAATGGTCTTCGTCATCCTGTACAATGCCTGCATCACCTGATTTGCCATGGTGAGATCAAATCAAGGGCCAACTTGTATTTATTTTGACATTGGTCAAATCATGACCTGTATTCCTTGACTTTGGTGGATCTTTACTCACCTGTTGGCTCATTCATTCTATAACACCGTTGGTTTGTACATTTGGTACAATGACATTTATAACAGAATGTCCATTTAAAATTTGTAAGGTTGTTTATATAACCTGCACTATATTAACATCTTAGCTGACTATATTAAAAATTTGCATAAAGTTTGTTTTTTATATCAAAAGCTTTGTCTAAAATGCCAACCATATTGTCATCGGCTGTTAAGACTTTTATACCAACCCGTCAAATGTATTATCGAGTGATATAGTCTTAACATTAAAACCTTTTAAAGGCCTTATTATATTTAAAGAAAACTTTGTACAAGCTTTTTAAAATGCCTGCCAGCTTTTTTCTCCACATTAGCCTTTAGGAGCCAAAAATTTTGCCCCTAGATAGTTTTGGCAGTGCCTTGTATTTGCCCCTTAAGTGCCCAAAATAGCTGTTCTTTTCATTTTATCATAACTTTTGCAAACAAAGGTGAAATTTCAGAAACGAGATATCGTCGGAAAGCTGGAAGTGTCAGATTTTTAGTGGTGTAGATATTTTGTAGTTTTGTGCCATATTTTCTAGGTTGAAGATAGATCTCCATTTTTGGCCTTTAAAGCTCATATCTTTGTAAATGGGTTTCTTAATTAATTTGGAGAAAGGGAACTATAGGAAATGGAGTAATTTAATTATCACTCATCTTGGTGAGTGGAATATATTGTCCTATTTGTTTAATAAAGTTCATTGTCCTAGCACAACTGATGAGTATTACATTTGGAAAGGCCTTAGGGCTAGAGTCTTTAGAGTTATTTTTGAAAATGTAAATGATGAAATTATGGAGTCTTATTCACTCTGAATGTCCTCATGCTCTTTGGACTCACATTAGAGAGGTGTATGGAGACCATGATTCTTCTCCATCTCTTGAAGATCCTCTTTCCAACTCCAATGTGTTTCTTCATTCTTCAGAGTTGATAACCCATGCTTGTGATCCTTTGGAGGAGATTACAGACGCTTCAGAGGTTCTTGATTCTTCATCCTTTGTTGATGATTCATTGAGTGCATCCATTGATTCATTGCAAAAGGTATCTAATAGTCTTCCTGATTGGGATTCCTATTTGATAGACATTGCTTCTTTGTTTGTGGAGTCTCACATTTTAGATTTGGACGACCAATTTGAGGGTCTATCTCTCTTATTTGATGATAGTCATGGATCCACTATTGTCACTTCATGTTTGTCTTCAGAGTTTATTCAAGATCATTTTGCACTTGTTCCTGGTTTGTCACAGTTTTTTGTGATTGGGCATGTACCTGATTGGATTGTGGCATCATCATCATCCAAGAACTTGGCAACACATGAGAAGATTTCAGAGATAAAATCTTCATACATTTGGATTTATCTTCCACCTAATTCTTATCCAGAATGGGAAGCATTCCTGCATTTGTACATGGTGTATCTTCTTCCCAAGGGGAGAAACATTGTTTGTAGGTATTAGATTATGTTTTGTCTTTAGACATTAACCATAGTTGTAGGTGATCATTCATTATGGGGGGGATATATCATCTCTCTATTACCCTCTTATGGGGGGTCATTGATTGTATATACATGATGGATGTAGTCCTTGGGGGGTATCATTGAATCCTCCATACATCATGTTTTTGTTTTATTTTTCTCTCTTTTGGAGAGGAGTTTTGTCCCACTGGGTTTTCTCCTTTTCTCTGCTTGTGAGAGATTGTTTGCATTTGCATTTGTAAATGGGTACCTAACATGGCCTAGTAGCCTGTACCCATAGTCATATTCATAGTTTTCATAATAATCTTCTCCCTAAGTTGCACTTAAGGGGGGGTGTTGGTGTGATTAAATGTCTTGTACCTAACTAATTCACTCACTAGGTAATTAGGGGACATATTCACATGTTAAGTTTACTTAGGATATAAGATTCTTTCTAGAAGTCTTAGTTGGATTTTCTAGAACTTATCTTATCTAGCTATATTGCATGATTCCTAGGTAGTTGGTTGTCTCATGTCATAGGATTAAGAGACTTGTCATTATCTTGTCTAATCCTATCTCTCAACCTTGCCTTTATAAGCAAGGCATCTCATGTACATTTGCATATATATTCAACCAATATTCAATCTTGCATTGTGAAGCAAGCTTTCTTGCCATTTTGTCTCTTGTGGAAGTGGTTTTGGTCTAGCAGCTATTATTGAGGGTGTTGGGGAGTCACCATTTACTCCCACAAAGTACACTAGAGATGTCTTTGCAAATTCACATTTAGACATCTTTACATTAAGTTTTTCTTTTCTCAATACATCAAGAACCTTCTTTACATGAATTAAATGATCTTCCCAAGTTTGAATGAATACAAGAATATCATCTAGATGGACTATGAAAAAATCATCAATAAAAGGATGAAAGACATCATTCATGACTCTCATAAATGTAGCTGGTGCATTGCAAAGCCCGAAGGGCATGACCAACCACTCATAAAGTCCTTGTTTTGTCTTAAATGCAGTTTTCCAAATGTCATCTTCTGCAATTCTTATTTGATGATATCCACTATGGAAGTCTAACTTAGTGAAATAAACTGCATGTTTTAATTGATCAAGTAAATCATCAATTTGGGGAAGAGGATACCTGTTCTTTATCGTTATCTTGTTTAGGGCTCGATAGTCGATGCAAATTCTCAAAGATCCATCTTTCTTTGGAACCAACACAATTGGAGAACCACAAGGAGATGTACTAGGATGGATGACTCCTTTTTCCACCAACTCCTAAACTTGCTTTTTGATTTCCTCATTCTGCAGAACTGATAAACAATACATGTCGATGTTTGGAAGAGGCACATCTTGCTATAACTGGATTTCATGTTATATATCTCTCTTAGGTGGCAACCCCTTTGGCTCTTGAAATAAGTCATCATAAGCAGAAACTATTTTGACCATCTCAGTTTTACGTTTAGGATCACACCCTTTAAGTGCTTCAACTTTTTCATCCTCTTTGGGTTTTACAAGCATTAACACAAAGTTCTTACTAGAATTGAACAACCTTTTCATTTGACCAACATTAACTAGTGCAAGATTAGTCTTAACTTTGTGTACATGTACAATTTATTCTATCCCATCCTTAAAGAGATGATACTTATTCTCCCCCTATAAAAGATTGATTTTATGTCATACAGATAAGGACTCCCTAACACAATCCCACAAATATCCAAAGGAACAACATCTACTTCTACCTCATTGACAAAGTTTGCAGTGATAGCAAATTTCAATTTACACTATTTCGTTACCTGTAGTTGAGCATCATTGCAAACCCATCCAAGTGGATATGGATTTGGATGAGGTGTTGTAGCTAGATTGAGTTTCTTTACCACTTCTTCATATATTAAGTTGACTTGAGAACCCATATCAAATAGTGTATCGATCTTAGTGTGCTTATTTATAACTCGAATATGAAACAATTCATTGTGTTGTTTATCATCTTTAGGAGTAGATACTTTATTTGTACTTGCATTTTCATTAGAAAAATTTGCATAAGAGGAGATAATTATACCTTTCCCTTTACCTTGGACCCTAGCAACAACAATCTGTGTTGCATCTTGAGAGTCGGATCCAAGATCTTGTTGAATCACTGCAACAGTATTTTGCTTGCCTTTGTTGCCTCTGTACCTTTTCAGCCTTAATTCGGGATGAAGCTTCCAACACTTTGAATCATCCTTCCCCTCTTTCTTGTAATGGGAGAATGTGGGCTTATCACCCTCCTTCTTAACTGTAGCTGTCTTCTTCCCTTCGCCTTTATCTTTGTCTTTTTCTTTACCCTTAGACTTCTCCTCAGACTTAGATGGTTTCTTTGAGAAATTATCACTGAAAGTGTTCTTACCCCTTGACTCTAAATGAGTAGCTTGGAATGACACTTCATACAAATTATTAGGACTCAACATTAGAATAGTATGCCTAAGGTAAGAATGCAAACTGCCTATGTACTTGAGTAATGTATCCTGAGTATACAATGGAACATTTAAAACAATAGTCCATTTTCTAAACTCATGGGTGTAATCTTGGACAGACTGACCCTTACCTTGCCTAAAGTTTTTCCAATTCATGGTTAATTGTTGTATATAACCTAAAAGATAAAACAATTTCTTAAGGGCAACAAGAAATTCCATCCAAGTCATATTGACCTTACCATGGCGAGCAATTTCCTCCTGAGTCCTACTCTCCCACCAGGTGAGAGTTGTACCTCCCAACTAGAGAGTAGCTAACTGGATCATAGAAGCATCTTCTATTAGGCCTTGAATCCTACAATACACTTCTACCTACTGGATCCAATCATCTAACTTTTCAGCATTTAACTCACCACAATACTTAGGCAATTCAAATTTTACATTGACTTTGATAATAGGCTTAGACTTTCTTTTGAAAGGTTAATAGTAGTAGAAGAGGAAGAAGAAGAAGGGGAAGATGGAGAAGAAGGGGAAGATGGAGGAGATGGAGCTTCTAGATCTTTTCCTCCTTTCTCCTTTCAATCTTCCTTCTTTTCTTCCTTCGATGAATCTCCCTTTTTGCGCTTCTTCTTTTCCGCATACAACTCTTCCACCATAGCCTTCATGTCAAGAAAGGCTCGTTGAAAAGCCTTATCATCAAGCTCTTGCTTATTTCTTTTCCTAGCTTCAATATCGTCCATTGTTGGCATAGTCCTTCGTTTGCCAATCTCAAGATTGTATTCTTCAAGTTCGCCTTCACCTCTTTGAAGCTTGGAGTGTGTTAGCATTTGATTCTACAATACTAGTCAAAACGCAACTCTGATACCAAATTTGATTTGTTTTAGGATCTAAGACAATTGATTTAAGAATGCATAATGATTACAATTTCAAACTCCAAATTACTAAAATGAATGGAATTAACAAAAATGATGAAGTTCACAATGAGAGACAAGAAAGAGAGAATGTAAACAACTTGATAATGAAGTTTGTCGTAAGAACGACTGCATCTCCAGACCCCTCTCCAAAGAGTAGACTGATTCAATTAAAATCTCTAGAAATTCAGAATTACAAATATTACAAAGCTTTCCCCTTCGAGCACGACGAAATTCCAACATTCTCCCAACGTACAGGATCAACAATTCGTCTCTCCAAAATTATCTTAAGTCTTCACCACCTGAATGTCCTCTTAAGCCTCTAAACCCCCCCTTTTTATACAAAAAGAATTGCTCAATTTGGTTAATAACCAATTGATTTACAAAATCAACCTTATCTCTCCATTTTTACATAAAATCTTTTATAATCCCCCTTATTTACATGAGAGTGAATAATATTCTCCATAAAAATCATAGAGCCCCTTCAATATTTTATTTTGTTTCGGGCTAAGGTAGTTTGTTTTAATCTTTTTGAATAATTATAGGTTTTATCCTTTTCAAATATGGAGGGCTTTTGTTTTAAAAGTGGGTAATCAGTTTTTGCATTGTAACAAAACTAACTAGCCCCTATATGCTACTAAGCACCATTCGCTAGTGCAACGGTGGGAAATCCTTTTGGTAGCCGGCCAGTGCGGGGTTCAACTCTCACCGGCTTCAAATTTTCAAATGAACTCCAACCGCCTACTTACCAAAACAAACCCGCCACCATCAATAGTAAACATGGATTGTTTGGTGCAACGGTAAACGGCTCGCCCAGTTTCCATGAGGTCGCTAGTTTGAGCCTAATGCAGGCGGTTAGTTTTTTTATTAGTAAAGACAATTGCCAACTGACCGATGGAGGGGGGAGCTGACGAAGCCACGTGTCACACCAGGAGGGTGCCACGTGTCAAGTTATCATTGGCTAATAGTGCTAGTGTGTCTACTGACATGGCTGCCGATGTGGTGATGACGTGTTGCTGATGTGGTGTCGACGTGTATGCTAATTGGGCTGATGATGTGGCTAATGACAGGGCCGATGATGTGTGGTACAAATGCCACGTGTCCTCTAATGATTGGTTCGTACAAGCTAACACAAATGCCATGTGTCAGAGTCTAAGTGGCCCATCTCACTATTCATACTATACATATTGACAAGTCAGCATGCAGACGTCAACTTTTGTACGGTTAAAGTCAACCTTCTCTATAAACTTTGACTGGCTGTAGCCCGTGCAAATGGACTCTAATTCATGCGAAATGAGTGCCATCAGAAAGCTCTCGACGAGCTCTTCACAATGATGCTGAATTTAACCAGCTTTGACAACGTCAATTTTTGACCCTTTTTTCTTTGACTTGGGTCCTGGGTTGACCAAGGTTTGACTGAGCATATCTTGGGCTCCGTAGCTCCGTTTGACCCTGGTCAAGTTGCATTGGAGTCAAAATTTTGGCCTCTTCCTAATGATCCATTTTTGGAGAAAAATGAGAAACTTCAATTTTTGGTGGAGATCCTCCAGATCAATTACATGCCAACCATTTGATGAAATGTCAAATGTTCAAAACTGAGTTTTTGGGTTATATCTAGCAAGGGATATTTCAGTGGTATCAGAGCCAGGTTCCTGCTAGCTTGTTGGGTAATGATTGCATTCAATTGGTGGGAAATCAATTGTGCACCAGTCAGTTTGGATTTGGTTTTCAGTTGGGATAGTGAAAAAAGTCATCATGGAAAAATTGTTTGGAAACAAATAGGCATGGAAAGAAATTGAGCAAACACAATACAAGACCATAAGAAAATTGCAGCATTTAAATGATTCACTTTCAAGGAAAATTAGGAACTCTAATGGTTCATCCAAAGATAGTGTACATGATGCATTGGTTAAGCATGGTTATTTTGATGTTGTTTCTTCCAAGAGGACTAAATTTATTTACCTTAGAACAAAATCAATAAATCTGTCCAAAGAAAATCGTAACATACACTAGTCCATACATGATGAGAAGCAGGATTTATTTAATCTTGAGTTTGTAGTTGATATTATCAACATTGAGAAGAATGAAGTGGTGTTAGGTATTCAATGGTTGAAATCTCTTGGAAGGTTTGTCCAAGACTTCAACAAGATGGTGTTAGAGTTTACTCACATGGGTAAACATATTGTGCTTAAGAAACTAAAGAATGAGACAAAGGAGGGGATAACTAAGAGTGTGCTCATTTTATCTAACATGGATGATTTGAGAAGCATGGAAAAAAGGGAAAGATTCAGTCCTAGTTTTTTGATTTTAAATAGCAGTGGTATATCCTCACTTTCTCATGATATTGCAACTACTAGTCATTGGGAAATGAGTGATATTGATTCTAATTTGATTGGTACACAAGATGCATGCATTGGACATGGTATTCCTCATACACATTTGCACTCTTTTAAAGAGGCTTTGGAGTTAATAAAAGAAGACTATTTACAAATGGTTAGAGATAGAGACATGGTTGTCCAATTGGTGAAAGATCAAGATAGAGAGATTGTTGATCTTTGTCTACTTTTGAGTGGGCATAATCACCCCTTTCATAATCTAGAAAATCAATCCTTTATAGTAGCTACTCCTAGGGTACAAGATGACAAGGAAAATGGTGTAGGAGTTGAACAAGTTGAGGAAAGGATTGAAGAATCATACAATGAGGTACCTTGCAGCCTAGTGACATTTAGTGATGAAGACTTCTTTGAGCCACTTCCACCCCTAATAACTTGGGAAGAAGATGAGACAAATAAAGACTTGATGGTGTTTGATGACTACAATGTAAGCATAAAAGAGGATTCCAAAGGTCTAATTTGGGATAGCAATATTCTTTCTCATTCTTATGAGATTGCTACTCTTACACATGGAAGAACTTGTGAAAATGAGTCCACAAGTGTTGGTACACAAAGTGTAATTGTTGGGCTTGAAATTTTCAATGGAGATGCACTTGTGAAGCTTGAAGACATGGGACAAGAATATGACAGGTATTCTTATTTTTATAGCAGATGTCATATTCCTTCACTCCATCATGAGGTAACAAGTTCACATAAGGATGATAGTACCATAAAGTTTTCTATGGATGGTGCTAAAAAATTGGGTGTTAAAAATGGATTTTGTGTAGTGAATTTAAGTCATAAGAATTCTGATTTTGTATATCAGACTTGGGAGGATGTGGAAAGGATACAAATTTGGTGTGGTATATGGTCACAAAGGGCCAAGGAGGCTAATCTAGTGGCTGCCCATGAATGACAACATCTTCAAAAAGTCAAACAACAAGTTCACCACTTAGATTAGGAAAAACAACAAAGGGAGGCTTATCTTAGATCTCTCTTTCCAAAGAATGATGTTAATGAGGTTGAACATGTCATGAACAAGCCTCATATGATAGCCAAACATAATGAATGAATGAATATATATGAATCAGAAATTTCATGTTGTTCACATGTTTGTAGTGATGATATTGATGAGACATATCATTTGGATGGTTTAGTGAAAACTTCAAGCATGATGGAATAGAATAGGAGAATTCCTATAGGTTTTGACACATGGATAGATGAGGATAATTCAAAATTTTCAATTGTTGATCATTTCCTTCATAGAGTTGATGATTTTGTTCTTGACTCCCATAGTGGACCAACCACTCAAGAGTTGTCTTTGATGGGTATTGAAGGCATCCATAACTCATCTTTGGTTATGTCATTGATTTATTATGATATGGAAACTTTCTATTTGTTGATTGGTGACCTCATCTTCATTGATTCGTCATGGGTTAGTAGCTGTCCTACTTGGAACTCTATGGCACTTTCATATTTAGCATGGTCTATAACAACTATTGAGTTGCATGGGAGTGTGTGGAGACATGTCATCTTGATGGAAAATGCTTATGTGGTGAATTTCCTACTTATACTTGGGTATGATGACACCATTGACATCGATCTTAATGCTGGTTTGAGTTATTACAACAACATTTGGTGATCTTATGGATTGGTTTATATGCATATGAGAGTTCAATTTCATATCTTCTTATTAGCCTACTATAATGGATGGATGTTTCCTAGTGACTTTGTGAGAGATTTCAATTATAGCAAGTTGGATAGATTAGTTTGGGATCTTGGTATTGAATGGTTGGGTGCATTATTTCACATGGATTCCATTATGTTGCTTCACAGATTATGGTATATTAGCATTTCAATTAGACTGGAGTAGTGGGTTGTATGGCAATTGCTTGAGGACAAGCAATCCCGAGAAAGGAGGACTATAATGTCCCTTCCTTAGGAAACTTAGTCTATAGAAGAGGTTGGCCTACTATTAGGGTTCCTATAGGTCAGTAGAATGGTTAGGGGACCTAGCCAAGGGTTGTGGAGCTTAGCTGGGAGCTTTATGAGCCTTTCAGTTTGGAGTTCAATTGATGAATCCAGGGATAAATTAAAAATATTAAAGTTTTCTTTAATGGAATAGGGAAAAGTGAATAGTAACTGAAAATCATAAGGTGAATAGTGAAAAGTGCCCCCATCCTAGTAACTCAAAGTTGTTTTTAAAAAGAGGCCCTTTCTTTTGATGAGGAAAGACCCTCAAGGAGGATTATTTTATTGATTTTTATATAAAATCTTATGGGAGGTTATAAAGCAATATATTGGGCTCAATTTTGGGCATTCTATTCTCATTTTGACAAAAGAAAATTGTAGGTTTGAGCTCTTGAAGAGGGTTTCAACAAAATATCGTGTCTTTTGAGGATGAAATCCCTTGGAGGATAGTGAATTGGATGAAAACCCAGTTCACAAAATAGGGAAATCTAATATGGGTTTCCAATTGGGCATCATTGGTCTTCATCACAGGTTAATTTTAATTTTAGAATTGATTGCAGTAGTGAGTTATCAGAATATAATTGCAAATTGGGGCTTCTTATCAACAAATATCATCATTTCAGTGCATTCAACAGCTAGCCATACTATTTGGGTGTCACTTTTAGTCAAACCCTGGCTGTAAATTAGGGTTTTCATACCACTAAGAAGAAAATTTAGTTCGACCATTGTTGAAATTCCTATAGTTGGTTACTGAAGTTCATATTGGTCTTGTTTCAAGGTCTGGATCAGCCACATCAAGTTTATTTGGAGTTGTATTGTCAAAGGAAACCATCAAACTATCATTGGGTATGTTCTTGGCATGTTGGGAATATAAATCTTTCATTTGTATGGGGTGTAATAGTGTTGTTATAGCTTTGATAACTTTATATCAGGCCTGTTATTATTGTAAATCAGACCTGATATAGATTGAATAAAGAGAACTTTTGAAGTGGAATTCATGTTATTTGTTTATGCAATCTTTGTTTATCATTTCTATACATGTTCTTCTTAATTTGGAAACATTAAGCACTACAACAAGGCTTCAAACAACACATAGACTAGATTACATGCCAATCATTTGAGGAAATGTTAAATGTTCAAAACTGAGTTTTTGGGTTATATCTAGGAAAGGATATTTCAGACATCATCTGATGATGGTGATGGGGGATCCTTAACTTCCATCCCTCATGTGTTGAAGATGCCTAACTTAAAAAAAATTAAAAAGGATTTGTGTTCTTGTGAAAAAACCAATTCTTCTCATGAGGATTTAGATAAGATTTCTTCATCCGAGTTGGAAGGATGTTATGGGATTGGATAAAAAATTCATTCTAAAAATAGATATAATAAAAACACAAAACAAAATAATAAGGATCAAGTGAAGTCTAAATAGGGTTTAGGTTTCCAACCTTTGTACCCATATTCATCTAATGCCTACTATATTTATGATATCTTGTGGTAAGCGAGAAATATTTTATTCACAAGAGAGAAGAATTCCTCTTAATACTAAGAAAGAGCATATTTTCTAAGGCTTCTCAAATCACACTTGATCACTCTTCCTCCGAAAACACAAAAAAAAATCATAACAATAACTCATTTTGTGCATATCATCAAGAGTATGGTCATTCTACCAATGTCGGGCCTTGAGTAATAAAATACAACTTAATGATTGTGGTGCATTGCTTGATGCACCTAATCACTATAAGCAATAATGATCTTTATTATATGGTGTTGCTCCTCATTATGTGGCATTTGTAGCTTCATCATGTTTTCTCATTGCCATTCATGGTGGTATAATTTTAAGTGTAACTATATTTTCCATGGTAGAAACATGATATTCTATTGCATGTTTTTTCTTGTCTCTACACTTGAGGGGCAAGGATAACTAGCTTTGGGAGGTGTGAATTCTTTTCAATGGTCCCCTCTTCCCATTTTTTTCCTTAAAATACCAACATAGCAAGTATGTTGACATTTTAAGGAGGGGCATATTACCCCTATCCATTTCATAAATGTCTTGTGTGACTATTTGACATACCCCCTTCGTGATGTTGTCATTTATAGCACCCCATGAGGCGGGGTTATCAATTCATCCCCTATGATGTTAAGAATTTGTTCATCCCCCATGAAATTAAACTTTATGCACCTGTTGAGTTGTTTTTTGTTTGTCCCCTGCGATGTTAAACTTTTTGCACCCCCCGAGGTGATTTTCGTGTGCTCCCTAAAGCATGGTTTGCATAGTCCTAACATAATGAAATTTGTTGGTCTAAGATTTTAGAGCATTTTTAACATGGCCACCTAGCCTTTCTTGCTTGCTAGTGGAGCCATGTGTTTCATGAGTGTCTTAGGATAACACAACTTTCTAGCCTTGTGGAATCCATCTTATTACATGGACACCTAGAATAACACATCTTGCTAGCCAATAAATCTATGTAGCTCATGAGTATTTTTTGAATGTCCTTATGAGAGCACCATTTTGTTTAATATCACATTTAATGGATGATGTTTGGTATTTGAGACAAATTTAAGATCAAAGTCTCTTTACCTTACCGACTTGAATTCTTTTAGTACTAACCTTGTGTTTTTGTTATTTTTGTATGTTATGTGTTTCCATTGCGTTTGTGTTTTGTTTTTTTTTCATATTGTTATGTGTCTTAATCTTGTATACTTTGTGTTTACCATGTTGCACTTTACTTCATACGTGTGTTCCTTTGTCTTTATTTTGGTTTTCCATGGGATCTTGAATCATGGGGGCTACCAAATCCCCTAGATTCATGACAAACCTATCTCTTCAATATTTGAATATTTGAACCCCTCTTGACATGTTTTTACTTTAGTGTGAATCTGACCATAAGTTCATACTCTCACTAAAGTGGGGGATAAATGTAGCATCGTGAATTGTCATCCTTGATAATTTCACACTAGATTTTTCTCTCTCCTATGTGCTTAGACCTAATTATACAACTAATTGCCTAAATTATGAATTCCATGGCCCATTTTATCATTTATTGAAAAATCAAACATGGGAAATCAAAGTATGAATTTAATATTTCCCTTGACACTATGGATCCCAAAAAAGTGGGATCTCTACTAGGGAACCCTTGGTGCCCTTGTCTTCTTAATTTGGCTCCAAATTTAAATATGAAGGTGTCGGTAATTTATTATTTGAAATTTAAATCTTAATTATCGATCATCAGGATTTAATTTTTAGGAAATTAGAAGAATCACATATAAATACATAGTATTTTCACAATTTTAATTAACAAAAAGCAAGAAGGGAAATTATTGAATAAATTGAAGATCATAAAATCAGTCAAGGATAGCAAAGAGTAGATTTATCATGTTTTTATATAAGTTTATTCATGTTTTGTGATCTATTTTTCTGTGAGTGCTAGGACTTGTAGGTCTTCAAGTCAAATCAAGCCAAATTGCAATCAATCCTTGAAGGTGATGAGCATGAATTTAGTCCATTGAGGAGATCATATTTGAGTGGTGAGTTACAACAAGTTGTTAATTCATTACTCCATTGTTATTTAGCCTCTATCCCTCAAAAAGATAAGCTTTCTTTATCATCAATTTTTCCATTGTAGAGGTAGAAACACCAACATGGGGTTTGAATGAGGAAAGCCTATATATGGAACAACCCTTCCCCTTCTTTTGAATGTGTAGGTTATAGATATGAAGAGGATTAGAAGGAGATTGAAGGTAATTTTCTTGTTTATGCATTCAAGCCCTACAACTCGACAAGATATGGAAACTCCATGATCTCAATAACAAATAAAGATCTGACAACAAGATCTAGAAGGAAGAAGCCATAGACCAAGGACTTGAGGACTGTGAAAGTAAATTTTAGTTTCAGATCCCCAGTTTAGGCCACCCTTGGTGCCCTTTTCCACTCAAATCAAGCTCAAATTCAAATCATAGATGCACTAATATCTGCTATGTTCACTTTTGGTCATTAAATTTGGTTATCAGTTTTTAGATTGTGCCATAGAAAAAAGGACCTCTTGCTTGACATGGGAATTGAACTTAATGAGGCCTTGATTTAGGTGTTGTGAGGCATTTTATGCATCCACACTAGGTCTTGGACCCTTGAAAATTGAATAACATGCTTTTAACGATGTCTTGTAAAGGTGTTGTAAAGTGTTGTAAGATACTTTCACACTTTTCTAGACTTAATAAACCCATTTTCTCCATAATTCAACATTATAAAATGTGTTTAATAAAATTATCACATCAATCTAGAAGGTTTTTGAATTAAACTTAATGTTAAACTAGTGTTGTAATGTTTCTTGCACATTCACATTGGTTCTTGTGCCTTTCTAGGCTATGTGGACCTCATTTTAGTGTTGTAAAGTGTATTTAATCACACTTTCACATTGAATTCTGTGTGAACCCCAATCCGAATACCTGCAAAACACAATGAATAAACACATTAAGTTAGAGATTGCAAGCATGAACAAGGATTACCCATGAAATCCATTTACACAACTCAAATTAGGAAAGAAAACAATGAAGAACACAATGAAACAAGAAAATATAGATTGAATCCTAGTTAGAATAGCAAACATATGATCTCATGGGGGAATTGGTGCCAATTTGATGTGAAAATGGGCCCTTTCCCAATTCCTAAGATGCAAGCTTGATGTGTTGAAGATATTTGATCCACTTTGTTGATGAAGAATGAGAGCTCCAAGCCAAAAATCTGCAAAAACCTAGCTAAGAACTCAAGATTGATGGATGGAAATGGCTAAATATTTTAGCATAATAACTTTTCATAATTTGTGGATGATCAAATGAGGATATGAGCTCTTTATTTATAGAATGCCAAGATGGATGAATTTCCAAATTTGAGCAATGTGGGACTAACATTCATCCAATGGCAAGATGCCACTTTTCAAACTATGAATGGATGGAGGATGTGCAAGTTTTGAGGATTGTGCCAATAAATGCATATTTGTGAATTTCAAATTTTTTGAAATGACTTGCAAGAGGGAAGGGAAAATGCAATAAATGCCACTTGGTTCAAGGCAAAGGACATGTAAGATGAAGTTATTGCCTTGTTGGATGTACATGTTGACTTGAAATTTTTGAATTCAAACTTGGAGAATATTCCAAAAGACGCCTTGTAAGGAAAATAAAGATTTAATAAATGAATTGAATCTATTTTCATGTGCAACTTGCAAAATCTAGAGGATGGGAAATGATAAGAGATTAAATTAATCAAGGGTTAATTAATTTAATGAGAGATTAGATGATGTGACCTATTTGACTCAAATTTATGGATTTATTTAAATCAAATAAGAGAGGAATATGATAAGAGAATAATTAAATAAGGATTTTGATTTATTTAATTAAAAAGAGATGGTGTTAGATCAAATCAAATAATGTTTTAATTTATTTAATTTAATAGATAGACTTCAAAGATTTAATCAAATAACATTAATTATTTAATCAAATAGGGATAATTAGATCAGATGATTGATTTAATTAAGAAAAGAGAGAGACTTAATTAAATAACTGGTTTATTTAATTAAGGGAGGAATATTGATGAATTTAATCAGATGAGGAGATTTGATTAAATGGTTAGACCGAGGGATGATTAAGGATGAAATGATGTTAGTCAGGATCAGATGCACAATGTCAATCGGTATATTTTACGTGTCTACAAATTCTATGTCCCAAGCCCTAATTGACCTTTGCATCATCACTAATAGGCCCCTATTAACCCATATTGTGCATCCTGAGGCTTAAATTGATAAAATACCCAACAAAGTTGCAATTTAAACCTTATTTCCTTATCTCTTAGCATCTCAGCTATCAAAATGGCCCCTGTGGGACCATTAACCATGCGTGGTGAATCAGTCCCATCCTAGTGGGACCCATTTTCCATGGGTGGCGAATGAGTCCCCTTTGACCCAATTTTGACCTTTGAGCAGGAAAAAATTGATTTAAGTTTAATCTTATTTTATGTCAGCTTGTGATGAGGTATTAATGGGAAAATAAGGTGAATTGGCCATAAATCAACCTTCTAAGCCCTAATTTACATCTCTCAACTCATTTTTACAACTCATTTATCATTTATCTTCTCAAACAAGCTAGGGTTTGAACATTACAAGTCATTCAAGATCAATTTTCAGACATTCAAGGGTAGATTCTTCATGTTTTACTGTAGAATTTCAAGATCAAACATCATGGAAAGGTAATCAACTCCATTATTGCATGTTTCATTACTTTCTTTCATCATTTTGGTTTAATTACCTAAATAGGGGTCTGACCAAGGCAAACCCCCATGCCCTAACATTAAATATTTCTCCTTCTTTCCTTGTGTGTTTGTCGATTTAGGTCTCTTGGAAGCTTGGAAATCATTAATAATCAAATTACAAATTTTTTTAGGTCTTCTCTTCATTCAAAAAGTCAAAATATCAACAAAAAACTCATTTTCAGGTTTGGAAATTAGATTTTCAGAAGCAGACACCTGTAGAGAATCAAATTGCAGACCGAGAGCTTCAGATTCCACCTTTAAATAATCAAAAATTCAAAATTGGACTCATTCACCATGGGTGGTGAATGAGTCCCACTTCCTGGTCAATTTTGAGTTTTCTGCATTTTTAGATACCCTTTTGTCAGAAACAAGTTTTGACACAATTTACAAAACTGGGACTAATTCACTCAGAATGGTGAATGAGTCTCACCAGGTCTGAAAATTAGCATCAGTAGCATTCTAGAAGCCATTTCCAGTCTCGATCAATATTCCAGGTGCACACTTTTAGTTTCATCAAGTTCTGTTACAATTTGCATTCATTTCAAGGTGTTTATACATTTAGGCATATTTCCATCATACATATCCTAGTTTGACTGAACCACCTAGATTTTGGGTGTGGGATCTATCTCTTTCCATTAGGTGAAAGACCCTAATTGAGAAAAAGAGTCATAACATTTCACACCCCCTAAAGTCTATGGTTCATTTTGGTGAACCTGCTTTTCAAATACTTCTCTTTTCTAATTTGGAGTCCATCATAGATCTAGTCTTGCATTGAATTTGCATTAGGGTTTGCATTAGTTAATTTTCATGCTAGGTTTCAAATTTTGCATTCATAAAAAGTGCATTTAGGTTGCATTTTTGGCATCTAATTTCATGTAAATTTTTTGAAATTTTTCATTTTTCATTTAGTTCTGCATCATAGCACTCAGAAACCATCAAAATCCATCAATTTTTTTTGAAAATTCTAAAAAATGTCCATACTAGGACTCATTCACCACCTTGGGCGAATTAGTCCCTTTTGACCCCTGAAACTATCTTTTACGGAGTTGAAAACCCTGCTTTTATGCTTTTGTTTGGTGCCATTTCCTAGGTATATTAGTTGGTTGTATTTCTGTAACATGCATTTCATTAAATCTAGTCTAAATTAGCTCATTTCATGCATGGTTTCAATTTCAAGTTTGAATTCTCATATTGTTACATAGCATAATCAGTCAATTATCATCTGAAAATTACATTTTATTTTAGCCTTTTACATTGCATTTTGAGTTAGCATAGATTGTTATTTCAAAATGTTAGTTTCAATTTTCTCCAAATTTGCAAAGAAAAAGTTAGTTCATAAGCATGTTAATCATTCATTCAATGCATTCCCTAGTTATGACAACCTCTTAGCACAAGAGAGTGAAAATGACAATGTTAACATTAAACTCACATCCTCTCCTATCTCCCCTATTTGTGTGGATAATGTGATAGAAGAGAATACAAACATAGATACTTATGATGATCATAATTGTGCTTCTCCTAATACCTCTCCTTTTATTAGTGATGAAGGTATCTTGGAAAAATAAGATATAATCGTTGAGAATCATGAGGATCTTGTTTGTCCTTCTCCTTATCCCCTTTGGGAACATATTTTAGCACAAGAGACTAAAATCATAGACACATTCTTAAACATCACCTTACCTAATTTCCATTGTGAGGATAATTTTGAAGAAGATAAGATTATAACTGATGAAGATGTGTTCATCTACAACAACCCTCTTTATGATCCTTCCCCTATCTATCCTATTTTGGAAGACATTTGAGACCAAAGACATGACGTTGACAATGCTCATGATAATCATACTTGTTCTTCTCCTAGTATCTCCCCTAGTTGTAAGGAAGATGCTTTGATGTTAGAAAACACAACCAATGAGAGTCATGAGAATATTAGTTATCCCCTTTCACCTAAGAAAAATCTTATTGAACAAGACAATTCAACCATTGAGCATTCTCCTACTCGTCATGAATTCCTTTTCAAAGAACCAACCTTATAATGTCAAGAAAATTTGGTTTGTAGTTCTTCTAAAAACCCTCCTCCTAGGAAGGATATCATGATGCAAGACAAGAACCACAATAATGATCTAGACTCTCACTTGCTAAGGGATGTTAATATTATTCAACCTCAACTCATCCTTTACCCCCCTTCACACAAAAAAACTCAAAATAAACCTAAACTCATCCTCTACCCACCTTAGAATAATGTATCACAACAACTGAGTTAAAATATCATTGCTCATACATATAAAACTCACAATAATCCACAACCACCACAACTAACCCCAACCTCTTTACCTTTACCCAATCCGCCTAGTGCTCCTCACTTCCTCCCACACACCAAGGAGTACAATCTTGTTGAAAAACTAAAGAATAATCCTGCTAAAATTTCATTATGGGACTTTATTCAAGCCTCCCCTCACTATCACAACATGATCTGATAAGCCTTGGAACAAGTTCCTATCCCTTCTAATGCACAACTGACATCTTAGCCATGATCCAAGGAATAAATGTTGACATTGTTTTCCACCAAAGTGAGCTTCCTCCTTTGGAAGTGCAAAAAAAAAATGAAACTTTTATGATTATTGCTCAATACAAATGAAAAGGGATTAAGAGAACTCTTATAGATACTAGTTCCGCTCTTAATGTATGTGGAGTGAACCTTCTCGATAGACTTGGTGTCGATAGATCAAACATCCAATCCAATTCTTTATCCATTAGGGGGTTTGACAATGTAAGCAAACAACCACTTGGTGTGATCAATTTACCTCTTATAGTTGGAGTGGCCACATTGGAAACACCAATCCATGTTATGCCTAATGATCTTTCATATAACCTTCTTCTAGGTAGGCCATGGATTCATGCAATGAATGGTGTGCCTTCTAATCTTCATCGTAAAATGAAATATATAAACACAAAAAAAGTGCACACACTTGATGCTGATCATGAGCCTTATAGTGTCTTGCAACTTGAGAGAACCAAAGAGAACCCCTTGAAAACATTAACACCAACCACACAAGTGGAACCCACACGACAAAACAACGAAAAAAACCTCACATATGATGGTTGGGGTTGCTTGGATTTTGAACATGACTTCATGGGAGAGTACAAGATCATACATAAAGATTCAAATAGGGGAAATGAAACAAAAGATGACCATTTGAAAGCATCCACCTCCACCACTTTAGACAAAGAAGCAAACCACACAACAACGAATCGCCACCTGATCCAGCAACGATGAAGAAAATGTATGGAAAAGTTTATGAGCTTATGAAACAACTTGGCTATATTGGAAAAGGATGTGGTGCTCACAAACAAGGTATCCGCAACCCTATAGACCCTATCACACAAAAAATGACTCATGGTCTTGGTTATTGTTCCTTGATCGAGACAAACAAGCCTTCACTCAACATCAACAATCTCACACAACACACTCCTAAATCATCCTTAACAATCATCCATCCTAAAATCCTCAACACTAGTGGTCTTGAACATCATCCTTTACCAAACATAAAACAAACACCTACATCTTCTCTTAATGTCAATTTCATCTACCTTGAGACATCAATTCTTCAATAGATTTTCCCTCCTCCTATATGAGTGAGAAAAAAATCTCACAATCTAGAGAAACTTGTGTAAGTATGACATCCAATACTAAGAAAGATGTATCTTTGACACAAACCACAAGACCACCTTCTACCATTGATCAAGAGGATATCTTGTTGAGACTCATCCAAGATCACTTGATCTCTCTCCCTCCAAGAACTCAAAAGAAATTCTCTTACAAAAATTCATTTTGCGCCTATCATAGAGTTCACAATCATTCCACTAATGAATGTCATGATTTGAGTCGTATAATCCTACATCTTAAGGAGTTTGGTATGCTTCCCTATGTGGGGGCACCTAATTCCTCTAATTGATAATGATTTTCACTCTAGCTTGCATTTCATCAATCATTTCAGCTCACCCTTGTCCTGCACTAAGTGGGGGCAAGGGGTTTAGTAGCCTTGTCCTTGTATGTCAATTGTCGTTGCCTCCTTTGGCTAGTCATTAACCTTTCATGAGTACATAAGAAGAAAGCTTGGGACGTGGATGACATGCCTTAAGTTGGCTCGCATATGACATACTCCCCTTTTCATGATGTAGCTTATTGAAAACATATGACTTGGCAGAGGGCTTTCTGAGTAAGCTCTCATTTCCTCTTCTTCTACTTTAAAGAAATTGCTCACAATATTGGTGTTCGCAACTACTTTAAAGTGGGGGCATACATCACCACTCACATTTCATTGTGTGATTTTCTTTTTCTTGCAATTTCCTCTCTTGGAAGCATTAGGTACAATGTTGCCCAGGATGAGACCTTGCACTTGTCCTCTCTTGGAAACAAGATGAGATTGTTTGCACTTATCCTCTCTTGGAGACATTAAGCATGATGTTCCCTAAGAAGAGACATTGCACGAACTAAGCATAATCCCTTTGAACAATCCTTATACTATTCTACATTAACAATGCCTATGAGTGTCAAGCATACAAAGTTTTTCTTACCTTGTAGAGCTCAAAAATAATTCTCCCTTGTGGCGCCTTATTAAAGTTATCAAGAGGTATAACTTTGGTATGGTTGAGCAGGAAGCCCATTTTGAGGCATGACTTTCCCCATAGCCACCTATGTGTTTGTGAGTGCATACCAACTAGCATATGTATTTAACCTTTTGGGTCTTCTCACCTGGCGGACCACCATGAGTTCCATCACCCTAGAGTGAGTATACATTTTCTTTTTGGACAAACAACTTAGATCTGATCCACAACTAGCTAGACAAACGATTGAAGCATGATCCGCCTTATTTTCATCTTTATCTTCTTCCTAGTTCTTACCATCACATGATTATGTATCTTGTTGGTTTGGCTTAGGATCTTGGATCCTTGGGGCTTGCATAACCTCCTTTGATCTTTATCATCCTTTTTCATCTGTATCTGTACACTCAGATCTCTCTTGAATGTCTACTTTAGTGTGATTTTGAAGCAATTTCATCCTCTCACTAAGGTGGGGGCTAAATGTGCCATAGAAAAAAGGACCTCTTGCTTGAAATGGGAATTGTACTTAATGAGGCCTTGATTTAGGTGTTGTGAGGCATTTTATGCATCCACACTAGGTCTTGGACCCTTGCAAATTGAATAACATACTTTTAACGATGTCTTGTAAAGGTGTTGTAAAGTGTTGTAAGATACTTTCACGCATTTATAGACTTAATAAACCCATTTTCTCCATAATTCAACATTATAAAATGTGTTTAATAACATTATCACATCAATATAGAAGGTTTTTGAATTAAAATTAATGTTAAACTAGTGTTGTAATGTGCCTTGCAAATTCACATTGGTTCTTGTGCCTTTCTAGGCTATGTGGACCTCATTTTAGTGTTGTAAAGTGTATTTAATCACACTTTCACATTGAATTATGTGTCCCAAGCCCTAATTGACCTTTGCATCATCACTAATAGGCCCCTATTAACCCAGATTGTGTATCTCAAGGCTTAAATTGATAAAATACCTGACAGAGTTGCAATTTAAACCTTATTTCCTTATCTCCTAACATCTCAGTTGTCAAAATGGCCCCTGTGGGACCCATTAACCATGCATGGTGAATCAATCCCATCCTGGTGGGACCCATTTTCCATGGGTGGCGAATGAGTCCCCTTTGACCCAATTTTGACCTTTGAGCAGGAAAAAATTGATTTAAATTTAATCTTATTTTATGTCAACCTGTGATGAGGTATTAATGGGAAAATAAGGTGAATTGGCTATAAAATCAACCTTCTCAGCCCTAATTTACATCTCTCAGCTCATTTTTACAACTCATTTATCATTTATCTTCTCAAAAAAGTTAGGGTTTGAACATTACAAGTCATTCAAGATCAATTTTCAGACATTCAAGGGCAGATTCTTCATGTTTTGCTGCAGAATTTCAAGATCAAACATCATAGAAAGGTAATCAAATCCATTATTTCATGTTTCATTAATTTCTTTCATCATTTTGGTTTAATTACCTAAATAGGGGTTTGACCAAGGCAAACCCCCATGCCCTAACATTAAACATTTCTCCTTCTTTCCTTGTGTGTTTGTTGATTTAGGTCTCTTGGAAGCTTGGAAATCATTAAGAATAAAATTACAAAGTTTTTTATGTCTTCTCTTCATTCAACAAGTCAAAATATCAACAAAAACTCATTTTCAGGTTCAAAAATTAGAGTTTCAGAAGCATACACCTGTAGAGAATCAAATTGTAGACCAAGAGCTCTAGATTCCACCTTTGAATAATCAAAAATTCAAAAGTGAACTCATTCATAATGGGTGGTGAATGAGCCCCACTTCTTGGTCAATTTTGAGTTTTCTACATTTTTAGATACCCTTTTGTCAAAAACAAGCTTCGACACAGTTTTGCAGAATTGGGACTAATTCACCTAGAATGGAAAATGAGTCCCACCAGGTCTAAAAATTAGCATCAGTAGCATTCCAGAAGCCATTTCCAGTCTCCATCCATATTCCAAGTGCACACTTTTAGTTTCGTCAAGTTCTGTTACAATTTGCATTCATTTCAAGGTGTTTATGCATTACACAATGTGTTTTCAAACAAGTTGTTTTCCTTTAGTTTCCATTCATTAATCAATCATTCTTATTAGTTTCTTTCATTCAAACATTGAATCTAGGTATATTACATCCATATTCCATCCATATTGCATTGACTTTAAATGTAGACATGAGTATTTTGCCCCTTCTTTCTCCTTTTAGGTGAAAAATTCTAAAAGTGTTAGAAAGAATTAGGGTGCCAAAAATCTATGTTACATAGAATGTCTGTATTCATCTAAGAATAGTAAATTTTCATAATCAACTAGGTGTATCATTGAATTTTATCAAAAATACATTTCAAAATCCCTCCCCACTCATAAAAAGGGAATTGTAGATCAAGGATTGCTTGACTCACCTTTTAGGTTGCAAGTTAATCTCATGTCCTTGCCCATATTCAATTCTCCAATGTTATGTTTTTGAAAGGTGATTAGTGCTAGTTAAACCCTAGGCTCTCACTTTTTCTCAAAAAAAACATACCAACATTATGTGGCATAATAGCCAGACTTATCACATTTAAAGCATATGGTATCATCTCTTATGTTGTTGCTCCTTTCACATCCTTTGCCTCCTCTATGGTTGAACTATCTATTGTACCTCAATATTGTTTGGAATTAATGTCAATACACTAAGGTTGATATTACAGGTTGTGCACATGGTGATTCTCTTCAGTTTTTCATGTGTTTATTTATCTATGCTTATCCTCCTCCTGCATTTGGTTTTGTAACGTTCACTTGCATATCTATCGATATCTTTACTGAAGTGCAGTGATATAGGTTTTATTCTAAAATGAGACATTGTTACATATATCACAAAGAAATAGTGTTCTCCAAACATTATGGGGCATATTGACACACTATGTTTCTTTTACAAGGCAACATTATTATGAGGAAATCTTTGAACAAAAAGAAAGGGGTGGCAAATTGACTTTATTCAAAAGCTCATGATGAAAGAAGGTAATAATAAAGTTTTATAAAGGTAATATTAATGAATCTTTGAGCTGTCGATGGTCATTATTTGTTTGACTTGAATGGGAAATTATTCCCATCATAATTCCTGGACTTCAAAAGTCATTATGTTGAAATGCATAAACTTTATGAGACTTCGATGTGCATTAATATTTGATTCATTCTTTGTTAGATAGGGTTTGATACCCTAATCATGGCAGCAGTGGTAAGCACAACTTGTTTCAGGGGTTGGTTGTTTGGTTTGCAAGGAAACAAGGAGTATGGAAAGAGCATCAGTGCATTCTTCTGGTTGCACTGACAACAGGTGTATTCCTTATTATTCTTCTTTGTTTTTTCTGTGTTTTGGGATCTTTAATTTATTTGGGCTCAATGTTTATCTTGATTAAATCTATTGTTAGACAGTTGCAAGTTGATTTGTGTAACTTGTGCTCTTCTTGATAAAGGGTTTGTGTAGAACTATGTTTTGTTTTTATTTCAAAGTTTTGTTTAAAGGAAACAAAATAAACCCATTCTTGGTTGGGCCTATTGTTGTTTGAGTAGCATTTTGTGTTAAGATTTACTCACGGGTCTCTAGCAGTTTCTTTTTGAAAGAGAATAATAAACAAGTTTTTGATTAATCCTTAATAGATCTGTATATCTTTGTTCCAAATGAACCCAATTTGGTTCTGCTGTAAGGGTGTTTGTTTATTGAGTATCAAATGTTTTCGTTCTTGAGAAAACCCTGTTATTTTGTTTTTGAGTTTTGCTACGAGTCTATCTTTTTTGGAATAGTTATGCTATGTCGGCTCAACAAACTATATGACAGTTATATGTTGGTTTTTGTTAATACTTTCTTGACAAGTTTTTTTTGATGGTTTATAGTTGGAACATCTGGCAAAGGCAATTTTTTCAGTTTTAATCTTCATATGGAAGTTGCTCATACATTTTTCAAACAGATTTTTTTTCCAGAATAGATAACATGTATATATTATTTGAAATGCTCATTTGATGAGATGAATGAGAGGTTTTGAAAGGCACAGATTACATCTTTCTAAAGAGCAATATATATATATTTTAGGCTTGGAATTTTGTAACTATGATTCTGAGGTCATTGCAGAACAGAGTGTATGATTAATGAAACAAAGATCAACTCTGTATTTATACTACTTTCATACTTGTACATTTCAAAAGACTATCAGTGAGATAGCACTATAAGACTATCAATGAGATAACACTATTGTCAGTGAGACAAATTTGCCAGTGAGGCTTTGTACAAAGAATATTTTTTCAGATATGGCCAGTGAGGCCACATTCGAGTGGTTTTATTCCCTAGGAGGGTTTCCACTCAAGAATTTTTTTGTGCCAATCCTTTAAAAGTATTTTCTTCGTTGTTTATTCATTTATATTTTCAGCATAAGTACATTCTTGATCAAATTATTGTTTAAAAGTTTTAAAAGGAATTGATTAGTTCGTTAACACTGATTCACCCCCCCTCTCAGTGCTAACTACACTCCAACACTATCTATTATCTTCCTAATACCTTTTTTAAGGGGTATTTTACAATGTGTTGAAATTTCTATTATTCCTCCATGGGGGTGATTGTATCTTGCATCATGTGTGTATAAGGGTCACTCCACAATTCCCTTGACATAGGCCATGTTCCTATCTACAACTTTGTCATATCTTGAACATAATGAACATCTAGGGTCTGAGTGATCATCTGAATTTCTTATGTGGAATTCCTTAGATGGAAAATTGTGTCTCATGGTCATCCCATTAGTTTCATAGCCCATAATATAATGATTGGAGCTTTTGTAGAATTTTTTGTAGCTCAACTTTGATTATTTTTTCCCTCTTTTCTCTATGTGCCTTTGGTTAGTCATTTATTAAATTAATTTCTTTTAAAAAATAAGAGCACCGGATGTTCTATTTTACCTTATTGGCATCTTCTCTTGCCATTATGTCTTGGCACAAGGTCAATTTCTTGACTACTAACTATAATTTTTCTATTGTTTCATTTTCATTTTATTTATCTATTTTCTTCCATGGTTGGGCCTTAATGTGGTAGGCCATGGCTACCTCAGCTAGATATGTATCAAATATCATTCCATCTAATGCATCTCTAATGTCTTTTTGTAGTTTGGAAATGAACCATTCTACCTTCATTTTTGTCCTAGTTTATGGGCTATATCTTTAAATATTCTATTGTAATCTATTACTGATTATCCTCTCCTTTATAATAGTTCCCTCATCTTGCTTACACTCTTTGATGGTATTTTTGAAGTGTCAAAATTTGTTAAGAATTCCTTCTTCACCTCTTCCCAATCCTTATCACGTTTTAAATAAGTTTTCTTGTACCAATCTAATGTATCTTTTCTTAAGGATGCCACAATCCAATAATTTGATCAATGTCCTTTCTTTTCCATAGAGATTCTAGAAGGAATATATGCTCCACAAATTCTATAGTGTCCTTCCAAAATATTAGAATCTTGATATTCACTTTTTTATATGTGTGGCTTCTTCTTGTTTTGGTTTGTGGAGTGGCAAAGTGAATTTATTTTGTTTCTTTACACTTTTTACTATCATGGTCTTATGTTCTCTACCTAGGTGATCCCACATAAGTGGTTTGAAATTCCCTTCACGAAGAAAAATTGCAAAAATGCTCCCAAAAAAAATTGGGTTTTTAGGGGTTTGCTCAAAGGGGGGTGTTTGAGCGAATCCAAAAAAGGGTTCACTCAAACATCCCCCTTCGAGCGAACCCCTTTTTGATGCCAGGTTCACTTGAACCCATTTTGGTGGGGTTTTTTACTGAAATCAAGGGAAAATGGAAAAAAAGGGGGGTTCAAGTGAACCCCCTTCCGCTTGAAGGGGTCTAGGAGGGTTCACTAGAAGGGAGTTGGCTTGAACCCCCCCTTTTTTTCCTTCTCCCCCTCCTTTAACAATTTTCTACAAAATTTTGGCTTTTGAAGCTCGGGTTGAAGATGAAAATGGAATCAACTTCATAGACCCAACTAGGGGATTATAGTCCTTGAAATGAGCTATCCATCAAATATAATTTTAATATATTTTGGTTTTATTATGTTTTTTTAGTTTAATTAAACATAGGTTTTTCACTGAAAATCAAGATCTCTATTCCACACATGTGGAAAAATAGTAGATTATCAAAAAAAATTCTGAAAAATATCTATGCCCTTGATATTGATTTCCTTGATCCAACAAAAAAAATTGAATTTCGATACATACAAAAAAAGTTGTGTTAGCAAGTAAACCTATGTCTAAATTGTAATTGGTTTGAATTAAAAAATTAATTAAGAAAACATTTAATAAAACACTATGAAACCAAATTCATTTCCTAGATATTGTAATTACAAATCTAAATTTAAAAAAAAAAAAATTTATCCTTCATAGAAAAAAAGTTGTGTTAGCAAGTACACACCACTCTTTCAAAATGGTGTTTACTGTTAAAAACTAGTTTTCAAAGGATATGGAAAAATAAATGCAATTTAATTCCATTTAAAAAAATAAATATTTTTTTTAGAATCTACAGACAAAATGTCACAAATTGCTAGTTTGCATCATCTTCAAATTCCTCATGGTTTAGCAGCTATAGGTGCCCGAAAGTGAAGATTTAGTTAAAAAAGTCAGTTCAATGTCAAGTTTGGCCAAAAAGTGTAAACCACTATTGTGGGATCACCCACCCTTATCTCTTTCCAACTTAAGCTCAAAATACTATATTCCAAAAATTTATGCCAAATATACTATTTCTCTTGCTTGCAGATTATTTTCTCCTTTCTACAATATATCTTCAACTGATATCCTTCTTTTCTTATAAGACACAAGGGATGGGTCCTAGTCTTCATTTATTTGTCAATGTCATTTCATTACTTAATATCGACAATTATTTTACTAAGTTAACCATGGAATTGTTATATTTTCCCATCTCTCCCCTTCTTAACTTCCTTAACTCTTCTATTAACTAATTCTTCTATATATTCTTCTTGAACATATAGGATCTTCTCTAAAGTTTTTAGGAATTCTAAGAATCTCTCATCCAACTTGATTGTGATATTTGATAGATTTAGTCCTATTATTAGACATTTGGGCAGATACAGTAGGGCTAGCGTCTCCATGCTTTTACAATCCTCTACCTATTCCTTTTTAGAGTTTCCATATTCCTTTTTTCTCTTCTCTAATTTTTTAATAATTTTTTTTTATTTCTCCCATTGTGAATTCATGTTTTTTGAAGTTCTCTACCCTTATTCGCAGTCTCTTTTCCTTCTAATCATTTCCCTTTTCAAAGACCCCCCCCCCCCCACTTTTTAATTTCCCATGCCCTTAGTGCCTAGCCCCCTCTCATGAGGCTAACACCAAGGAGATAGTGTCACATTTTATGATAAAATTTTCATCTTTCCTTTTAATTTTTTTATTTGGATTAATGTTTGAGTTTTTCTCTTACTTTCCTTTATACAACTTAACCAAATTACCAACAATGGAAACAATGTTAGCAAGAAAAATGGGGAGGCACATACTAGATTTTGAGCCCCAAGTAATTTTTGTGTGTTGTATTTATACCCCAAACTCAATCATACGAGAAGAGAAATGAGTTATTTTAGAGAGTGCATAAAATAATTAACAAAATGAAATAAACATAACACTTATTATTTGCTAAGGGCCTTACCAACTCCTTTACTATCCTTCTTCTAATACTTACATACATCATACATACTCTTTATCAGTTCTTCTTTGAGGTATATTATATTATATCTTCTACATACTTCTAACTATGTTACCTTATATCTTATCTTATAAAAATGTCTACTTGGAAGGATATGTCCCTTACATTCTATTACTATTCTAGAATGTGTCCTTTCAGAGCTTCTAGTTGCTAGAAGCTCTACAAACTCTTTGTGGAGATCTATAGTAGGTTTTGTGTGACTTCTCTAACTTCTAGTTGATTCCCTACAAATAATGCTTTCAAAGTGGGTAGATAGAGCTAACAATGGGTAAGGATGTGTCCTTCAAGGTAAGGAGTGTAGAGATGGTACATTAACTTTCATTCCCTATCTATCCATCACTTTATAAATAACATATGTGTGGGATCATAGGGATTGATACACCTTTATTGAATAATTAAGGCTTGTTATTGTGTCTTCCTAGTTGTGTGTTGTATATACCAAGTGTTTTTTTGTAAACCTTTCATACTAAGTTGATTGAAGTCTAGTTTTCCCAATCCTTTTTCTTGTTTGAAAACATAATCCTGATTGGTATTTGTAATGTCATAAAATTGTACCCCATGCAATTTCACATTTCATATGCCTTCCTCTTTAAAAAACTTAGATAATTATTATCTCCTCACTAAAAACCATTTTCTCACCACCTATCAAGCCTCATTCCTTGACCGTTAATTCTGATTTTTCTACAGACCAATGCGCACTATGAAGACACCTGTGAGCCACATTAGCATCCCATAGAAAATATGTGACTAAGGTGGCCATTGAGACATTACACCTACTGCATTTTGGCAATGCAATATCTCTACTAACCTATAGTCACGTTAGGAATCACTTGAGCCAATTATTTGAACCAAAAAGTCCCTCTCTTTTGCAAAATGAGGAATTCAATCTTCATCCTAGCTCCATTTATCTCTAGAAATCACACATACAACTCTTTCTTCACAATTTTATATCACCTCTCACCTTCACAACCTTCTCTACAACTGTATATTTGCATATCTTTCAAAAAACTTGTCTATGAATTTTGGAGTACATTCCATCATTGCAATGTGAGTTCTTCTTGCAAGGAAGTTTTGTCATCTTGGAGATTATTGTTTCTCCCTCGCTACACCAGCAAGCTTCACTTTGGGTGTTTGAAAAGGGAAAATCTTCAAGAATTTCTCCTAAGAATTTCTTATCTCTATCTTTGATTAGCACATGGTTTTTTTCATCTTTTAACTCCCATTTTTATTATTATCATCTTGTCTAAGGTTGTTTGTGGAGGTGGAAACGCCAATACAAAGGTTTGACTAAGGAAAAATTCTAAACAACACCCCAAACATTTCTCTTTGGTATTATGTGTGCAACTGCAAGTGGAAGAACCTTTCAAAGTAAGATTGAACATTGTCAGACACTCTTAGTGCAATCTATCTTTCCACATTGCTTTCATTTCATTTTCATTCTATATATGTATCTTAGTACCTTTTAATTCTACATGTTCATATTTTTCACCTTTTTACATCTATAAACTTGCATAGAGTATTTCTATGTCTTTTCGTGACATCTCCAATTTTCTATATGTACACGACTCTAGTGCAAGCACATTGTCGTCTAATATTCGTGCTATAATCCTAGAAAGAGAGCTCGTTGAGTTGTCTAGAAGACCTTTATACCCTGCTCTTTCAATTTTTGATGTCTAAAAGTTTTAAATAATTTATGTATTCTATTAAAAGTCACATTTCTCTAATCCTTGTTCACTAGAGTCATGTCAACTGAGGTAGGGGAAATAAAGTTTTCTCCTCGAGATATCATCATTTTGAGGGTAGAAAATTTCCTCTACATTTTTGTGAACCTGACATGAACTCACCTCCTTGCAAAATATTGGTCTTTGGTGCAGAGCACCTTGTTGCTCCATTTTGGGAATTTGGTCTAGATAGGGTGTTAGAGTCATAATAATGTTAAATAAGGCCATGATAGACCATTTTGTAATTTTTGTTTTGGTTTTGAGTCTAGGTGGGGTCATTTGAGTCAATTATGTTAAAAATTACAAAATTGTCCAATTTGTTGTCGAGCAAAAATGTAAAAGTTGCTCTTATGTGGAATCCCAATGATCATGGGCAGTTGTAAGGTAGTTTTAGGCATTGGTGGATGTTTTTTGAGTTAAATATATGTTTTAGACATGAAGATGATGGTTTTTGAAGGATTGGAAGAAGAAATCCAATAAAATAACTCTGTTTTCAATCATTTTCTATGTAAATTCTTCTCTTACAACTCATGTACAACTCCGTACAAGGTGTTATCTATCTGAGATGCATATGAATTGTTATATATAGGAGTTGACAACACTTTGAAGTTGATTTGAGTGTTTTTTATTAAGTTTCAAGCATTTGGTGGGCTAGTTTCTACAAGCGGCCATAAAATAAGGGTTTAGTGTTTTGAGGGTTAAAATGGATTGATAGACCATTCCACCTTTATGTACCAGATTTTTCTTGGTGGAATGGGCCTGATTAGACTAGAGGTAGGTGTAGGAGTCAATATCTAAGGTTGGAAATTTTTTGGAAGAGTTTCTTCATGTTGCCCTATTGAAAGTTAAGAATTTTAGGCCTCAAGAACAAGGCTAGAAAGGATGGTTGGAAGAAATTGATTGAGGATAGGTTAGAATATGTTGGATACAGTGTAAATAGGTGGAATTCAATGATTTTATAAGTCTGTAAGAATAGGGAAACACCATTTGTATGATAGGGCATGAAACCCTAGTTGAACCAAGTAGGAAAATGGGTGAATTTGAGTGATTTTACAAAGGAAGTGTGTGAGTTTTTTGAGGAAAGAAAGATTTGGTGGTCAATTAAGCTTGTGTAGGTAGAATAAGGAGTGTTGGAAGTGGTTTCAAGTTTGGATGAGGTATAGGTATGAGGTTTTCAATAAGCCCTAGCCAATTGTGAAGAAAGTGAGAGTTTTGTGAAATTGGGTCTTAGTGAGTGTGTTGTGACTTCAAAGTTGGAGATTCTGGTGTTTTGGAGGTAGGTTGAAGACTATTTGGTGGTTTCTTTGGTTGGTTGTAAGTTTTAAGGAGTGTCTCTTTGTAAAAGAGGCCTAATTCAAGGCCTAGGTCTGCATAGAAGCACAAGGTTGAGGGTTTTATTTCAAAAGAGTCTCATGGGATTTTGAGACATGTGAAAGTATGTGTTAAAGGGTGTATGAAATGAATGAGGGTTGGAGAGATTGTTTGGAAAATTTGAAAGTTATGTCAAGAAAGGTAGGCCTGCTAACCTACTAAGAGCACTAGGTGGAAAGTAGAAAACAAGCCTAGAATTGAGTTTGTGAGAGAAAAGCTTGTTGGAATCCCTTGGTATGGTGAAAGTGAGTTGGTTTCCACCCTGTATATCTATCAATATTAACACATCCTAAAATTCTTCATATTCTTGTAAGTCATACTTCTCTTATTTCTTGGAGTTGGAAAGGTTGTGCATTGTAAGCACTCTTTTGAGCTTCACAACCTAGTCCACTACCTCCAAACACATAGTTAGAAGAAGTTTGAGATCTACCATACCCATAGAAAATTATAGTCCTACTAGACCTAGTCTAATGTTCTTTGGAAACCCTTATCTTTCTGGCCCTCAGTTGACATTCTAAGGATCTTTTCCTTTGAATTCCCCTCTGGGGTCTCCATCCTCTAAATATTATGAAATTTCTCTCAAGGTCCCTTGCGATCAAGTTCAATATTTGGAGGAAATCCTTAAGCACTTTGAAGATTTCTTAAACCATGATAGCCTTTATGCTCAAGCTTCTCTTGGTGTCAGTAATCTAAGAAATCTACTCATCTTAAGTTACAAGGGCCTTGAGTTGCTTCACACACTAACCAATCTAGTTAAGACTCATGTACCTTCGTACATGTCAATTTGAGTTAGCCTCAAGATGCCCAATCAGATGTCACTGGTGCTTAGTTGAACCTTCTGATGCTTGAGGTGTATAAGCATATAGTGGATATTAATCCCTCTATACCTCCCATGACTTCCACTAATAGTACCAACATTGTGTCTATGCCCTGAGCTAATCTCAAAGTGAATGTGTCTTGTAATATTTTGGGGTATAAAATTCCTCCTCCATCTAGATCCACACCTCAAGTCTCTACCATAATTGCTGATTCATCTCCCCTGCTAAATAATCCCATCTTGAACACCTATTATAAAACATGGGGTAGATTCAATATCAACTTGCCAATCTAACTAACGCTGCCACACAATCCACTCTTACTCCATACTATTTTCATAGTCCCCTGGCCTCAAACATATTGAACACTCCCATGCCCCAAGGGATCAAGTTACCAAAATTAGAAAAAGTACAAAGGTAAGGGATATCCATAGACACATTTCAATTCCTTTAATGCTCTATGTTGTGACTTCTTGCATCAGGATCATTTTCTAGAAAAAATATTCCCATGATCCCTTAAGGAGACCATGTTGGAGTGGTTTTTCTCATTACCTAATAACTCTAACTTCTCCTTTGAAAAACTTATAAATTAGTTATTACAATGGTTCCAAGAAAACATTAGCTCTAAGGTCACTATCATTTACCCTGTCCATTGCAAGCAACAACCGAATAGGAAGCTAATTGATTTCATTTATTACTATCAATCTATCTCTTCCCAAATCCCCTATGTCATACCTGACCATGAAATTTAGAGGATATTCATGGGAAATCTCTAGCAGGAATTGAGGGAGTGATTCTCCTTGATGAAGTATCATTTCTTTCTCATCTGTGTACTGCATTGAGAGACTATCAACAAATGTTAGCTCAATATGGGGCTTCCACCTTATCCTCATGTCCTGATGGTTTTGGGTTTACATCTTCTTATGGAGGGTCAAAAATAAATAAGGCAATAGATAATGTAATATTTTTTCCTCAAAAAAATAAAAAAAACACACTTGGGTCACAACATAACCGAATATTTACAAAGCCATCTGATTATTACTCAAGTGTGCTTAAAAAATTATTGAAAGATAACTTAATCACCCTTCCAAAAATTAGATTGCTTCCTGATAAAAAGCTATATCCCATGTCTAAATTCTGCCAATACCACTGGGTGCCTAGGCATGACACCGAGTGTTGTGTGCACTTGTGGCATATGATTCAGGACCACATTAACAGTGGTAACATCTACCTTGATAGTAAAAAGCAGAACTTTGAAAGGTTTGTTATGAAAGCCAATAGCTAGCTACAAATCTACACACTTCCCCTCACTCTTCCAACTTTATTACTTCTTCTTTTATGCCATCTAATGATGCCACATATGTGTATGGTGTCTATCACCCCAATATCCCCTCCAAGCCTGAAGGCTAAGATACTTGACATATCTTGTATGCCTAATGACTTGACCTACCATGGAGAATACTCTCCCCTCTACATTCATACTTAGGTCAGTGATAACGTCGTCACTAGCATTATGGTTAACCCTAATAGAAAGGTTAATGTCATCACCGAAGAGACACTCTTTTTCAATGGTCTGCATAGGGTGAGATATGATGAGTGCAAGACTGCCATCCATACACACAATGTTTTTTTATCTCTCCTCTTTGGGATCAATTTATTTTTCAGACCTAGATCTATCTCTATGATTATTTATCATGATACCAAAATCTAACTTGTTCAAGGTGAAGCTAGGAATTTCGTGGCTATTTTACATGAACACAATCACTTTGGTTGTCCATAAGTGTCTAAAATTTCCTCATGAGGGCATGGTGCAAATTATCCAGGATATTGGGTACAAACCGCTAGCATCATGTGGGGGTTTCTGTCTCAACCACTTTTGGCTTGCTTCGATAGGACCCATGTTGCCCCATGGTGACTTGTTATATAAATAATATTATAGATACAATACTAGGAGCTCAACACCCAATTCAGTCCCACCTCATCTTTTTTCTTCTCCAATCCCCTCTCAACCTACTCTTATGTAGTGAATGCTTTTTCTTTTAATCTTTCTTCATCAGGGATTAAAGACAAGTACGATACCTTGAGTAGAAATTTCCACTCTTCTAAGACTTTACAATCTCCAACAATTCCTTCTATTCCTTCAACTGTTCATATCACAATAAAAGAAAAGGCTACTGCATTAACAAAATCAAAACCCTATGTCTTCAATCTTCCCACTCTTCTTGACATCCCTCACCCTACTATATATAGTAAGGTTGAGCAGTCCTCTTTGTCTAGTCCTTCATGTGTCATTCTGACATCTTGACCCCTAAGGGTCCCTCCTATTCCTCCCCCATCCCAGAAAGCATGAGGAGGAAAGGCACCCACAACAGAGTTTAAGGATCCTACACCTCTAGAATATCTTGTCGCTCATGTCGAGCCTGTCCTTCTACTATTAATGGTTGTGAAGATAACTTCACCTATAGTCCTGATGCCTTCTCTTGCTCCTATCCCTAGTCCCCATCTTCTTCAAAATGAACTTGTGCATGAGCATAAGTGTCATTGGCGTGCGATGGAAAAGGGACATGATACCACACAAAAAGCGACGAAGAAGTCTTATATCTCAATCCCTTCTTCTTCCCTTTCTATTCATACTTTTTTCTTGCCTCCAATCCCTTCAAGAGATGTGGATGAACCTCAAACCAAGAGGGTGTAGGTGTTCATCACACCTTCTCTAGAACTACCTCTCCTCACCTCTCTACCTAATTTTTTCCAACTTGTACAACCCATATATATGGATCACACAAAGGTCATGTCTAGTGTGGTCTTGTTTTCTCCTCCCACATCTCAACACCCTAGCTTATTGTCCAAGAGTAATCTTGAGTAGGACCTTATCCCTGAATCCTACCATAAGAAGTTTTATCCTTCCACTTCCCTTTCTTCTTCTATCTTTATCATTGAGGATATCCCTTCTTCACTAGACTTTGTCACTGCTCCTCACTTAGAGGTTCACACTAAGGATCCCACTCTTTCGTGTAAGAAAGCTAAGGTAGAAAAACAAATTCCTAGACTAATTTTGAGGGGAGGATAATACAAAACTTTATAGATCTTTACAATAGTTACAAAAAATTAAATAGAAATAAACATAAATATCATGCATACTACAACATAGTGATTTACGTGGGGAAAACCCTTTCGGGAGAAAAACCCAGCACTCAAGAATTCTGGCCCACTATATTATTTATAAATCACAAAGATTACAATATAATTGTAGAACAAGCTTCTCACAAGAGTATCACCAACCAAAGATCCAAAGGAAACATGACTAATATTAGACTCTCATAATGCATCACAATATATAGTCATAATACAGTGCCCTCATAAAATAGGGTTTCCTCCTAGGGAAAGTCAAGCAAAAAAATATCAACCATCAGATCAAAGACGTAATGATGAATAGTCCAGATTTACAATAATAAAATATACATAAAAATTTCCTTTCGGGGGCACTACCTCCAAGCCCTCACTAAGGCATGAGGCACAAGGCCCCCAAACCCCCCACTGGAGGGGATGATCCCCTCAAACCCCTCGCGGGGGGTACCCCCCTCCCCCACCCGCTACATTGATGTATCAATAATACCTTATGTAATTATAAGGTTGAGACACATTTTTCCAACATTTCACAACCTACAGTCAAGTCACCACACTTCTCTCTAAGAAGTGTATATTTGACTCTCTAGAGGATATTTTGATATTGTCAACTACTTTCATAAATTCGTTGACACTCGACTCACAAGAATTAGTAGATGGGGACATTGAAGAAGCCACATCTCTAGCCCGTGTTGTAAGCTAGATGCTTGGTACCACCCTAGCCATTGTTTTGTTGCAAGATCACCCTCCTTCACCCTACAATCTAAATTGGGAGGAATACGACTTGTTGGAAATAATTGAATAGAGCAATACCTTTCATGTCTTTAGATTAGGATTTTATTGTTTGTCTGTGTTCTCCTGTGCTTGCTGTATATGTTATATTCTCTCTTGGAGGACCCAAAATACCCTTGTAGGTACTTAGATACAAGGCACATGATTTTTAATACAATTCCTCTATTTGTATTTGTTGGATGTTGTGGTTGTGTTGTTGATATGTGGTTGTCATTTATGTCAACACCATTAGAATTATTGCATTGAAGGTTGTATATGTCAAGGATATTGAGAAAATTGTTAAAGGAAGATTTGTAGTTTGCCAGTGGAACAGTGAAGGTAATGAAGGTGTTTTGTTCTGTACGTTGAAGATCAGTTGTTGTGGACTAAAGGGTTTATTACTGAGATTATCTAGATCATCTACTGAAAGTTTTAGAGGTCCGTGTGAAGATTTGATTGTGTTATGAACAATTCTGTCCTTATAGTATTTATGTGGGTTTTGTCAATGTCCTTAATTGAAGTTTATGTGATTCTGGTAATTTTTGTTGCTACAGATGATTCTCTACTAGTTCTTATTGTTTGTGGATGCTTCTAGATCATTCTCTATCCTTGTTGTACGTCTGCATTGATCAGTGTGCTCGTGGTCAAATATTTTTCTTAGTATGATCGAGTTTTCATGTTCTTGGATGACATGATGGTTGTAACATGTTGCAAATGCTTGAAGTTTAAAATTTGAATGTTTGGAACACTTAAAGATATTGTTCTGGGTATCATCATAATATTAGCTGACGGTGTTTGATTCGCATTAAAATTTATTTGTAAATTTGGGCTGACATTGTAAATATGTTTTATATTTTTGGCTAACTAAGTTGTTGATGTATTTCATGTTGCAGATGTATAAGAGTGGTTGTTTGAGTGGAGTTAGTGTGTGTATGAAGAGAAGAAAATCTAGAGAAAGAGAAAGTGTGCGAATAGTGATTAAATCATTCAATTGCAGAGCAAAGTGTGAAGAAGTTTAAGCAAAGTGTGAAGAAGGTTTTCTGTACTTAACTAGAACTATAATTAGGCTTGTGTAGAAGCTATTTTCTCAGTTCATACCCTGTGGATCTAATCCATATTTTTGTGTATTGTTGGGAAGTGAGACCTCTTGTATTTGAGCAGTGAGCTCTAGGCAGTGTGTTTGAATGCATGTGCATTCCCATTATTATTCTCATTATATTTTTAACATGGTATAATATTGTGGACTAACATCCACCATGGTTTTTCCATTAAAAAGGTTTCCACATAAAAAATCTTGGTGTTCTCTATTTTTCTAATGTGTTAATTGTTTATGGTTTATTGTTCATTCATCAAATCTAAAATCAAGTTAAGTAAAGTTTGAAAAGTTTAATATTCTGTGACAACTGATTCACCCCCCCTCTCAATTTTCTTCCCTTGTTTTGCCAACAATTGGTATCAGAGTAGGTTCCTCTGAAGAATTTTAAAAGCTTGAGGTGATCCAGATGGAATCATACAAGAAGGATAGTCCTAGATTCGATGGAACAAACTACTTATTGTGGAAAGATAGGATGGAATGTCATTTGAGGTGTATTGGAGAACCCTTTTGGAAGATTACAAAGAATACATATGTTATTCCTCAGAATGGTCCTTACACTACTGATGAGATTAAAGAAGTTGAGAATAATGTTAGGGCTATGGAAGCTTTGTTGAGTGCTCTAACATATTCAGAAATGAAAAATGTGATAGGTCTGAAGACAACTCATGAGATTTGGATGAAGCTAGAAAATTTGTATGAAGGAGACGTACATGTGAAGATGGCTAAGTTACAAAGTTTGAAAGGCAAGTATGAAAATTTGAAAATGGGTGAAGATGAAAATATTTCTTCTTTTATGCAGAGAATAAATGAACTAGTGATGGGTATTAGATGTGTCTGTGGTACCCTAGAAGAGGAAGAAATTGTAGCTAAAGTGCTCAGATCATTGCCTCCCTCTTACAAAGCAAAGGCTCATGCTATTGAAGAAACCAGATCATTGATGAATATGACAAGAGATACACTGATTGGTAAACTTGTTGCCTTTGAGTTGAGCAAATTTGGTGAATCTATTCCCAAGACTAAATCTACATTCAAGGCTACTGTATCCAGAAGAAAAAAAAGATATGATCTGGGAGAGTGTTCTAGAAAGTCATTCAAGTATGAGGAAGAAATTAAACAACTTGAACTAGATGAAGAAAGAGAGGTAGAAGAGTTGGAAGCACTGATTGTGAAGAAAGAAGGTAGAGGACAAGGTAAGTATAAAGGAGTGTTGCCTATTAAATGTTTTTCTTGCAGTAAAATAGGTCATTTTGCATCAAGGTGTCCTAAAAAGTTCCTAGATCCAAGCCTAACAAATCTAGATTCCAAAAGAAATGTTACTATACTGAAGGAGTGATTGATGATGAGTCTGATAAAGATAATGGAAATGAAGATGAATGGGTGTTCCTTGCTATCAAGGAAAATGGTCTGGTGGCTACTAAATCTACTAAAGTTGAGAAAGCTCTTGCAACTCGAATTAAAGAAAAGGATGAGTGGATTATTGACAGCGGATGCTCACATCATATGATTGGTGAAAAGAGAAAATTTGTAAATCTTGAGAAGTATTATGGTGGGGTTGTAAGATTTGGAGATAACAATGCTGGTGTGATTCATGGCAGAGGATCTATTTGTCTTGGTAGTAAGCATAACAATGATGACATTCTTTATGTTGAAGGCTTGAAGCACAACTTGCTGAGTGTTGGATAGATTGTGGAGAAGGGTTATGATCTTTAGTTCAAAGATGGAAGATGCAGGATACTTGGAAGATCTGAAAAAGTAATTGCTTCAGGTAAAAAGATAGAAGGTGATATTTTTCACCTGAATGCTGCTAGTGAAAGTTGTTTAATTGTTCAAGTAGGTGAAAGTTGGTTATGGCATAGAAGGCTGTGTCATGTGAATTTTTATAGCATTGTCAAAGTAAGTTCCACTCAAGCAGTAAGAGATCTACCTAAGCTAGTAAAGCCTGCTAACACAATTTGCAAGGAATGTCAGATGGGAAAACAAACTAGAGTTTCTTTTCAGAGCAAACATCATACAAATGGATTATTGGAGTTGGTACATATTGATCTATGTGGTCCCTCCAGAGTCAGAAGTCTTCATGGAGAAAGGTACTTTATGCTACTTATTAATGATTATTCTTGGATGATATAGGTTGCTTTCTTAAGAGAAAAATGTGAAGCATTAGAGAAGTTCAAAATTTTCAAGGCCATGGTAGAAAATGAGAAAGGTCTAAAAATCAAATGCTTAAGGTTAGACAGAGGTGGTGAATTCACCTCCAGAGAGTTCAATTCTTTCTGTGAAGAGCATGGAATTAGAAGATAGTTATTTGCTCCCTGAACCCCTCAATAGAATGGAGTTGTAGAGAGGAAGAACAAAAGAATTTTGGATGCTTCTAGAACAATGATGATTGAAGGAAATGTGCCTCACATCTATTGGAGTGAAGTTGTAAGCAATTTTGTGTACACTTTAAACCAGGTAAATATCAATAGTAATTTTGGTAAGACTCCTTTTGAACTATGGTTTGGTTATAAGCCTACTGTTAGATATTTCAAGATCTTTGGAAGCAAGTGTTATATCAAGAGAGATGATGATATAGGAAAGCTTGATGCAAGAAGTGATGAAGGAATCTTTCTAGGTTACTCTTGCTAAAAGCAAGGCCTACTAGTGCTATAATAGAAGATTAAGAAAAATGGTTGAGAGTGAAAATGTCAGAGTTGATGAGGACTTTACTAGATCATCTAGATATTGTGGATATGATTCAGATGACTAGGAAGACAATACAAAAAAAGGGAAGAATGCTCAGAATAGAATCAACTTCAAATTGTGCCATATGTTCTAGTAAAACAACTTTAATTTGTTATGGTAAATCAAGTCAAGAAGGAGAAACAAGTGAAAGTGCAGAAGAAAGAATAGAAGAGCCAAAAGCTTGAGAGAATCCTAAAACTTTGAGGTATTTAAAGCTAAATCATTTTGAAAATAAAATTATAGGAGACAAGAATAAAGGTGTACAAACTAGAAGAAAGATTGCAGAAGAATATTGTCTGATATCCAAGATTGAGCCTAAAGATGTCAATGAAGCTTGCAATGATGAACACTGGATGGAAGGTATGAAAGAAGAACTAATGCAAATTGAAAAGAATGATACATGGATACTTGTTCCCAGACCTAAAGACAAAAATGTGATTGGTACTAAATGGGTATTTCAGAATAAGATGAATGAACAAGGTGAAGTGGTCCAGGATAAAGCAAGACTAGTATGTAAAGGGTATTCACAAATGGAAGGTATTGATTTTGAAGAAACCTTTGCCCCTGTTGCTAGAATTGAAGCTGTTAGATTATTTCTTGCTTATGCTACATATAAAAACTATAAAGTCTATCAAATGGATGTGAAGTCAACTTTTCTGAATGGTGAGTTAGAAGAAGTATATATTGAACAACCAGATGGATTTCAACTGACTAATAAGGAAAACATGGTTTGCTGATTAAAGAAAGCTCTATATGGACTCAAGCAAGCCCCCAGAGCCTGGTATGCTAGACTAAACAAATATTTACTAAAGCTTGGATTCAATAAAGGTACTGCTGACAACAACTTGTATTTCAAATTGGATCATGAAAAAGAGTTAATTATTGAGGTCTTTGTTGATGACATTATTTTTGGAGGAAATGAAAATCTATGTATGAAGTTTTCTAATGAAATGAAGAGTGAATTTTAAATGAGCATGATTGGAGAGATGAAGTTCTTTCTAGGATTACAAGTTACTTAGTTAAACAAGGGAATTTTCATATCTCAGTCTAAATATGTGAAAGAACTATTGAAGAAGTTTTGCATGGAAGACTCAAAGCCTGTTGGTACTCCCATGGTGACTGGATGCAAGTTAACTTAGAATGATGATTCTCCTAAGGAAAATCAAACAAGATACAGGTCAATGATTGGTGGATTGCTCTATTTAACTCAAACCAAACTAGACATTATGAATGATGTATGTATGGTTGCTAGATTTCAAGCTGATCCAAAAGAATCTCATGTGACTGTTGTAAAGAGAATCTTCAGATATCTAAAAGGAACAGTTGATTTTGGACTTTGGTATCCTAAGGATGATGATCTTACTTTGAGTGCATATACTGATGTGGATTGGGAAGGAGATGTTGATGACAAGAAGAGTACTAGTGGTGGTGCCTTCTTCCTAGGGAAGAAGCTGGTGTCTTGGTTGAGCAAAAAGAAGAATCCATTTCTCTATCTATTGCTGAGGTAGAGTATATTGCTGCTACAAATAATTGTACTCAAGTGATGTGGATGAAACAGATGCTAAAAGATATCAGAGTAGTATATGATGAACCTATTGCCATATACTGTGACAACTCAAGTGCAATTAACATATCAAAGAATCCAGTGCTACACTCTAAGACTAAGCATATATGAATAAAGTTTCACTTCTTGACGGAGAAAGTGAATGAGAAAGAAGTCAGACTAGAGTATGTGCCTACCAAAGAACAAGTTGCGGAAATTTTCACTAAGTCATTACCGAAGGATACTTTTGAGTATCTCAGAGGGATGTTAGGGGTGATTACCCCTCTTGATATGAACTAGAGATGAATTTATTTGCATCAATCTATGTGCTTCATAGATATTTCCTGATCCAAATTGATGTTTTCGTGGTTGCTACTTAGGGGGAGTAGTCAGATGTGTAAATATGTGGTTCAAAGCTTGTATGTGGGAAGGTAATGCTTATCTTTTCCATTGATGTCAAAGGGAGAGAAGAGCAATTTGAAAAATCCTTTAGGGGGAGAAGAGCAATGTGAAAAATATTTTTAGGGGGAGAAGAGCAATTGAGGAGAAGAGTCAGAACCAAAGGGAGAGTAAGTGTAGCTGTGTTGATGGTATTTTTCACATCATGTGTTGCCATCAATGCCAAAGGGGGAGATTGTTGGATGTTATGGTTGTGTTGATGGTATGTGGTTGTCATTGATGTCAACACTATTAGCATTATTGCATTGAAGGCTGTATATGTTGAGGATATTGAGAAAATTATTAAAGGAAGAGTTGCAGGTTTCCAATGGAACAGTGAAGGTCATGAAGGTGTTTTGTTCTATACGTTGAAGATCAGTTATTGTGGACTAAAGGGTTTATTTCTGAGAGTATCTAGATCATCTATCGAAAGTTTTAGAGGTCTGCGTGAAGATTTGATCGTGCTATGAACAGTTGTGTTCTGATAGTATTTTTGTGGGTTATGTTAGTGTTCCTAATTGAAGTTTATGTGATTCTAGTAATTGTTGTTGTTGCGGATGATTCTCTGTTAGCTCTTGTTGTTTTTGGATGCTTCTAGATCATTCTTTATCCTTGTTGTACGTCCACGTTGATCAGTGTGCTCGTGGTCAAAGATTTTTCTTGGTATGATCGGGATTTCATGTTCTTGGCTGACATGATGGTTGTAACATGTTGTGGATGCTTGAAGATTAAAATTTGAATGTTTGGCATGCTCAAAGATATTTTTTTGGGTCTCATCATAATATTAGCTGACGGTGTTTGATTCACATTAAAATTTATTTGTAAATTTGGGCCGACATTGTAAATATGTTTTATATTTTTGGCATACTAAGTTGTTGATGTACTTCATGTTGCGGATATATAAGAGTGGTTGTTTGAGCGAAGTTAGTGTGAGTATGAATTGAAGAAAATATAGAGAAAGTGTGCAAATAGTGATCCAATCATTCGATTGCAAAGTAGAGTGTGAAGAAGGTTTTTTGTGCTTAACTGGAACTATAATCAGGCTTGTGTAGAAGCTATTTTATCAGTTCATACCCTACTGATCGAATCCATATTGTTGTGTATTGTTGGGAAGTGAGACCTCTTGTATTTGAGCAGTGAGCTCTAGGCAGTGTGCCTACATGCATGTGCATTCCCATTATTATTCTCATTATACTTTTAACAAGGTATAATATTGTGGACTAACAAACACCATGGTTTTTCCCCTAACAGGGTTTCCATGTAAAAAATATTGGTGTTCTTTGTGTTTCTGATGTGTTGATTGTTTATGGTTTATTGTTCATTCATCAAATCTGAGATCAAGTTAAGTTTGAAAATTTTAATATTCTGTGACAACTGATTCACACGCCCTTCTCTCAGTTGTATGTCCTTGTTTTTCCAACAGTATCATCATTCTTCTTTTTGTTGTGCCTTGATTTTGACATTTGGGGACGATACAAAGCATTGGAGGAATTTAGGCCTTCTTCCATGTTGACCCAAATTTTTATTTTCACTTTGTCTTTATGTGTTCCTTTCTCATGATCTAAAATATTTGGGAAAATGATGATGATCCATACATAGTTATACAAGTGTTGTTGATATGAATTATACTAACCTTGAATATTCATATCCCCCTGTCTCTCTCTGTCATGTATCTCTTATGATAGGACACCAAATAACTTGTGTTCCTTTGTATAACATAGGGAAGGGAAAGGACTATCACATTCTTATTATAGATCTTTTATCTTGTTATTCTTTTCAAAATATGTCTACATTTAGTTTTCTTATCTGTCGTCTAGTATGGGGGCAACCCACTAGACTTTGTTTTTATGATTTTCTATGTCTCTCTTATGTGGGTGTCCTACAACATAGTTTGTAGCAGTAATTGGACAATTATATTATCATATTATCTCCAACATAACACAAATTGCTACCCATACATATCAATTTCATCTTGTGTCTATAATTTTTTATTTCTAAATCTCCACTTTTCGTCTAACATGTTTTTTTGTAGCTAACATGTTTGTGGTGATACAATTCAAGCATTCTATGTAGGATCAACTCAAATCTCTTCCATGGGGGAAACTCCACGTGGATAGAAAACTACTTCCCCTACGCATCTTAGGTATAACACTCTCTCCCTTTTTACTTTAGTTCACATTCCCTCTTGAATACATATGATCACTAAAGTGGGGGTAAAATATAATATCATAAAATTGCATCCCATACAATTTCACATTTCATATGCCTTCCTCTTTAGACAAACTTAGATAATTATGCTCTCTCAACTAAAAACCATTTTCTCACCACCTAATTTTTCTATAGACCAATGCACATCATGAAGATTTCTGCAAGCCATGCTAGCATCCCACAAAAAATTGTGACTAAGGTAGCCATTGAGATGCTACACCTATTGTGTTTTGGTAGTGTAATGCCTCTGCCATCCTATAGCCATGTCAAGAATTTATTGGGTTGGTTTTTTGAACCAAAAAGTCCCTCTCTTTTGAAAAATGAGGAATTCAATATTCATTCTTGGTGCTTCTACTCTTCATGCTAGTACCATTTCTCTCTTGAAATAACACATACAACTCTTTCTTCACCATTTTACAATACCCCTCACCTTCACAAATTTATTTGTAACTTTATATGTATATATTTTAGAAAACTCATCTATGAATTTCAGAGTATATTTCATCATTGCAACACAAGTTCTTCTTGCAAGGAATTTTTTGTCATCTTTGAGGTTCTTGTTGCTCCCTTGTTGCACCAACAAGATTCACTTCAAGTGTTTGAAAAGGGCGACTCTTCGAGAATCTATCCTAAGCATTTCTTATCTATGTATTTGATTAGCATATGATTTTCTTCATCTTTTCACATCCATTTGTATTATTCTCATCTTTTCTAAGGTTGTCTATGGAGGTGAAAACACCAATACGAAGGATTAATTGAGGCAAACTCGTAAACAACCACCCCAAACATTTCTCTTTGGTATTAGTGTATTTGTAGGTGGGAGAACCTTTCAAAGTAAGCTTGAACACCCTCAGACACTTTCAGTGTAATCTTGGAACTTTCCACGTCGCTTTTGTTTCATTTTCATTCTATATATTTATCTCAATACCTTTTTACTTCTACACGTTCATATTTCACACCTTTTTGCATCTAGAAACTTGCACATAGTATTTATGTGTATTTTCATAATGTCTCCATATTTGTATCCATATAGGACTCCAATGCAAGCATGTTATCATCCAATAGTCATGTTGTCATTTGAAAAAATCATGGTTGTCCTAGATAGAGAGCTCATTGAGTTGTCTAGAATACCTTTATACCCTACTCTTTTGGTTTTTTATGTTTGAAGTTCTAAATAATTTATGTATTCTATTAAAACTCACATTTCTCTAATCCTAGTTCACTTGATCCATGTTAACTGAGGTAGGGAAAATAATGTTTACTCCTTGAGATCTCATCATCTTGAGGGTAGAAAATTTCTTCCTCTATAGTATCCTTGAAGCACAAAAGTTCTAGTTAAATCTAGGATAGCTATTACATACAATCCTAGTGCTAAATTCATTTCCTTAGTCATGACCTTATCATAAAACACATAATCCAAATTTAAACCATAGTCTTTACCTTCCAAGCACCTAGTTCATTTTTCCCAGATTATAAGTCCTAATTCATACCCCATATCCTTTTTTCCATATAATTTAGGGCATGGGATTTTTGTCCTACACCTCTCACATTGCACCAATACTTTTATCTATTTCACACTATCCATCTAAAACAAACCCTTAGTCTTTTATCCAATTATCCAAATTTTGACTTATTTCCATTATTCAGTCATCTATTCCCACCTTTGAGATCATAATAACCATCCAATTTGTTTCCAAATCATCCACTAGACTATCTAAGTCTAGATCCATCATTTATGAATTATTTTCCCTTTGAGATAGTCACCACAAGTCCAAACAATCCAAAATCCAAGTCATCCCAAAGCTAAAAAATGAAGGACCTAACCAATGTGATGAATCTATATCCCACACAAGAAAATCCAAAATTCATAATCAAAGCAAGGCCGAGGATGATAATCAATGAAAAATCTAACATGAGCCCTTTAGATCAACTCCTTTTCAAAAGTTAGGCCAAGTACAATGACTATAACAATATTATCAATCAATCAAGATATGATCCTTGTGATGATGATGATAGTCTCATCAACCAAGTGGAATACTATCCTTATGATGATGAGGATGGTCTTATTAACCAAGACAAATATAATCCTTATGATGATGATAGCCTTGTACCAAAACACCATTGGTGAGACCCTTATGGGCCATCTCACCATAGATTCCCTGTACCCAACCATTAAATCCCATATCTTTAAAAATTAGGACCACCCTAACACTACCCACCTTAGAAACTAACATAAGATGTCCATGACTCATCCTTATGCTACTTTTGGCAAGGGAAAAACCATCTTAGAACAATATCCCCCATCTCTCCAATCCATGTCATTTCAATCCTCTTCACTAAAATATTTTAAATAATGCCAAATAATTTACATTTTCTAAATTATTTGCATCTACCTCCTCCAAATCATTGTCACCCAAGTCCTTTGATTCCTCAAAATCTTCTATATATTCCAAATCACCCTCATCCATTCCTTGAAACCAAACCTATCCAAATCCCATTCATTCTTGGAAGCTTGATTGGTCTCATCCATCTACTAAAGATTTTTTCCAAGCATTGCTCACATAGGATAAACATCAAATCCAATATATCCATGTACACAACACCTATCAACGAGTCTCCTAACACTATACTTATTTTATATCAAACACCATAAATCACCCCATTACTTATCAAATCCACTCAATAACTCCCTATCCAAAATCTATTATTTCCATGTCAAAATTTTGAGTCCATCCAAGAATCTCCCATACTTATCCCAACTCACATCTCATCATTCGAACCATTGGATCTATGTTATGAAAAATTCTAAAGCATAAAAAAAAAGATCCAACATGAATCAAGATCAAGTATTGAGGAATCCCCATAGTTGATCGTGATATTCACATTAATCAATATTTGATCAAAATCCCATATATGATTATGAAATCAATGAGAATCCATTATTTGATCAAGATCCTATCTATGATCATGTTATACAAAATGATATGATATTTGTGTTGAACACCTGAAATGCTGAGAGAGGGGTAAATCAATATTCTTTTAAACCATTTAAGCATTCATTCCACATAGCATATTCAATGTGTAGAAGGAAAGGAAAGCATGAAAACAACCATCAACATCACATAACACATGAACACTAGATTTTTACATGGAAAACCCAAAATGGGAAAAACCATAGTGAGGATTAGCTCACAATATATTATAACCGATTATAGTATATTATAGAAGTGCTCACTATAGGTGGAATCACTATCCAAGTGGACTCACTACCCACTGAAAGAAGAAAACATAGAAGAGATTGTGGCACACAACCAAGATTGAACTATTACAATTGCATCTAGTGTATGCATGAATTACAATTCCATTGAAGCTCAAAATACAAACTTTACACACTTCATACCGATCTTCTCTAACACTCTACTTTGCTCTACATTCGCCTTATACTCAAAAAATTCACATCAACCATACATTACATTATATCTCTATCTTCAAAAATAGAACTTACATATTATCTGCTTTATCCATAAATACTTACAACATCAATTAGGTCAGCCTAATTAGATGTAACATGCCAAGTATACCTTGTTGGCTCAACATGCATGCACACACACTTCGTGCCATGAATCAAGGCTAATAAAAAATCAAGATAGGTCAGCATGGACCCATAATAGTGCCCACATAAAGTATCAATACTTATTCAAACTCCACAATATACACAAATTATTAGGTTGGCACCGATAATGACCTAATAATAGAGTTCAACTGTTCATCCAAAAATAGACACGCAGACCCCCAAACTTCATGTAATTTGGAATAAACACTCTACTGACACCTATCAACATCTTCACAAAACTACAAAGCCAGATACCAATCCATGAAGAAGTGAAAATTCACCAAAACATGCATACTAAACTGGAAACCTTTGTTATTGCCAGGCCGAACTTTTGTCACTCACAACTTCTTCAAAAAAAGCCAAAAAGATATGAAACTCTAGATATAAGCTTCTCTAAAAGCCAAGAAAATTATATCAAAAGCGTAGGGAAAGATCTTATACAACAGACCAATACAAACCCAAAAAAGAGATGTCTTCTACATAGAATTACCTATATTGACACTTAGTCAATTTTCCCTTCATTTATCTTCATTAGATTAAACCTTCTTGCACATGCCCATTGGACTACCATCTCAAAACATGTTCAAGCTATACAAATTGATATGCACAATGGTCTTCATACCATAATACAATGTTGACATCAATGACAACACTATAATGCAATGCACTTATCCCTCATGCTCATGTTGCCAACAAATGCATCAATGACAAACTCCTTATTCTTCCAAAAATCTCCCCCTTTGTCATTGATGGAAACATGCCTCAATTATCTCCAAAAATATGTACATATAAATCTAAAACAATAACTAAAATGCATAAAAAGGAAATAAATGTATTCACTTGAAGAGTTTGACTCTTGCAGCTTTTCAAGATGGGCTTTCCATTCTTGTTTTCCATCCACTCAACTCTTCTTAGCTATACCAAGCATTCTACTAGGGTTTTTTCACCTTCATTTAGAGTGTTGGGTACCGGATTTAGAAGTAAAGCTTTACCAACATTCATTAGGGAATTTGAAACAAGTATGAACTTAGAGTTCACCAAATCCCTGAGATTACCAAACTACGTAATGATCTTTTCTTTTTGTACTTACAGTTGGAAGAATTGCTCAGGTAAATTCTCAATTGCTAACCTTGTACTTCCATCTAGATCATGTGCTAGATCATAGGAACTAGAAAATTTATCAATTTGGGACTCAATTGAGTCCATCCCATCTCTTATGCTTTTAATAGATCTGGTCCATTTCATGCAAAATTGAAACAAAACTTTGGCTTCCGCCACACAATCCTAGGCACCCGTAATATTTTCTTGGAATTTTTTGTATGCACTGGCACACTTCTTTGTTACATATAACAATATTTTCTCATCTTCCTTCTCTAACTCTTTTTTTATCCCCCCCTTCAACTTAGTAGCATACTCTTTAAAATAATCAAGCAAAAAATTTAGATTTTCCATACCGGAGAGTGAGTTGTCAATGACAACACCAGGTATGGCTTCATGCAAAACCTTTATAGCCTCATCTATCATTTCTTCACTCTTCTGATGTGTCTCTATGATTTATTTCTAGGCAGATGCTTGGAAATCATCTCCTAATTGAAGCTTGTGAAGAGGTGAAAACTTACCATGTCCACGTAACTTTGTTGTGTTGGAAGTTGCAATAGCTAGGTAGAAACTTCAAGTTGGAACTTAGTTGCATGCTCAACAAATTCTTTAAAGAATCTCTGAAGGAACTAGATGATTCACTAGTAGTGTTCACATTCTCCTTAGCTGCCTTCTTCTTCAAATCCTCTTCTTTATCACCAGTATCAATTGGTGTCTCCATTTCCTTCTTCTCCTCATTCTCAAATGCATTCCCATCCTTCTGTCCATTGTTCTTCTCTGCATCATCTTCATTGATAGCTTGTTCTTTGTTTTTCAGAGGAGTTATTGTCTTTGGTTGGCCTGGAATTTTCTAAACATTTGTTTCAGATACTAGAGGAGGAGTTTGATGATCTATGGAGGTATCCTCCTTTGAAATTTCTTCTTCAATAGCTTCTTCTCCTTCAACATTTTCATCACCAACAATGTTCTCTTTTGCAATTTCTTCCACTTCTGGAAGACCATTAATTTACACATTACCTTCTTCAGATCCATGCTCATGTTGAGAATCTTCTCCAATACTCACATCCAGAGCAAGGATCTCAACTTGCATTTCTTCTTTTCTCTCCATAGTCATCCCTAATCGTTGAGCTAACTCTACAACCTTCTCTATAGTCTCTTTCTAGAGCCTCTCGAGATCATTTTGATCTCTGCTCATGAGGGTGATTACCCTTTTCTTTGTTTTGAACTCCTTACTATACATTTTAGCCAATTTGGCTTTATTCTCCTTAGAGAGAGGTGCACCAATATTTTCCAAAGCAAAATAATTTATCTTTTCTTCTTTGTTGTACCCAAACCAATTTTTTTGATTCATTAAGGCATTTTGCTTAAAAGAGTCTAAACCTTGTTAAAATGATATTAAAACATAGTTTTTGGGTAGATCAAGTATGGACTTTGTGTCAATTTGATGTCAAGAGGATACTGGTGAAATTTGAAAAAAATGAAAATTAGGGTTTTTAAGCACCCCTGTTTTAGGCCATAAAACCCTAAAATTTGAAACTTGTCAAAATGAACTAAAAATTGTTTTGATTGGCTTATTTTACTTCACGATCACTATGGTGAAGTCAATTTCAGTTAAAACTCAGTTTAAGTTTGGTGGGTAGTTTTCACTTTTTCAGATGGAAAGTTAGGATTTTTAAGGTCATCAATGGCAGATGGCCAAAGACCAGGTGTTGAAATCTAAGCCTAAAACACTCAAATGAAGAAATTATGGCGAGATAAGTACAAAATGATGCTTCTTCTCAGAGGGGTTTTTCTAACTCTAGAGCACCAGAGCCCCTAGAGGCCAGGGGCACCCTAGATTTCAAAGGCCCAGATTTCAGTTTCGAGATTTGTCACTTCCAAGAAGACTTGTCATGGATACTGCCAGCTTCATGATGAGCTATCCAGCTAGCTCAAAAGATCCGTCTAGCACCTGATACATGAGATACAATGAGAAACGAGGGGAATGAAAAATGACTCACTGGAAGGAAAAGCATAGCTTTTGCAAAAGGTGCCCATCTTTTTGAGGGATCAGATGAAGGATTCTGACCAAATGAAAACTAGGATGTTTGTCTCACATTTGATCAGGGTTCGCAACACATTTGTCAGCGGGTGAATCTGAGTTGTTGAACTGCCAGGGTCAGAGGTCAAACACGAGGTTGAATCTTGGTCAGAATGACTAGGAAAAAGAAAAAGCACCCCTGTAGGCTAGGGGCACCCAAGGTTTTGGAGCCTTGGATGTCTTCTTTATGGTGATCTCATGTGTTCATCCTATCTATGCTACATCCAACTTTTTGTTGCATATCTTCATCATATCAAAAGATGAGTTGGCAGCTTGCAACTGGAGTTTAAGTAGATTTTTAGCCAGTTGGAAAAATGGCTCTCTCGAACAAAAAGCACCACTGGAGGCCAGGGGCACCATTGATTTTGACATGTCAGTCTTGAAGTTTTTCCAAACACGAGATGCGAGGAGGTCAAGTTTACCTTCGTAAGTGATGAAAATGATGAAAATTTCTGTTTGGGGTCAAAACTTTAGTTTTTTCTAAGGGTGCCTTGATTTTTGAAGCCTCGGACCTCAGTTTTATGGATTGCAGTCTCAAGGAGTGTTTTTGTTAGATTTGATCCTGCTCTTCAATAAAACTATCAACCAGTTGATTGGATGTGTCAATCAATTAAAATCAGAGATCAAACATGGGCTCCAATGAGGTTTGAAAATCCAAATTTTCATTAAAATGGTTAAGTCTGGAAAGTGATGCCTTAATTCAAAGGTTGAATTTTTGAACTGAAGATGACTAGGCACTCATGAAAGGTGGATTTTAAATATTATTTAATATTTAAATAATTTGACTTTAAGTGAGAATATGTTTAATGCAAAAAAGGACGATTTTAGCTTGCATGTTAAGTTAACTAATTTTGCATGCTAAGTTTAACTGAATTAATTAAAGGTGGAGCCCTTTTTAGGGTTATTTGACATTCAATTACCTTTTCTTCAAGTCCCAATCTGATGATGTCAAATTCTTTTGAGGTCCAATCAGAATTAAATTGAATATTTTTAAAGGTGGTGCCTAATTGCATGAAGATGGACGATTTTTGTCTTGAATTTATTTATTTAAGTCATTAAAATTGCCATTATTCTCATACCAAGTTCAGAGAAAAGGAAAATTTCTTGAGAAATTGAAGATTTGAAGGTGCTTTGAGTTCAATTTTTCAGTGCATGCAGATATCATCGAATCTCAGTCAAGCATAGGCAATTTTCTACAGAAGCAAAATAAACAAAAACAAACTTCTATCTTCTATCTAATTTCTTCTATTCTCATCTTATGTATTCTTCACATGTCAAAGAAAATGAAAGAGTATTCAGAATCTGGTCATCTAGGTTTACATATTTCAGCGACATCAACAAAACCCATGTCGTAGATTTTTCCAAGAAAATTGCACCGTAGCTTTTATTCTAAAGCTCTGTGATTTTTTTCTGATAATTCCTTTGCATGTGGGTCAAATACATATCTTTTTCAAAATTGAGTTATCTGGGTTGCCTTAGTATTCCATTGCCTACAAAACCCATGTTCTAGATTTTTTTGGGAAAACTACCCTAAGTGACCTCTAGAACCCCTACTTTTCTCGACTGAAAACCCTTTGCATTCCTAGCTAAAACTCACTTTTTCAAATTTTTGTTGATTTGGGTTTGCTTAGAATTCAATTTTGCACAAAACCCATGTTTCATAAAAAAATCAAAAAATTTTCCTGCAACAAGCTATTTTTAGCCTTATCCAGAGCTTTTTCAGCCTTTTTCGAAAGTTGTCCGAACATACCCAACTTCACAATCAAAAGTCCTCATTTTCAAAATACAGTTTAGTACCATAGATTATAAGACCGAATCAGTCTTGATGCATGAATTTTTGAAAACTTCAGACATAGACTTGGGTCGTGTCTATCTAGAGGTAAACTTGAGCACTTTGGAGGGCATTAGCAGCAATGTTTTGAAGAATCTTGAGCATTCCGGGTTGCTGGCAGTGGTGTCTATTCCTATCACAACTTTTGATCTCGAGTTTTTTCTTGCTTGCATCAAGCATTACAACTCGTCTACACCAAAAATCAGATCGACTAATGGGAGAGTCATCTGCAACCTTTAGCTGAGGGATGTGGAAAAGTGCTTTTCTATTCCTCCTCATTCAAATAATTTCACTGTAGTCATTGAGGCTTGTGATAAGATATGGTATGAAGACAAAGAAAGATCCCAACGAAAACTTGCATAGAGATGGTTGAAAGTACAAAAGATCAACATGCCAAAGAAGGTTGGTCGTGGAAAGTTCAAGGATACAGTTGCCATTTTTATTACTTTTCTCAATCAAGTTACAGCAAGAGGAGGTGAAAGGTAGTTTCAACTATGGAGCCGCCATAGGTGATTTCTTCACTACCTTCTAGCTCACAATTAAAACCCCGAGTGAAGCAAAGGAAAAAGGCAACTAAAGAGGTCAAAGAATGCATGAGGGAAATTAGAGACAATGACAAAGAGTTGAATATGCGGGTTATCATCGTGGACAGTGTCAAAGTACCAGAGGATGAGACAATAGATTAGTTCCTGGACAAAGTGTTAGACCGTGATGATATGGAATGATCCGTCAGTTGGGACTTGCAGTTATTTTCGAGGATAGAGTCAAGAGCAACAGTTAACTTGATATTTAGTCTTGAGTTCTAATTGTTGATTTCATGCACGCACATCTCTTCCTTGGAATTATCTTCGTAGGAGTTTAGAATTTCAGTTAGGAGTAGTCAACTGATGTTAGTTATCAGTTATTTTTATTTCAATAAGGACTTGCATGTTGCACATGTCCAGTTCAGTTGAGTCCTATTTTGGTTAATTGATGGTAGCTTTCTAGTTAACTATATAGTTTCCTTTATTATGGTTTAGCAATTAAATCTTGCATGCTTGCAAGACTGTAGTTGACTTAAGGTGATTTTAGGGTTCCCTACACCTTTTGATGTCTATAAATAAGAGCTTTTTTCTCATTTGTAATTAACTTTTGCATGAGATAGTAATATATACTATGCCTACCTTGACTATAATATTGTTGTTTTGTATCTGTTCACAAGATTTTACTATGATAATGAATTGTTGCACCACCTTTCCTTCATGTTATTGTTATGGTATTTATTTATCTTAGTTAAATATAGTGGCTAGTTTGATCGTTTATTGTATGTGTGTTTTGCCAATGCAATTTGTTGTCCTAGTTGGCTATTCTATGTTTTGTTTCTAATAAGCCTATTTAGATGAGAAAATTATTGAGCCACCTTGCCCTCACATTGTGAATCTATACCTAAAGCTTATCATTTGATGTGTGTGTCAATAAACCTATTCAACCAAGAAAATTGTTGTGCCACCTTTCCCTCATGTTGTGAAGTTATACTCAATTTATCGTATATTTGTTTGTTTCTAATAAACTTCTTCCTAGCCAAGCAAATAGTTGTGCCACCTTGCCTTCACATTGTGAATTTGTACCTGAAGTTTATCGTATAGACCATTCCTGCTCCTTTTTTCGTCATGCTCTATTTTCTTGAGGAGAATTGGATAGATTAAAGCTTTAGTTTAGTTGTAGTTACAGATCTGTGAAACTAGAAAATCCTTAGCTGCAATGTTTGTGGTTTTTCTTAACCTTGTGCCTCTTCCAACTGAGACAAAAAGATAGGAGTTAGATTACTTTACTTTTTTTACACATTTCATCATATGAGGGAGCTTCCCCTCCTAATTTGAAGAGCACTCATTACGCATTGTGCATAGCTGTCTGTACCAACTCGCACTCTAGAGGTGCTAATTGTTACACCAACATTCTTCATATATAGCCTCTTACCTTCTTGCAAGTAGTAAATTCCATAGATCTTTAGGCAACTACTTCTCAATATTCTACATATTAGCTTCAAAAATAACAATGTATTTCACAATTGATTCCACCTCATCTACATCATTATATAAATCAACAGTCTCCTCCAACATTTCATTCTCTACAATCCCATTGAATAGATCATTAAGTTTCATAGGGATATATGCCCTTGTCAAATTCCTCTTATTCTTCTTATTGTATTCCATTTTCTTTTCCTCTTTATTGAACTCTACTTTATTTTCTTGCATTTGCACTCTATATCCTTCTTTCTCTTTCTCAACCTCTGCTTCAATGTCCATATCAATGATATCAAACCTAATTGTTTCTTCACACTTGCTTCTCCTCGTGAAGCTTTTGAATTTATTTTCTGGATCAATGGTTTAGTATCTTCTTCTTCTTCATCTTCCACATTTACTACCAAGTACTGCTCCCTTGTGGCCTTTTTCTTCACTCTCCTTCTGGTAGGGCCAGTTTTTTGTGTTGTCAGAGCAGCCTTTTCCTTCTTAAGCCTCTTTTGTTGTTTATCCAAATTGGTCTTCTCCTTCACCAAAGGATTTATAGTCTCTTTTCTCTTTTCTCTTATAGTAGTCTCAGTCCCATAGGATTTGGGGGCAACTGGAGGAGTGGTAGTTGTTCTACTAGATCTCTTGACACTATATGATGAACCAAACATAGCCTTTTCTTGCTCAACTCACTCTTTGGTAAGTCCCATTGCTTTTACAAATTGTGTAGCCATCTTATCAGTTGATTTGCTTATATATTTTTGTCTCTGGTCCATATGTACCTTAATTGACTTCTCATAGGTGTCAAACCTCTCCTCGGTGTTATCTTTTAGACTAATTAGCAAGATGTTAGCTAAGCCAATTATTTCATTTATAGTAACCTCATATCCCAGTTCTGGTATCCACACTGCCCTAGGCTCAATGACCTCCATTATGCACTCATCTTTGGTAACAATAAAATTAATATCATTCTTGTATCTCTCCACAAGGTGCTTCGATATCCTTTGTATTTCTTGCATCTTCTCTTGAAAGGTTTTGAAGAAACCCTAGAGGGAATTCTTATGTACATCTCAGTCTCCCAACATTTACAAATAATCTTTGATCTGGTGGGTTACATATCTACCCTTTAGCCACACAATATTATTTGTTGTGAGGGCTTTATTCTAAAAGTAAAATAGTAAATAGATAATTAAAGTTCCAAATTTGAAACCATAGTCAACTCCCATCTCAACCATCTCACAAGTTGTATTGATGGCAATTACAGATACAAAATTCTCTTTGTTAAAGAGAAGTATAGTTTATATCCTATCATCATTGAAGCATATTTTACTATTGGATTATTGATTTCCTTGATGGTCAAGGCTCTCTTGTCATACGTTGCACCCGTTCTCTCCATGATAACCTCATTTTTCACAGACTTAAGTACTAGATTTAGTCTTGTTGAGCACAAAGTAGTGACAACCCTAATAGCCTCTTTGTTTATTAGATGTGGAATATCCAACCAGAGGAACTTATTATGAATGTGGCTTAGGGTGTATCTTACCCACTCATCTACATAAAAAAAGATGAGAAACTTGACCCAGACGTCAAGTTTCTTCTCTACCAAACTTTGAAATTTTAGTTTCAACTCAAAATCATCTCTAGTGAGCTCTTTGTACCACACATCACTCAACTTCATATAATTATATTCTTCCAACTTGACATGAATGTATGCCCTAACATATTTTGTGTGCAAAACTCCACATAAGATGTGTGAAAATGCACCATTTGAATCATCCACGAATGATCTATCAGGATAATATTTGAATTTAGGGAAAGGACACTTTGTAACCTCTACCACTTGTGGAGTATGCATATTTTCAAAAAATTGAAAATGCTTTATGAAACTAGTGCAAATGGGATTTGTAAATACCTTTTAAAATGGTTTTCAGCTAGGGTTTTTCTCACACTGAATCTTAATCACTTCAATCACTCCACTTCACTCTTTGTCTAATTTTCTCTTCTCAAATGCTTGTTCGCAAATTATTTTTGATTAAGTTAAATCACTTATAAACCCATTTTGAAATTGACCTAATTTCACATTGAATAATTTAGTTGATAAAGCTACCAAACCCTAACTGTATGCATGGTCAACTTCAAATGCTTTGAAAATTTCTAAAACATGATATCTTCCACCAATTCTTTCTCCAGTAATTCAAGAATATTGACCCACATCTCATATCCACCTACTAAAGCATCCTCACCATTTATTTGGAAGGGGATAAAGAATATTCTTTTAATTATCCCTCTAAGTCAAAGCTCTCAACTTAGTTTCTGAAGGAAACATCTACTCTAGATGTTGGTATAGACTCAGGCTTAGTCTCACTATCTTCCTTAATTTTCCAAATCTTGTCCATCTCTTTCTTCATCGCTACTAGATCAACCCTTTTCACCGGATCATTCTTCCTTACCATATTGTTCTTCTTCACATTCTTGCTTCTACAAAACATAGAGAAATGTCTAGGTCTACTACAATTGTAACATATGACATTCTTTTGAATGGGTTTACCTCCATTCATTCTAGATCTGCATTGATTAGCTTAATTCCCAAATCCTTTGCATGTATAACATTATCCATTAAAATTTTGAACCCTCATATTGTTGTTACAACCATTCATCATTTGACTTCTACATTCATTAGCCTTATGACCAAACCTCTTGCATGTAAAGTACTAACCGAGAAAAGATGGAACATTCTAATTCATTTTGCTTCTACATTCCATAGGTTTATGTTCAAATTTATTACAAGAATAACAAAAGCCATTAAAACATGCGTACCTTTATGCATTTGGTTGTCTAATAGGTGGTCTTCTGACTTGATTTTTTTGATTTCAAATCTTCTTACCATTGCAAATCTTGTCTTTAGTCTTCTTTTCAAGCTAATTTTGAGTTTGATTTATCTTTGAGATTTCTCCTAACTCAAACCCTAATCCACCTTTATCTTTAGATCCTTTATGATTTGCAATCATTTCATCAATCTTTGAAGAACTCATTTTGAATTTGTCTTCATGGCTCTTGCTTTTTCTAAATCTAATCTCAAGGTCACAATTTCTTTTTCAAGCTTTGTACATTCTTCAGATTTTCTTTTCACTTTGGCATTCATACATACTTTAATTATTTTTCCTTCTTCAGCTTCTCATTGACTTTCTTATGTCTTTGTCTAAACTTCTTGATCTTCTCTCTTAATTTCCTGATACATTCATATACTTCTTTGATATTTTCTTTTAGATCTTTGTTTTCACCTTTAGTTCTTTCTAGATCTTCAAGAGCTATTTTGAGTTCTCCATTCATGTCAACCATGCACCCTTATTTTTTAAACCCAACAATAAATATCTCTTTTAGAGGAGTAGGAAATCTTCTAACAGACATGTGTTCAACCTCCAAGATCTTCCCCAAGTGGTTAAGCTCCTTCCAAGGAATCAGGCTATGATACCAATTGTTAAACACCTAGAATACTAAGAGGGGGGTGAATCAATATTCTTTTAAACCACTTAATAATTTAAGAATTCATTCCATATAGAATATTAGATGTGCAGAAGGAAATGAAAGCATGAAAATAACCATCAACATAACATAACACATGAACACTATATTTTTATGTGGAAAACCCAAAATGGGAAAAACCATGATGAGGATTAGCTCACAATATATTATAACCAGATATAGTATATTACAAAAGTGCTCACTATAGGTGGACTCACTACCCAAGTGAAATCATTGCCCACTGAAAGAAGAAAATATAGAAGATACTGTGTCACACAACCAATATTAAATTGTTATAATTTTATCTAGCATATGCATGAACTACAATTCCATTGAAGCTCAAAATATAGACTTTACACACTTCATACCACTTTTCTCTAATACTCTGCTCTACTCTACATTCGCCTCATACTCACACAATTCACATCAATGGTACATTACATTACATCTCTATCTTAAAAAATAATTACATATATATCTACTTTATCCATAAATACTTACAACATCAATTAGGTCAGCCTAATTAGATGTAACATACCAATTATACCTTGTCGGCTCAAGATGCATACACAAATGCTTCACACCATGAAATGAGACATAAAAAAATAAGATAGTTTGGCATGGACCCATAATAGATCTCACATAAAATATTAGTACTTATTCAAACTCCACAATATACAAAACTTATTAGGTCAGCACCGGTAATGACCTAATAACATAGTTTACCAACTGTTCATCCAAAAATAAACACGTGGACCCCCAAACTTCATGAAATTTTGAATACACACTCTACTGACACCTATCAACATCTCCACAAAATTGCAAAGCTAGATACCAATCTGCGGAGAAGTGAAGATTCACCAAAACATGCATACTAAACTAGAAACCTCTGCTATTGCTAGACCAAACTTCTATCACTCATAACTTCTTCACTAGAAGCCAAATCAATATGAATATCTGGATATAATCTTATCTAATGTTCAACCAAAAAATTATATCGAAATCGTAGGGAAATATCTTATACAATGGACCAATGCGGACCCAAAAAACTAGATCTTGTACACAAAATTAGTTGTATTGACACTTAGTCAATTTTCCCTTTATCTATCTTCACCAGATCAAACCTTCTTGCAAATTCCCACTAGAATACCATCTCAAAACATGTTCAAGTTGTATAAAATGATGTTCACAATGGTCTTCATACCAAAATACAATGTTGACATCAATTACAACACTATAATGCAATGCACTTATTCCTCATGCTCATGTTGCCAACAAATACATCAATGAAAAGCTCCTTAGTCTTCCAAAAAATTAATCACGGTCTTGTATATAACCAATAAAATCAAGATGAGCCTTCCCTTCTTTATCCCATCCATGACCAAAAGACCAAATTTAATCACAACCATTCTCCAAAAACTCCCATTTCCCAAGATGAGATACTTTCCTCCCTTAGACACATAGGTCATCAAATAAAAGAAATGGATCCCATAAATCATGAGGATACACAAGATAAGATCGATCATATTGATTATATCATTAATCAAGATACCACAATTACAAATAAGGAAAAAACACAATCATCCTATAAGTCATGTTTAATCACCTTCATAAAATTTGGCCTTCTTATAGAAGAGAAAATAAACCTCTATACTAAGTCATGATTGCTTAAAGAATAATTTGTATCTTGTTTCAAAAGTGAAAAATATCATATGGCAAGCAAAATTTGTCAAAGCATTAGCTACAATGGAAAAGGGTTAGGCATTCACCATCAAGACATTCTAGAACTAGCATTAGCATACGAAAATGATGGATATCAAGTGAAACATAGAAAAATGTATGTGTGTGGGAATGAGGTAAGGGATCACCAACATGATGATCTAGGACACCCACATTTTCCATAGTTTCATTAGACAAAAGAGATCTCCCAAGGATAAGATTGAATTTCAACCTTGAGGTGAGTCAACCCTATTAGGAGATCTTGTTGTTTTCTTATGACAAAAATGATTGAAATGCACTTTTGAGAGATAAATTTAAATTCCTTAATAAGCTTAATTTTATGACCTAAAAATTGAATTGAAGAGTATTATGATAGCACAAACAGAAACAGTAACTTTCAGTTAGATCTGAGAAGGGCAGATTGGTATGTACCTAGCACCAAAAGTGGGTTTTGAAAACCGTTGAAGGACAAATTAGCCCTAGGGCGAATGGGTCTCTGTATAGGGGTTCAAAATCTTCTTTTACAATCATTTGATCTTGGATTTGAGCTTTTGATTTCTCCATATTGCACTGTCGAAAAGCTATAAATAAATTCTGAATCTGAGTTTCTGTGGCTTGATAACAATGTTGACAACTTTGACAACTTTGCAAAATTGCTCTTTTGATTAGTCTTCAATCCTTCTTCACCTATAAATCTGCACATACAGAGAGAAGAAAAATGTTTATTTTTGGTGAATAGGGGTTTTCCTTAGTTAACGCCCATGTTGGTAATTAAACCTTGATAATGAAATAATGATGAAGTGAAAGGAATTCAATGAATGAAAAATTCTATGTCACAACTCACCAAACCCTTAATGGTTTCTCTTAGAGGACTAAAGTATAACACATCACTCTAAGTTCTGGATCTTGCATGAAATGGCTTGATTGGATGATTTATTTGACACTTGATTTGATGTTCAAATGCTTGAAACCTACATCACAATGTTAACTCCAAAATATGGCATGAACACACATGAACTTTGACACGATGATATGATCTTGATTACTATTGTAGCTAACTAATAAATCTTCTCTTCAATGCTCTTGGAAATATTTTTTTCTCTTGTGAAAGCTGGATTATGTGTTTTAAGTTTGAATTGATAAAATAGCTATGTATTTATAGGTGTTTATCTAATTTCCCAAAATTAGATTCCAAAAGTTGACATTTGAAACTTGAATTTGAATCATTAAAAGGTCACCAAGAACATATTAAAAATTAGGTCTTGGCACTTAAGGAGGACCCATTCACCCTTGGGAGAATGGGTTTCGGGACCTAAATCCAAGATACACAATTTCTAAGGCAATTTAATTAATGTTTGCAATCATTTAATACATATTTCCCTTTCGAAAAATGGGAATAATAAGGCTTTGGAATGCATAATTTGGTCAATTAGAGGCTTTAGTTAAGTCCAATTATTTAAGGGACCAAAACATAGTGTGAAATTGTAAAGGTATACAATTTTCTGCACTATATTTTTCTCCCAATTTAGTGAGAGTATGAGCCCATGCTCAAACTCATACTAAAGTAGAAAAATAAATCAAGAGAGGTATAATTGTATAATTGCTAGAAAGATAGGATGGAAAGGATCAAGGAGGATGATCAAGCCCCCAAGATCTAAGATCCCAAGGAAAAACAACAAAGGCACATGCACACAAGTGTGACACAAGATACAACATGATATAATTTCAAATTTAATGCAAGAGAGATGAAATAGCAAGTTGTATTATGCTATGTCCATCAAACACTCTCACATGGTACCATAGGCAAGAAAGTTGTGTTATGCTCGATGGCCATGAAAAATATGCTCACAAGGCTAGTGTAGTCTGATATACACTAGGTGAGCCCCAAGAAGTGAGAAACAAACACTAGGTCTACAAGGTGTGAACCCAAAAAATAGGTGGTGATGGATAAGTCATGTCAGGTCTACAGGCTCCCATACATCAACCATAGCAAAAGTTATACTCCCTGATAACTTTGAAAAGGAACCACACTAAATGGTCAAGGGTTTTAACAAGGCTAGAAAGCTACATTATGCCAAACACTTATGACATACAGGCACAAAAAATAAAGTTGTGTTATGCTTAGTGGCCAAGAATTTTGTTTAAGGTAATAAGATAGTCAAAGGGGTTTCACTTAGTTCATGAAAGGTCTCAACTTAGAGAACATCACACTTGATGTCAGCACAAGAGGACTAGATGAGGGATAAAAGATTCACAACTTAGGGAATTCAAGTCTTAACATTACCATTAAGAGTAATGGAATATGCCAAGAAAGGTAACACTCTTGAAGTCCACATCAAACCTAATGTCACCACCAAGAAGACATATTGTATGAATTGAGAAGACCACACTTTGAACAAGGTCAAGCAAGTAATAATTGGGAGGTTGAATGCCCCCCACTTTAAATAAATTTCTAAAAAAAATGCTATGAGCAAATAATTTAAAGTAGAGAATGATAAATTCCAATACATGAGAGCTTTATTCAAAAATCCATATGCCAAACATATGTTTCCAAATGAGGCTACGCCATGGAAATGAGGTTGCCCCCCATATGAAATCCTAAGATAACACATAAGGGATCCATGGATCTGAGGTCAATGCATGTATTTTATACAATGATATAATTGATTTTGGAACCATCATCATTCCCCCAATACTTGTAGAACAATGGACACAAAGGAGGAATGACACATAAAGAGAAAAAACAAATAATTTTTTTTGGGTCAACATGGAAGAGACCTAAATGTTTCAATGCCTTGCATTTTCCTCAAAAGGAAAACACAAGAAAAAAGAAAAAATAATGGTTATGATAGATAGAAGAATGTAGATACAAATAGAAGAATCTCACAATAGATTTGCTTCCTTTGTATCCTTGCACCAATAGAGTGACAAGGGTCATCCAAAGTAGGCTTACAAACATAAATACATGCTAAGCAACACGATACGGTGGATCGCATTACACACATGCAATCACAAAAATAACATAAAAAGAAGACAAAGAAAATACTAGTATGACACATGTGATCCAACCTAAAGCAAGTCATCTACATCCCAATCTTTTTCATCATATGTGAAATGTGAAAAACTAGCCAAAGGGGCAACAACGAGTGTTGTACTAGGACAATAACTAGGTTCAACACTTGGTGATGCACTCTTGTTAGGAGGATCATCACGGTTGATTTCATCTAAGCTCATGGAAGAGGAAAATAATAAATTTATCTCATTATGCACTTCCTCAACAATTTTAACAATATCACCATCATCATCCAAGTTAATTACAATAGGAGGCATAATGACAATGTCCATAGAAGTTTCATGTTGTTGTTGTGGTGGAGGTGGAGAATCATCATGTATTATTTGGGTTAGATTTTGATCTTGCTTTACCGATTTGTTCTTTTCAAGGTTTATTTGTCTTGGTTACCTAGAAGGGCTTTCAGTTCAATCATAGTTTCATCAATGATAGGAGGATCAATCATGGGTTGAGGCATGTTGCTAAGAGCTAATTTTTTTTTGTGCTTTACTTTCAACTTTTGGTAAGATTTGAAAAATAATTCCTCACGAGGCTTCATAGGATCCATGGGTTTGGGCCAAAAGAAATTCAATGAGAAATTCCCATGGGAAGATAAAGGATTAAAACCACTATGATGCATAGTGAAGATCATTGCCAAATGGAAATTTTAAGCATTTATGCACTATCAACGGGACAACATCCATGGAGCATAACCATGGATGGCCTAGCTTCACATGGAATTGGTTCAACAATAGGATGATGGAGAATGAGAAATTTAATTGCCACTACTGAATTTGACACCATTTTTTGATGGATGTTCGTCGATCATTTGACAAATCTTTGTCGGAAAAGCGACGAAATGACGAAAATATTTTCATCGCTATTTTTTCGTCGCAAGGTTGATGACGAATTAAACGTTGAAATAACGGTGCAGATTTGTTAGTCATCGACATCATAAAATGGCCCGAATGTTCATTGGAATATCAACAAAAACTTTGTGTATCCACTGATGAATTACACTAGAAGTTCATTGCCATTTTGACGAAATGGGAAAGGAGTAGAGTCGAAACAACACCAGAAGTTCATCGCCATTTCGATGAAATGGGAAAGGAGTAGCATCGAAACAACACCAGAAGTTCATCACCATTTTGACGAAATGGGCAAGGAGTAGCGTTGAAACAACACCAGAAGTTCGTCGCTATTTCGACAAAATGGGCAAGGAGGAGCATCGAAACAACACTAAAATTTCATTGAAATTGCGACAAAATTGGCAAGGAGTTACGATGAAGCCTTCGTTGCAGCTATAGCAACTTCGTCGGACCTTTTCGGTGATTCATCAGTGGTTTTCATTGAAATTGTGACAAAACAATGCAATTTTTTTTTAAAAAAATATTCGTTGAAATGTACCATCGTGAAGACTGATGACTGATTTAGGGTATAAAGAATCATTTTTCTGCCACCATAGTGAAAAGTTAGCACTTTCTTTCATCTTTGCATATTGGTTTGATTTTTCAAATGATGCATTTCTTATATTTAAAAGTGCATTACCTTATTGAGCTTCTCTTTGTTTTGAGAATAGTTTAATATTCTCTCCTTAACAGGGCCAACCACGTGATGGTGGAAGCTAATTTTTCCCCTCCCCCCCTGCACATCACTCTCAATTCCCCATACCCAATCATATAACATTAATCATTCATTCATCCATTAATAACATATAACATTCATTCATTCATCCATTAATAACATATAACATTCATTCATCCATTAATAACATATAACATTCATTATTAACATATAACATTCATTAATTAACATATTCACATTCATTCATTAACATATAGTATTCATTTTTCAGTTTTTACATATTATCAAAAATATGGTTGTCATGATATGATTACAATCACTTTTTTTTTATTTTTAAAGCTACATAAATTTTGAAGTGGAGTATCATTTTCTAAATCAATATCGTCCCCTTTAGTTGTTCTTCCTCTCTATTGTGATCTTAATGTGAATAGTAGATGCGCTCATGGCGTGGACACCCATTTGCAAAGTGATGCTTGCAATAAGAAAGAAATGTTAAATTGATATGTTTTATTATTATTATTACAAGTATTTCATTAATTAAAAGAACATTAGAGTGGTTCTCATTACCTGATGGGTCCACATCATGTTCCTGAAATTTTGTTGACTCATGCTCAACATGCTAAACACCCTCTAAATCCTGATCTACAGTTGAAACATGAAAGGTTACATTAATTAATACAACAATTGAAATTAAATATGTTTAAGAGAACATGAGAGTGGTCCTCTTTACTTGATGGGGCCACATCATGTTCCTGATCTTCTCTAACCTAATCATGCTCAACACGTTGATCACACTCTACATGCTCTAAAGTTGAAATACGAAAGGTTACATTAATTAATATACCAATTGCAATTAAATATGTTTAAAAGAACTTTAGAGTGGTCCTCTTTACCTAATGGGGCCACATCATGTTCTTGATCTTCTCTAGCCTGATCATGCTCAACATGTTGATCACGCTCTATATGCTCTAAAGTACCAAGATGCACACCATGACCTTCATCTGTACATTGTGCTCCACCCTCACCAGGCTGCATTCCAATGTCATGTGCAGTATTATCATTGCTTGAATGTTTAAAACAAATAGGAATGTAATTACTTTATGGTGGAAATTAATATTGAATAGATTGCACAAGTATTCAATTTTAAATAAACTTTATTAAGTTTATTTACCTATGTGTTAGATGTAGTGGAAGGTTGTGTTTTCCCATTCAAGACTCTTAGGCATTCAACAACAACTCCATAGCCTTGCTGGAAGGCAATCTTCAGGTCATCTTCTGTGGGAACTCTGTTGAATTCAAAGCCCTACATTTTTGCATAAGATCATGAATTTTGCTTCTATGGTGTGATAAAACCAAAATTGTTTTCAATTTATTATAATTTGGATGCAATATTTCATTTATTGATACTTACAATTCATGCGGCTAATTTCATATAACCACCAGAGCCAAGTTTGTGTTGCCCGTGCTTTTCTAGTCTTTCCTTTGTTGCCTTTGATGTGTTGGGCAGCCTATGAAAAGTTTGAAATATGTTAGATTATGTAAAAGAAAGAGTAATCGGTATATAATTACATTGTTGATAGTATCACATACCTTCCTTGGCACCAGTGGTGTCTTTCCTTTTTTCTTTTTCAGCCTTCTCCTTTCCATCGACACCAGGTCCTTCCACTCCCTCTCTGGAATCATGGGGGATGCTCATACTTTTGTTCTTCTCTAAATGTGACCTATATTGGTCCCTGCATACTTTAGATAGGTACCAGCTTTCTTAAGGACCTTGGTTTGGTTGAATGTTTTATCACCGAACAACACAACTAAATAGTTAATGAGCTCATCTTTTAAATCTTGATTTTGGGCATTCCATCGTGTACGTATGGTGGGCCCGAAGAGCTCCAATGTAATATCACTTAGATGTTTATAAAAAACATCATTTCCTACAAAATGATCATGGGATCAATAGTCTAAAAAGAGCGATCAATAAGTAAATTTCAATTGGATTATATATAATAATAATTAAAACATTTTAAAGTACATGGGACCTTCTCTATCTTTATGGGAATGAAATCCTCGGTCACCACAAGTATGACCGGCAATGTTCCCATACTAGTAATACGGGAAGACCTAGGAAATGCTGCTAAAACATCACCAATACTAGTGGCCTTTGCATCTCTAGGTACATGTCCTGACAGATGTTCTAGTATGTGTTCGCTGCTAGAGGGTGCATTAATGGATGCCTGCATGGTATGTGTTGCCAAAATTTCAGATGACAATATAGGCACAGATGATGGGTCTAGATGATGTGATGTATGTGTAGGAAGATCAGGATGGACACTTGTACCAACCCTTACTCTTCGGGCAGCACTTGCAGTACCCTGATCATGGCCAGGAGCATCATGAGGAGGCATATAACCTTGTAAAAACAACACATATTTTAGTTCATGACATAAAAGAGTACAAAATATAAAACCATGAATGAACTTATGTTATAATTAAAGACCTCATGACAACTTACTTGCAAGTTTTGTAATCTCTCGATCAATATTTTAACCCTCTCTCTTTATCTCATCTATTTGAGAGCGCTGAACATCAACAACCATTTCTTGATTGCATTTTGGGATCTTCTTTGCTCATTATAGAGAGGGTTAGCTGAATATTAAGTAGTATCATCACAAAATATTGAAATTTGCACATACTTCTTATGGATTAACCTCCTCTACTCTTGGTGCTTTTCCCCGTCGATTAGAAGCTACAGCAAAGAATATTAAAAAATTATCAAATTAACTTAAAAACATAAAAAAACATAATAATAAATTTTTTTTTTTTTTTTTAATTTGTACAATTACAATGAGGTAAACCTGATGGGTAGAAGTGCCTGAAGATACATCACGATCTGTGCTCTGGGCTAGAGCCTTCTCCGTACGGTCAATGTACCCTTGTGACAAAAATTAAATATAAAAAATATTACCAAATGAAACCAATAGACTTACGAAAAAAAACATAAGAATAAAATGGTATATTGGAGTCATTAATTGGAGGTTGGGTAAAATGGTACATAGTACATACCACCCCCATAGTAACTGTATTTGTAACTAAGTGATTCAAATTGTAATCGATTAGCAACTCTTCCCCTGCAGTTATTGATTTTATCACACATACGAATACACGGTTTCCCTCACGCACCTCAAATATGCAATTGGGTTGCCTATTTGTTGACCCAGGTCGTGTACTATTTATAAACCCTGCAATATTCCCTAATTCTTTTGGCCTTCCATCAATGTACATATCCACTCCTTTATTTTGATCCTTATCTTTTACTTGTATATAATTTGCTGATAGTGCTTACCTACACATACTTCGTTTATATTGAACCAGTTGCATCCAATCTTTGTAACAAAAATCAGTGTTTATTGGAGGAAGTTCCTTGGGTACCCATTTTTTCCATAGATGTGTGTACCTCAAGGGCACCTCGACATCACCTATGCTCTCATCGTGATAAGAACATGACCCCTCTTCAGCAAGAAAAAATTCCATGCGTTTACAAAATTTTCTTCTAATCTTTTGACCTCTAGTTGATCTCCCTCTTTTAGACATACTACATGTCTCGCTTTCCTCTTCTCTTCCTGAATTTCCCTCGCTCGAGGAAGACAGATCTAACAAATACCTATTTGGTGGTACCTGCACTCATAAAGATGTTGGATGAAGTTATTTCATGGTGATGTGATCCCAAGGTGACATTATGATTAATCTATCATTTCATCGCTAGAATTTCACAGGCTATAAGGTAATCAAGTCTTGATAGATTACAAGCTATTGTTACTACCATCCAAATGTGTCCATCAAAAATCAAATCTACTTAATGTTTTAACTCCCAAACTTTGTAAAAAGTGTTAAATGTGACTATGGTCCACCAGTTACACAACCAAGGCCTCAAATGTATTCTCTAATTGTAATCAAAGGACTTTTTCTCTTCATTCAAGTAAATAAACTTGAAGGGAAACACCACCAAGTGGTTTATTGGACACCTACATGACTAAAAATAGTAGCAAATTTACATTTAATTTTCATATGTCTAAGTGGTTAATGGGGAGGGAGTGTGTACTAGGCCTGGTTAAGTCATCATAAGTTTACGCTTTGACAATAAATTTTTTCAAGTCATATTAAATCTTCCTATGTCTAATTGCTAGGAGACTTTTGGTATGTTTTAAGGTAGGATGATTGATAAAAGAGCCCAAAGACTAGCCTTTCTCCATGGCATCCAGGTACACATAGCAGCGGTCTTCTCTTATACGGTTGGACATGATTTAAAGAACTTAGCTAGGAATTATTCATTTAACCTAAGGTTTTCTCATAATGCCATCATTAGAAAAGTATGATCAAATTCTTCTATTATGAAGAATTGGTCTATGTGCCTCTAGTAATCAATATAAATGTTTGTAAGGATAAAATGACTAATTGCATCAGGTAGGAGATAATCAACTTTGAGCTCTTTAAAGATTATATTCCTCTATTCATAATTTTTAAGGGTTGTGTGTGGAGGAGGTTATCACTACCAAGAAGGGAGGAGGCCTTTCCTTGTATTCTTTTATAATTTTTATTATTCTTATTTATTTTACACTTATATTTACAAATACACATACATATGCATTTATTGTTTTCATTTATTTCTCATGTAGTTTAATAGTTTGATCGATTTCATAGTATATGTGTTGAAGACTTTAGAATTTCAATTACATTAATTTATGGATATGTTGTATCTATAACACTACAAAACCATATGCTCTTTGTATTTACACTTGCATTTAGAAATACACATTTATATACATAGATATAGATTTCTTTAATGATATGTTGCATTTATTGTTCTAGGAGAGCATCCAGAATTACATTTACATTTATATTTAAAATACATATGCATACATACATACATATATATGTGTGTGTGTATCATTTATATTCAGTGTTCAGAAACAACCCATTAGGTCTACACATGGATAAAAATTCATAAAATCAGATCTCCCATACATGTTTTGTTGAAACCTAGGCTTGAACCTCTCATTTCACATGCTTTTCTTCACAAAACTGTTTGTTGTGCAGTTTTTGCACACACGCCCCACTTGGAGTAGGGACCCTCTTTTGATGGTGTCTTCTGGCCTTTGGTTTTATTGGATTTGTCTTTTTAAGGTCTTGAGATATTGGTCTTACTGGTCTTGGTCTTGCCTTGAGGATTGAATTGGTTAAAATTGGCCTTTGGTAAAAATTCAGGTTTTGACCTGAATCCGGGATTTTCCAGCTCAGGCGGATTTTCCCGGGCTCTGGTTCATTATCTGTTCATTGCTGAATTTTTTGAAATCCAGGTTTCTGCTTGACTCCGGGATTTTTCGGTTTCGATGGATTTTCCCGGACTACGTCAAAATCCCGAACTTCATTAAACTCCCGGTGTCTGCTGTTTCTGCGGAATTCGTGTTCATCCGGATTTTTCGCGTATCTTGGGATTTCCCGAAATTTCATCCTGGGCTCGGGTTTTTGGATTTTTTAGACACGTCTTGTCGCTCATTAATGCTTGCAGTACCTTTGCTCAGATGCGTATATGGGTGGATTTAAAACCTTTTAAGCATCATTTCGATTTCATCTATTCACTTGCTTACTGCTCTGGCGATTAAGAGTTTTCATTTGAGCTTTGAGGATTGATCTTGAACCGCTTGCGTGTGGATTGTTGGGTGCCGGTGTCTGGATTTTCGTGGCTCGGGCATGTTTGCTTTGTGGTCGCTTCTTCAGGTTTGAGTTTCGCCTGGACTAATCCATGGTAGGTTTTCGACGACCCTCCTATTTGTTTATGCAATGGTTGAGTTTTTTAGTTGATTGGTGGTCACTTCGGGTTGGCCCATGTTTAGCCACGATTTCTTTTATCGAGTTAGGGTTTGACCCACCTCTTCGTAAAAACTCATCACCCGTGCCATGTGAGCTTGTAGTTATTCATTAGATGATGGGTGCATCCGTTTGGAGGGTATTCTGGGTCAGATTGTTTGCCCTCTTAGTGCATATTTTGCCATATTGTGCAAGGTTAGGGTTTTCTCGGTGCTGGCCCAGAATAATGAATTCGACATGATTTGTTAATCTTGCACCTGTATTAAATTGACCCCTGCCTTGTGAGGATTCTGAGTGCTCTAGACTGATCTTCGTAGATGGTATTTTAAACCTTGAGCTTACCCTGGTTTTCATGGCGGGAGGTTGTTCATTGAAATTAGGCCATCGCTGTTTTGCCATGAGGTTTAGACATTCTGAAACCCTTGAGAACTTAAATTCATCCTCATTTTGAATCATGGTTGGTTAGCGTCGATCTTGAGACCATTAGAATCCTGGTAGAAGAGATTGCATGATCGTTTGGTCATTGGTTCGCGTGTTGTCATCCGTCGGGTTTTTGAGGTGTCCGTGGAATTCCTTCGCACTCGGAGTTTCCCGATTTCGGCTGATTCCGCGGGGCATAACGATTTCTGGAGTTCCTTGAACTGTCCGCGAAAGTCCGTCCCATCCGAACTTTTCCGGTTTTCCTGTTTGGTTGCACTTCTTCCAATTTTCTAAGGATAGGATTAATGGAGTAAATGCTAAATGCTTATTTCTTGTTGCTAATGAACGAATTTCATGATTATCTCATAATATTTTGTGCTAACAATTTATTTGACGGATGATGTCTCAGCAATAGGAATTCGTCTAGGTCGGATTTCTCCAAAATTTTGCCCCGACTGGATTTTCCTGGTTTACGCTGTTTTCCCGGATTCCTTTATTTTCCTGGATTTTCAAGGATTGGCCATTTCTGATAACTTTTAACTGCTTTATCTGATTTTATGTTAACCTTTTGTTGGAGTATGCATGGTAATTGGGTACTTATGACGCTCTTTTGTGAGTGTAGGCTGAATCAAGCAAAGCTGCTGCGGGAAAGTCCAAAGTTGACACAGAGGTGTCCTCTATCTCAGAGGCAGAAAGATTGAAGTTAGACACCAAGAGTCAGTTACTAGAAAGCAAGATATCTTCTGTATGGTCCAAGGTTTCTTACACCAATGTGGGAGCCTGGAGATACGAGGAGTTCAAGGAGAGGACAACTCGGAAGGATTTGTCAGTCCTAAGGCAGGGAATGATGAAGTCCGGACTGGTGCATGTAGCAGGGTTTCCTCTGGCAATCCAATGCTATGAATTAATCTTGGAATGTGCCCGACAGTACGACTTTGATACACAAAGGGTTGTCAGCACTGAGGGAAGAGTCTTGGCCAATTTCAGTCCTGTTTCTATTGCCCAAGCCTTTGACATGCCTGATTTTCCTTTTGTATGTGCTCTGAACATGGACATGGCTAGGACCTATTATGAGAATGAGCCAGCTAAGGCTCAACAGATAATCAACTCTTGGTTGGAGAAGCCAAAGTCACATTACTGCAAACTACCCAAGTAGTTGCATAGGGTTAAATTCAGGTCAGACATTCATGATGCCATCACATTCTTGAGCAGGGTGGCAGGATTGAAGACCGCTGGCGTGTTGGAGAGTTGGATGGTCCACGTGATCACCAAAATTGAACAAGGAACCAGCTACCACTAGGCAGGACTTATCAGCACCATAATTGACAAGCAGCTGAGGGGCGTCCTAGAGACAAAGAGGTTCACCATGTCCTCCTATGTCATGTATGTGTTGGCAAGATTCTACCCATACAGGGGATATTTGGACAAGATATTGTCTATGAGATTTATTCGGAGTTGCATCTAGGACACAAGAACTACAGAAGAGCCAATGATGCATTTACAATGCATATCACTAGGATGCTTCAAAATGCAGAGCATGTGAGACTGTCGGATGGAGTGAAAGGGTTGATAAAGAATTATGGGGCCTAGTTCATTCAGTTTCCCACCTTCTCTTACATTAGAATTGATGGATTCCCGACTGCTCCATACAGGTTACCTAGGTACCCTACCGATCATATTGCGTTGTTGGAAATTGTTAGACAAATATGTGAGTTTGATGCCATAGTCAAAAGGGAGAAGCATAAAACAGGCTTTGGTGGGGATTTCCCTCTTGGAATTGGTGTAGCAGAAGTGTTCCCTTCTATCCAATCAGCACATGTAGTAGGTGATGAATTGGCAGCATATGGTTTCTCCTTCCACTCCAAGAGAACAAAATTTGCTATCACCGGGGAGGCACAAAAGAAGGCTACCAAGGAGTACCGCCACAAGGATGACCTAGAAGACTATTGGGCAAACAACATCAAGGATGATTTTGAAGCAAGGAAGAAGAGGTACTCCAGGCTTCCTATTGATGCAATTAGACAATACAATGTCAAGTTGATCCCTGACCAACTGGAGGATGATGGAAACCTGGTGCAGGATCATGCCTATGAGGCTGTGAAGGATAGGTCAATCGGGGAGATCAATTGGAATGAAGATGAGGTCACAGAGTTGGAAGACCTAATGGCCCCGGTTATGAAATTCACCACTTCTTGGTTGAGGCATAAGGTTTGGGAGCTTGAGAGTTAAAAGGTACCATGTACCTTCAATTTGATGGGAAACCTTAATCCCATGTCTACTTCAGAGGAATCAAGGGAAGATGACCCCAAAGGGAAAACTCAAAAGAGCTCACCGTTCAAAATAAAGGTCAGAGGCCCTAAAGGAAGTGAGCCAGAACCCAAGAGGAAGCCAAAAGAAAAGAAAAGAAGTAGGGCTTTGAAGATTGGCAGGTCCTCTGATGAGGAGGAGTTGGAAAAAGCAGAAGAAGAAAGTGCTCCTCCACCAACGAAGAAGACAAGAACAACCAGGACTTCAAAGAAGAAGGTCTAGGACACATCCAAGGGTGAGCCTCCTATTGTTGATATGGAGAGTTCAGGAGAAAAGACAAAAGTCTACATGAGAAGATCAAGGACTCCTTCACCTAAGGACACTGTGCGAAAGAGGGATTCTCCTCCAAAGCCACCAGTTGTGGAGCCATCTAAGGCTGCTTCTCCTCCACCAAGCGTGCATGAGCAAGAGACTCTTGAGGAACATGAGACTAGCGGAGAAGCATAGCCATTCAAGGAAGGGGCACTCTTTGGTGAGGCAGCTGAGCTTGAGGCCAAAGAGGTAGAAAAGCATCCTTCTCCTCTAGTGATGTATGAAGATTCTCTGAAAAATGGCAGAGGAAACAGATCGCCTGAGTAGGAGGAGGGCATCCCTGTTAGAGCCCCATCACCGGTGCAGGAAGTGGGGATTGAGGAAGGTGATCAAGGTGAGCAGCTACCTGAAAAGGAAGAGGAGAAAATGCCGAAAGAACAGCAGGAAGAAGCAAGAACAGAGGAAATCCGGGTAGAACCTGCTGTCCCGGATTGGCTTGAAAAGGAGATCACAAGGAAGAAATAGGTAGTGGTTGAAGATACTCCCTTGGATTGGGATGAAATGTTGTCCAAGATTGGCAAAGGAAAGAAGAAGGCAGCTAGGGTAGTCTCAAGGATAGAAAGGGATGAAGAAAATAATAGAGTTATCCACATTGCCACCCCTGCTGCAGACAAGACAAGAGAAGATGTCACTGGTGAAGATTACAATGAGAAGACCATTAACCTTGGTCCAGCCTCCATGGAATAGGACATTGATGAATATGAAGGCTCCAGTGCGGTAATCATTGGGAGGTTAAGAAAGGAAGCTCAGACCAAGCATGAGCTGAAAAAGGAGAATGAAAGACTTAGGAAATGTTTGGAAGAGGTGATGAAACCTCTGCAGTCCCTCCACCAATCTTCTTCTGCCACTCCTGGTTTCTTGCCCAAGGAAAACCATCTCCGAAATTGAAAAAATGAAGGCTTATGCTCAATCTGCAATAGATCGGCTGAAGGATGTGTAGGTAAAGGGAGATAATGCAATCAAGGAGATCCTGTCAGTTGGGAAAGATGCAGTTAGGGCTAAGGAATTATTGGAGCATGTGCTATCCCAGGACAAGGAAGACATTGATCTTCTATTACAGAAATCCAAGGTCATCATGGGATATGGTAGGGATCAATTGGATACGGATGGGATTCTTCCTTCTTCTAGGTTAAATGAACCTTGGGAGTGGTTTGAGGCTCTGCAGATTCGGCATAAGGCCATGAAGAAGATTCAGAAACGAAAGAAACAAATTGATGGTGATCTTACTGGAGTATATGAGGGGTGCATTGCATTCTTTGAAGTCATGACTGGAAGGAGAAAGATTGCTCCTAAATACCTAAGTCTGGAATAGCTAAGAGAGTGGTGGCATGAAGTTTATACCCCAAAGTCTGAGAATGTTATAACTGGCCACCAGTTAGATGATGCAGCCACATATCTGGCAGTAATGGATAAGTATCATGCCAACAAGGAGGATTGGGATAAGATGGTTAAATAGTCAAAGGAGGAGATTGGCTCCATAGAATGTCGGCTTAGGATATTGCCTTTGCCACCTGTCACCGAATTGGATGGAATATTTTTGAGGGTTCAAGGATCGTTGGCCCAGAGCGAGGATAAGGGAGGCAGCAGTTAATGCCTATTTTGAAATTTGTGCTTCCCTATTATTATAGGGCGTGTATTGAACCAAACTACATTGGGGACTGTGCCTAGGCCGACCTTGATGATATATGGCATTTAATGCGTGCCTTATTTTGAATTCCTAGGGCCGACCTGTTTTGGCGGTTGTTCTTGTTTTGTAAATGTTTGGTTGGGCTGACATGTATTGAGAATTTGCTATAAAAGGCATTCTTGCCTCATTGTAAGACATTAGATATTAGGAAGTATAGAGAAGAGATAATAGATACAAGTAAGAGTTAGAGCATTTTTTCAAATTCTTGAAGCAAGTATTGTAAATAGAACAGTGGAGTTGTTGCAGCATTTTGGTGGTCTAATACAATTGAAGACATTGTGGTTTTCCTGGTGCAATCCATTGTGTTATTTCATCTTGCATGGTTCCTGTTGTTTTATTTTTCAGATTGCTTAAAGATTTAGGGTTAGTATTCAGAATTAAATTAGTTTTAGTTTGGTGGATGATGTTTATGATTTCCTATTTGGAATGTTTGTAGCAATCTCTGGTCTATACTCCCAGTAACTATCTGATTGTAGTAGGTTGGTGAAGTCAACCTGGACCATATATTTACATGTGCTTAAGTTCGATTGTGGATGAATGTCTATGATTTGAAAATCCATATACCTTAGAAGATCGCACTGTTCTTGTGAGATTCCATTGTGGGTTAAGCAAGAATTGGTTATTTGAGATTGGTCCATTCCAGATATCTGTCATTTGCATTACTCATTCTAGGATAAGTTTAGATCTTATCGTATTCTTGCACCCTTATCTTTTGCTATTTCTTTATTATCTGGTTAGATTTAGGATTCGAGATCATTATATTGCACAATCTGATAAATTGGAAAGGTACAGTTTGCTTGTAGTAAGGTCCGATTGTGATTACCAGCATTTCACATATTATCTGAGTTGTTTATGCATCGTCATGACCTGACACCCAAGAGACCTTGGGGTAATTTTCAATAATTTATTGTTGAAAATAACCTTTCAAGAGAGATAGGATATTGTATTCTGTCTGAGTTGTTGCTGTGCAGAAAACACCATCAACACTATTGAGGACAATAGCTATACCTTTTTTATTTCTCATCCTACGCCCTATTCATGCATCCTACAATTACAACAGTATCCATGGGGCCTCTTACACAAGCTACAGTAATTACAAAAAGTGTAAGAACCCCTTTATATCATGTTTCAACTACAAAGCCCTCAAAAATAGGGTAACTCACATTATGATTTGTTGGTGAGCTGTATGGACAAAATCATTAGCACTAGCTCATTCTTGGAGTCTTTTGAAAGAGAAGCGAATCAGGTGGTAGTTAAGTACAAACCTTATAGTGTCAAGGTGAATAAGGTGATCAATTTTGATTGGCCAACTGATGAAGAGTACCAGAAATGGGTAAATGTATATTTAACTAAGGAAGAGTGAAATGAGTAGGTCGCTAACAAAGAAAATCAACTGCTATGGCTTATAACAGATTCCAGCTTTTATTTTGGGGACAGCCTCTAGGCACAAAATTCTTGAAGTTTTTGTTGCTGTATCAACCATTCTCAGCCCATGAATAAGAATATTCTAGGAGATTGTTGTTGTAACAAATTTTTGAATATCACAAGGTGGTCCAATTGGGTGACACGTGTGCTTTTGGCCCGATGCTTGTTTGCTCCTCTTTTTCTATAAGAAGAATTTTAAGGCTAAAAGTATGGGTTAGCAAGTTAGATATTTTGGTCGAGTCTAGATGAAGTTGCAGAGCAAATTGTAAAGTCTGATGGTTTTAGGGAAAATGCAATTTAGGTTTTGAGTCATTTTGTAGTAGGTTTTGAATTCATGGGGATTTGATGTTTTATGACAGTACTAGAATTTGAATTGATATGATTAATTCGAACTCATGTCTCTCCATTGTACAAGCATATCTAAATTTTGAATAAAACGATCAAGGGTTGTCTCATTCATCTCACTGTTGTGGTGTGTATGATTCTTGTTTTAGGTTTAATTCAAAGAATTAATTAAAATGCTTGAATGGGATTGTAGGTGGAGATGTTCTATATAAGGATTTGATAAGTAGTATTGGGTTAGAATACATATTGATGAGATTGTAAAGCAATGTTATCAATGATCTTATATGTTATGTGTTAAATCTGTCATAAACCCTTAGATGCTTATAAATTTGACTCATCCAATGGATATCATGTATAAGGCCTCAAGGTTTGATATAAATAATATGCCCCAATCATTAAAGCCTACTCATGTGTTAGTAAAATCATTGCAAGGTTTTCAGACCTTACCAAATGACTTGAGTAGGAAGATTAGGGAGTTGGTGAAGAATTTCAATGATTGGGGTAACACATTGTTACCTGATATAATTGATGAGCAGGGGAAAATTAGGTCATTTCAACAATGGCAGGATCAAGCAAGTGAGGCCATCAATGATTAAATCAATTCAATTTGTGATGACTCAGACTATGATTTGTTGGTGAGCTATATGGACAAAATCATTAGTACCAGCTCATTTTTGGAATCTTTTGAAAGGGATGCAAATCAGGTAGCGGTAAAATACACACCTTATAATACCAAGGTGGATGAGGTACTTAATTTTGACTGGCCGACTAATGATGAGTACTAGAATTGGGTAACTAAATATTTGACTAAGGAGGAGTAAAAGGAGTGAACTAATAACAGGTGGTAGATCAGATGTTGTGGTTGCAACGGTTCTAGTTTTTTGTTGACAACTTTCTTGGTGCGGTTTTCTTGTAGTTTTTTGCATCAACATTCCTCAGTTGATATGATGAACAAGAATATTTTTCAAGGTGGTGGTTGTTGTAAAAAAATTTGAAATATCACCTGGTGCTCCAATTGACTGGTGACAGGTGTACTTTCTGGCCCGGTGCTTGTTTGCTCCTTCATTTTCTATAAGAAGGATTTCAAGGCCAGAAGTATGGGTTAGCAAGTTAGATAATTTTTGTCGAGTCTAGGTGAAGTTGCAAAATGAATTGTAAAGTCCAATGGTTTTAGAGAAATGCAATTTAGGTTTTGAGTCATTGTATAACAAGTTTTGAGTTCATAGAGATTTAATGTTGTATAACAGTACTAGCATTTGAGTTGAAATAAAAATTTGAGCTCATGTCTCTCCATTGTACATGCATATCTGAACTTTGAATGAAATAACTAAGAGTTGTTTTATCCATCTCACTGTTGTGGTGTGTATGATTCTATTTTAGCTTTAATTCAAGGAATTAATCAAAATGCTTGAATGGGATTATAGGCGATATGTGTTGTATAAGGATTTGATAAGTAGTCCTGGGTTAGAATGCATACTGATGAAATTGTAATGCAATATTGTCAGGGATCTTATATGTGATGTATTAAATCTGTTATAAACCTCTAGATGCTTATGAATTTGACTCCTTGCAATGGATATATGGCACTGATCTAAGTTGTAATTATTAGTGTAGTTCAGTATTTGTTTGTCTTTGCCTAGAGCTTGCTACAAATTGCAAATCATTGACTATCTTATACAATGGATTGTGTTTAGTTATCTCACACTCTAGATAGTTGATATTGTCTATGAACACCAATTCTAGTTAATATTATCTTATCGTGTTGAGCTATTAAGTGAGATCATCTACTATTGTTAATGTTGTTTATAATAATGGTGCAGAGGTTGTTAACACATTAAGGGATCACCCTCCCGGGTCTTACAGAGTCGAAGTGTAGGAGGCTTTTAAAGTCCTCATCATTGGTCCAGGTTCTTCGAGTTGCCTTCGATTGGAATTGGCAATTCCATAGGTAGATTAGAAGGAAAACCTGGTTACATTGTAAAAAGAACCAACATACACGCAACCACTAAACAACCACCTCTACAACTAACTTTTTAATCTTTTATGATCACATGAAACATAAAACACACTAATTTCAAGGTTGTTAACATCACTATTGAAATGTTTTAATTTTTTGACCTTTCAAACATTAAAAAGTACATTAAATTAATTATGTAATGGCATAAAAATTAAAAACATCATGAATTAATTATGTAACCACATAATTCAAATATAATTCTATCAAGAAATTAATATCAAATAGATAATATAATCGCATAACTTATATATTTCAATGTCATTGATCTTCTTCTTCATCCAACTCTTTGTCTGTATCATCTGATCTAGATTCAACATTGTAACGATTGGTCATATCATCATCATCGTCATTGATATTAGTTTCGATAATGTCATCATCCACATAGATATCATCTTCATGAATATTAACTCCTACATCATCATGATCTAGTTCCTCCTCTTTGACATCTTCGTCAGGGACATCATCAACTAATTGTTGATCCTGATCATCATCTACATCATCTTCTAGTTCTTCAGTATCTTCTTCTTCCACCACATTATACTTTACCGCCCTTCCTCTTGGATCATGTCTAACAACAAATGACCAACCCAGTTTACCTGGAACCTCTGAATAAAATACCTACTCACATTAGCTTAGAAGAACATAGGGCTCATTTCTAGCTTGCTCAATCAACCTTGTATTAACCATGGTAAATCCATTATCATGTTCAATAATAGTTCTTTCAGTATCATTTTCATTCAATCGTAGCCTGTACCATAGGATGACAAACATAATTAATCTGAAGGACTTAAAGTCACACTCAATTATATCATCCAAAATCCCATAGTATCAATTTTTTGAGACTTCTGGATGTATGTCGCTTCTAGATGAAACATTAGTCACCTGAAAGACTACAATTATACCAAAATCACAAGTTTTCTTCATGTCATCCAACATTTTGATTCAAAATTTATGACCATTGCACCACATAGCCTTGTGGTGTTTCACCTGCAATATGTCAAACATGTAAAATGATAAACATATTTATTTTTGACCGAATGTATGTAAAGAAAAAGATCTCAACATATATATACATCAATATACTTGAAAATAATTAAATAATATGGGTGATTAATATATTTATACATACCTGTTTATCTCTTAAACCATATGCTAAATCAATTTCCCTTTGTGTAACATTGAAATCTTCATTATGATGAGCTTCTTTAACCAATGAAGCCACACCTTCCCATGTTAATGTGTGACCAGATTGTTGACATCGTTCAATCTATACCGCATCCATCAAGATTGTTGGCGACGTACAAATGTAGTGCATCCCACTCTCACCAATATATAAAAATTGAAATTCACAAACGACGATATAATTAGTTAAATACCATAGTATACGACCTTAATTTATAATTGATGTATATTGAAGATTAAAAATTAAATAAGTACAATATACATAAAAACTATATGTAAAATATATTCCAATTAATCTCCATGACCTCTTATAATTACCTCTCACTTTTCTCAATCTACCTTTCCCAACAGGTACTCCCCTTTGAATTTGTTAATGGAGTTGGGATCCCAAATGTGATCTAAATGGATCTTTGCTGCAAACTTAAGAAGATATTCACTAATATACACTATGGTCTGGTATACCATATATCCCTCCACCATAGAACCCTCAGGATGTGCTCTTTGTCTAACCAAAGCCTTCAAAAATTTCAAGTGCCTCTCAACCATCCACATTGACCTTTGTGTACAGGTCCACACAATTCAATCTCCTCAACTTGGTGTATGAGGTAGTGTTCTTGTGCATTGAAAAATGTTGAAGGTAGACACTTTTGCATTTCACACATTAGACAAGGAATTTTTCTCTTCCAATAATTTATATGTTCTTTATGGATTTCTTTAGATGACAACCATCTATAAGTGATTCAAGGCGCAAATATATTAACGAGATTTAACAAAAATATATAGTATATTCTATAACAAGTAAAACAAATGGCAATTATAAGATGTATACAACGAATTGAACAAATCTCGCTACTTACCTCATGTATTTTCCAAAATCATATATAACTTGCTTGACATTGTTGTCAAAGTTGTCTGGGAGAGATAGAGGTAGAACGTACTGCAACAATTATAAAATGATATTTTTATTATTTTTTCAAAAGTAGTAAACACAATACACTGAAAAGTGCATGCATTATACAAGTGTATATAATATACCAAAATAATTACCTTAATGAAGGTATGCCAATCATGTGTTTTCATCCCTAGCCCAAATTCACTTTTCTTTGTTAGTATATTGTTTATGTTTGCAGCAAATCCTATGGTAAATTGAATTTTTTGTATGACTTCTTTTATAGCATTGCTTTGCTGCTCTGTTAATAACCAAGGAAGGGCACTTATATTAATTTGGTCTCCATCGCTATTTAATTGAATGAAATTTTTCATTGCATGATTGGCTTCCTGAATGTCACTACAAATTTTGACAATTTTATCTTTGTCATGCCTTCCATTCAATATTTTCTATAACATTTCTATTATATTCTTTCCGATATGCATTGTATCAAACAAATGCACAATTTGTAGCTGCTCATAGTAGGGAAACCTACTAAATTGTCTAGGATAACTTTTCAGTCCCTGTGGAAGCCGACCATTAATGCCTTGATGGCCTTCATGAAGCATATAAGTTAAACAAATTAACGACAATCATTGTCAATTACAACATGAGTAAACACAACACAATATAAAAATATAAATTCAAAACATATCATATATGATGGATAAACAATTTGATCCAATGTATAACCTTGACGATTAATTCTATTATATTCCAACTTCTATAGGTGAGGTGTCATTCTTCATGGTTTTGATGTAGTCTCCTCTTTCCCATTGAAAAGATGTTTTTTAGTAGTTTGATACTTATGATTTCTATGGAGGAAGTGCCTATACTCATCAAACACCTGCTTTCCTAAATTTGTTGAATGACGAGATTTCATCTTTGGACCACAAATTGGACATGCAAATTTTTCCTTTGTTTGAAGACCTACAAGATCATATATAAGTGGATTAAATATGTCAATTTTTTTAATTATATATAATGAATAGATTATTTTAAAAATATGCATGATATCTACTTCATCAAATTAAATATTGTTAAAGTGCAGTCGAATGTTATAACTATTGACGCCAAAAAATGGTGAGGTAACAGTGCCTTATGGGAGACTCAGTTCAAGGGGGACCCTTTGCACCAAACTGAGTGACCTCCAGATTTTAAAGAAGTCGACTTCTTCTATAATAGTTTTTTGGAAAGGGAAAGGGAAATAGATATAATGAAGCAAAATCTAATCTAAGGCGATGCGCCAAAGTTTGTTGATGGGCACAATAAATCATAGACTTAAGGGCCTGAATGGTGTTGTCACATTCCAAAACGTCAGAAACTTAAAGCTATAGCATAAACAGTTCATTTATTGACATAAAATAATATAGCATACATCCTTACTACTAAAAAAAGTCATTTAGACATGATTTAGATAAGCAAGCGTGTATTCAATATATAGAAGTCTTGTCAAATGAAATGCTTAAGACAATAAAAGACACAGTTTACAGTTTGATCAAAACATGAAAAACAGAAAGGCTGAACAGTGGGCACAGTCTGAAAGTTTCTTGCAAATAAAAATGTAAAAGAAGCCCGGTGTCTCTTGCTAAAGCCAGTATCCTTTTCTCTAAAATTTCTTGGACCCCCTTTTTTGTCAACCGATAGAGTATATATAGCCAGAGAGAAAATCACCACCGCTTTGAAGAGCTGTAATAGAAAAGATCCCACAATCCCCTGCAATGATGCCAGAATCAGAAGATTCCTAATGCCGTTACAACAACAACCAGTTAGAACATAACATCTGGTCATTCAGTTGCAGGCGTGCCCTTTGTAATGATGGCAGTGGTCCCAGCCATACCCGAGGCGACGAGTGTCATCCACCACTTTGAAGAACCATGAAGAGCAGCATCCAATAACATAATCTCCCCAGCCAGCCTATCGCCCGCCTCAAGGATCAGTTGTAAGATACGTGGCATCCTGTCGCTGCTCGAATGAAAACCTCTCTCCTTGCTGCCGAGAGATTGCAAAGATGCAACACGTGTCCAATGAGCTGAGGTCCTTCTTGATGTGGAGAGAAAGCTGCATCAATCGGGTGCGAAAGACGCGTGGCAGCGTTTCGCAGCCCGCGATGTTCACCTCCTTACTGTGTTGAAAAGGCTACAAACGGTCGCCACCTGGCAGAAGGTAGGGCCCACCAAAATAAAAGAAAGCATGCGGAAGCATTTTGTAGCCCGCAGCTGCTTATTTCATCCCTACATGAAAAGCCTGCGATACGCCACCATGTAGCAGGATGTGGGTCTCTCTAACAATCTTTAGAAGTGATGGCTCGGCAGAACTTTCACAACTCGAAGAGACTTCAAGGCAAAAAAGAAATAAAAACCTCTGTAAGTGAGACACATGGACGCCCAGCGCAGCCTCTCAGGACTCGAAAGGGAAGCCGCAACCCGAAGCTACGAAGAGAGGATGCGCACAGCGGAAGATCAAAACTCGATGGAAAGTCGACCAGACTCGGCGACGCATAGGCCTGCGCACACATACCTATAAAAGAAACCCGAAGGGAGCTATTTTGAATATTTATTTTAACAGTTTTTGGCGACTATCAGGGGCGTTTCGGATAAGGAACGGAGAACCCAAAAACTCTCTGGTTCTGTAGACTAGAGCTTCATCCACAGGGCGAATGGAGTTAGAGTTTGGAAAGAGCAGCCTGCAAGGGCGACCATTCACTTTCGGATGGCTTAGCCATGCTGCGCAAATTTTCTTGTGCCCTGCGGAAGTCGATAGCTTCCTTATGAGGCAGCACCTCAGGTAGGCCAGCTCTTGCTTGGATATGAAAAAGCAGTTGTGAGAGCGGATGAATGATCGCCTCAATGTCAGCTGCCGTTGGGGAGCTACTGAACTCTCTGAATGCTTCCGGGTCATTCTCCTTCTGCTCAATAACCTTCGCAATCTGTGTAGTTGTCGCAATGGAGCCATCCTCGAGGAACGGGGATGGCAGCCCCAGCTTGCCTAGCTCGGAGAAACCTCCCCAAATGCCATCTAGTGCCTTACCTAAAAAAGCCGCCGCTGCCTTAGTGCGCTGGAAGGCGGAGTGACAATGAATGAATTTATTTGTTGTTTGAGCAGCAATGTCCTGATCTTCGATACCTGCTCCGTCCAGAATTTCATCCGAGACTAAGTATAGCTTGTTGAGAAAGTCCCTTGCTTTAGGAACCTTCTCCAGAATGAAACGTGGGAACTGCTCAATTGCGTCCTGGGCCTCTTGATTGAGCCTTGATGCTTTGTCGATAAACCGGAGGGTAGGCTGCAGTGTTAGGAAAAAGGTCTTGACCTTTTCCCAGTGAAAAATGTACAATTGCCTAACCAGCGGAATGACATCAGGTTGGACAGGGGCAGGGTGCAGAGAGACTTTAAGTGAAGAAATATCTGCGTCTCTTGAAATAAGGGCCTCGGCTAGTTCTGCCTTCTTCCTTTTCTCGGACGCCAACTACTCTGCATAGCTATTCATTTCTTTATTCCAATTTTGTTTAGCTCGGGAGTGGTTAGCCGATTGCTCCTCTAGAGAAGCCTTTGTCTCTCGGAGCTCCTCTTCTAGCTTAGCCTTCAGGCTTTTGAATTCGGCCTCATTCTCCTGTATTCTTTGCTCACATTGCTCATGTAGGCACTCCAACTCCTCACCCTTTTGTGCCATCCCCTGACTATACTCAAGGCAAACGCGTTCAATCTCTTCCTCCTTTGACTGTAGGCTCTGTCAGGCCGCTTGGTTCTGGCTTTGCAATTCTTTTACTAAGCCTGGGTCAGCAACTTGGGTTTTCGCAATTTTGCCCTCAAGCCTGTTTCTCTTATTCTCTGCTGTCAGCGCTCTTTCAGTCATTCGGACGATATTTGTCTTTAAGGATTTCTCCTTTGTTTGTAGAAAGCTCACCCTCTCCTTGGCTACCCTGAGCTGCTCATCCTTCTTCTTTAACTGGTGACCAATTTTGAGGAAGTCAGAAGTGACCACCTGTTGTGTCTTCTCCATAATTTTGACCTTATCTTGTGGCCGGACTATTTTCATGTCAAGTCCGACAGCATAGATCTCATAATCTTTGGGTTGCATTTATCCCTGAGTCTTGCTTATCCTTGGGTACATAGTTACGAATTTTAATTCTTGTCGGCCTCATCATACGAAGCTTGTACTCTCATCTCGGCGGGAGCATTGTCATCCTTTGCTTTGCGTTGCCTTATTCTATTTGCGCGCGCCTCTTTTCCACAATCTATCTGTGCTATGAATTCGGCTGGTGATGAAACCAGCCCACCTGCGAAAGGAACACTAGAAGACATAGCATAGGGATAGGTAATTTTCATAGGCGCACGCATTTGCTTCTTTTGGAGAGTGACTGTTTATGGAGAAAAGTGTGGTACGTTCCATAGCTTCGCCTGAAAACTATCAGCGGGGCTAGGTATCTGTAGTGGCTGAATCGGGGATTCAGTCGTAAGGCTCATTGGTTGGAAAAAGGGAGTTGTTAACGGGGTGTCAGCTCATTGCAACGGTCGGGGATCAGTAAGTATAGCAGAAAAAGAATGGGGGCCGACATGGGGAACATTTTTTGAAAGCGAGGTGAGGAAAGACTGAGCGGAAGTAGTAGGTGTGAGCATACTCGGAGGAGTAATTATAAACGATTGGGCCTGTGAAAACTGGGCAAATCCAGCTGAATGAGCCGGACCAGAAGCAGAAGGCAGAGGGCCCGGACTTATGGCAGGAGTTGCCAATGGGGCAAGGGCGGATACGAAGGAATGAGATGTAAGAGAAGAAGGAGCAAAATGTACCTGTTGACTGGTCAGCAGTGGTTCCAGGATCATTCGTGACTCTCCCGAAAACTTTGGTATTTCGCTAGCAGCGGGCACTTCTCCTCCGACGGGTTCTTGCAAAACACCTCCGATAATACTTTCCATGCGCTGCCTTTTCGCAGACGGACCCTCACTAACTTCGGTAGTCGGATCTTTCTGATGAGGCATTAGCCAGGTCGGTTTAGCAGCCCAAGTGCGTGTAAGCGAGCCCCTTGATATATTAAAATGTACATTAGTGGCCACATAGGCGGTCTGCTTGGAAGCCTCGCCCTTTTGCGTCGAAGAGGATGATACCGCCACTTCTTCTTCATGCTCCTTGGATCCCTGTCCCTCTTTGCTCCTGTCAGCACTAGAGTTTGGGCTGGGGTGGCCTTCATTCCACCATCTATCAAATTCCTGGTCATCCTTCAATTAATTATAAGGAGCATCCAACTGCGCTATTTCCTGGTGATATTTCTAGAAAGCCCTTATTTTTTTATCATTCCATTCCTCACCCCTTTTCAACTTGTTATACATGATGCGCTCCATCTGAAGATTGTCCCTAGCCATGGCCACAGGAAAGTAGAACTTGTGCCATGGACCTCTAGAATCCAGCGTAGGGATTTGCGCTAATTCCACAAAATCCTCATCTCTATCCATCTGTGGATTAAGCCGTATTTTCCAATATGGTCAGGAATCATGGGTAACTTTCATGTGTGGCTCTGGCAGGTTGTTGAAAGGGTTGTATTCCCACTTATTATTTACCAGTACCAACCCTAGACGTGCTAGCTTCTCCTCTAGCAATTTGTGTGATTATTTTTTAACTAGAGTTACCGACTTGAAGCTCTTCGGACAAGTGAAGAATCCCTTCTTCTTGACACTTCCGCTGCTACAAAACATGAAATCAATGACACACACTTGTCGGAAAACCTCCAACGCGAGCACTCTATCGGTGACGCAAGCCGGGAGCAGGAAAGGTTTGCCAGTAAAACCCCGCATTCGAAGGATTGTGAAATCCTTGCCCAAGAACCAGCCACAAGCAGGGGTGTAGCCTTGCATAAATCCAGTCTGCTCCTGGGTGAGCCGGATGATATCACCCTCTCCGATCAAATCATTCAGGATCGGGGCTATGAAATAGTCTGTGAACGCATAATAGTCATATGTTGCAGAAAGGAAAGGTGTCCATGTAGACACCGGCTTTCTTTTGTTTTGCTCATCAAAAATTGATAGCAAAAGAAATCGGACAAAGAAATCCGGATTCTAATGTAGGAACATGTGGACCAAGTAGGAAAGAAATCTAAACTTCTTCTTTGCCTGATAATTCTTCATTTGATGTATCATTTCTTCAACCATGAACTCAGCAAAATCATACCAGAAGAGTTCATGCTGCTTTCGAAATTGTATTGTAGGGCCCAACTGAAAAGCCTCGATCTTCTCATCAGAGTCTTGGCCGCAAACAAAGGCCAGCATGGACATAGCATCCTGGAGATCATTGCGGAGTGAAACACGTGATAATGGGATACTTGGTGCCTTAGTGGACGCTATACCTTTCTTATTAGTCTCCTCTAACAAGAAATCGAAGCTGGTTTTCATCCTCCTCCATATTTTCTCCCCCTTGCTTGGGCGAAAATGCTCGATAGTCTCTTTCCTTCTACTTGGATCCGGGATATATAACATGTGCTAGATAGCTTCTGGGCTGATATGAACCCTTAAATTACGACCTTCAATGTAGTGGGTATCTGGATTATAGCGCTGAAAAGCTGCGTCGACCACTTCTGGGCAATAGTGCACCAATGGGACCATGTATTGTGGGAGACCACTATACCAGACTCTACTTGTCGTGGATTGGTCTGCCTTTGCTGCTAATAACCTTACACAAGCTGCCTCTCTGAGGGATTTAGGGTTCTTTGCGAGCTTTGGGTCATAGATATTATCCCATTTTTCTTTAACCTTTTTCTGGTTACTCCATTCCTTGGGTCTATCTAGCTCCTCTATGTGGGCTCTCCGCGTCTTCACGGGTATACCAGGTGTGGCATATGCTACATCCTCGTATATGTACACCTCAGCAGAAGAACGAATAGCTGTGAACAATTCCTGGTTAATCTCCTCTTGCATCGGCTGAGCTGAAGATTTTGAAATTTTTCCTTTTATGAGAATTTCGTAAACTCCCTGCCTGCGAATACGCTTGCTCTAGATAGACAGACAGAAAACACTTTGCACTTCCCTTAGGTTTGTAGAAAGCCTTTGAAATATTAAGCCTTTTCATGCAATAATAGCAACTTTTCCCAAGGTGGTAGGCGAAAGCAAGCCTTTTGCATTTAATTCGACATGTACCGTGAATCTTGCAACTCATGCAAGATGAACTGATTGCTATTCCGAGGCGGCCAGATTTCATCATTACATTTATGAGATCGTGTGATACACCTTGATCTCCTTGGAAATTGAGCTTGCAACTGGCCTTCTAACCCTGCGTTAGCATGTACTGGCAATTAATATCCTAGCCGAAATGATTACGCCAAGCAAATGATCATCGCCTGAAAAGATATGAGTATCGCCTTGGGTTCTGGGATGCGCTTGAGAGGTGACACAATAGACTACAACCATACGCCCCTTCACTAACAAGCGCCACCTTTTTAAGACTAATTAATCAACTCCATTTAATTAAACATGCTTTGAGCCGTGCTATCATGCATGTACTGGCCCAGAAATGTGAACAAACGTAGACTCGGCTTTTGAGATGGCAGCGAGCATAACATCACATTTTTTTTTATAGGCGGATGGCATGTGTCTTGTCAATTTTTCTATAAATGGGCCAGTCGATAGTGAGCAAAACATACTTAGCATTTAGGAGGTGATAGGTCAGTAGCAGAGTGCTAAGCAAGTCCTTTCATAGGTTAGGTGGTGAGGAATTCAGCATTATCTTAAAAGACTAGTGATAGTGTAAGGACAATGGATACCTCAATTCGCCTAACCTCGTTTAAATCACAGACGGCGTTTCTAGGTGATATTTCCACTAGGAGGCTCAAAAGGATGACGAAGAACAAGCATTCGCTGGTTCTGGTAGCCATTACGTGGGTCCTAGGCAAGGATTGCGTAGAATATGAAGATAAGTATAGGGTGAATACCGACATATGCTCACACTTTGTAGCATCCATACTGGACATTTGCATTCCCCGGCCACTTATCCTGAGGCTGGTGAAGGAAATCTTCCTGAAGAAATACCTGAATGGGCTCAGTGAGGTCGTTGCACATGCTGCATATGGGATAGGCCTGCCAACAACCAGTGACCTGTGTTGCTTTATCGAAGAAGCTGTTGTCGTTTGGCTGCCATTCCTCAACGGATTCCGCCTGCAGACCCGTGACTAGCACCAGCAGAGGGTTACTTAGGCTCTACACTTCCTATTTCAGAGCTACAACATGATACCTTTCTATGACGTAGACTGGTACACTGACTTCAGGAACCTGGTGTTTCCACTGCCAACGACGGTTGCGTTAGATGATGCTGCCAGTGCCGCTGAGGAGCCCGTGGATGAGGATGAAGTGGATGCTACAGTGAATGCATTGATTGCTACCAGTCATGCCTTCTGATAGATAACTCCTTTGCTTTCTTGCTCAAAATGTAACTCTCCTGTTTTAGATAAGCCTGATAAAAGGCTATCGTATATAATATACCTTGATACTTGTACATTTTGGAAATCAGCCTCCCATCCATTTTGTAACTAAAGAACATATATATAAATATATACTTCTCGTTTTAAGGAAAATTCATGCTCTTTTTGCCTCTGTGTTTAAAATTTTCTGGGTTTGCAAGTTTTGTATGCTATTTCTCTATGCATGAGTGTATTTTTTGTAAGAAACTCCGGTGTTTTACCCACCAACGATAATGAGCAAGTGCATAGAAAGACAACTGATTTTAGAAAAAAAATAGGCCACACACAGGAAATGAAACAAAAGCGTTATTTACAACTGTACAAGGTAGAGCATAATGCCTAATGAAACAACTTAAGATGAATCCCATTGACTGAGATTCCTAACGGTTCTTGTTCCATATTTTTCAGCTCAAAAGTGTTGTGTTGGCTGCACCGAATAATTTTGAAGGGTCCCTCCCATAGGCTATCAAATTTACCATGTTGACCTGGCTTTGCAGCCCTGCTGTCATATTTTAGCACTAAGTCTCCACTTTTCAGACCTTGGTCAGAAGCCTTCTTGTCAAACCATTGTTTGACCACCTGTTGACGGCTTGTCATTGCTATTAGGGAATTCTCCCTTTTTTCTTGTACTTCCAAAAATTCGGCGAGCCGAACCTCCATGGCTCCATTTTGTTCTATCTCAAGAGATTTCAATAGCTGTATTGCTGGGATCTCCATGGAGATAGGTAACAACGCCTCCTTCCCATATACCAGCTCATAAGGCGAAGTCTTAAGGACTTGCTTAGGAGTTATGCGGTTTTCCCAGAGCACTTTTTAGATATTTTTATACCATTCCCTCTGGTACTCTGAGCCAACCTTTTTAAGGAGTCAGACTAAGCTTTTATTTGTGGACTCGGCTAGGCCATTTCCCTGTGGATAATAATTTGATGATGTTTTAAGGAATATGCCATTCTTTAATGCGAAGTGACATACCTTTGTACCTAGAAATGCTCTGGCGTTGTCCGAAATGATTGTCTTCGGAGGGTCGAACCTCATCACCAGTGCTTCGAGGAAGTCTACAATCTCTGTTTCCGTTGCCCCCTTAAGGGTAATAGCTTCTGCCCACCTTGTAAAGTAGTCTGTAGCTGTTAGAATCCACTTATGTCTGGCACTAGAAACCGGATTGATCATTCCGATGAAGTCCAGGCCCCATTGCGCAAATGGTTCATCCGCCACGATAGGTTTGAGGGGCATCACTGAATTTTTTCTTCTGTCAGAGAATAACTGACATTTTTTACAAGCCCTTACTAGAGAGTAGGAATTATTGAAAAGTGTAGGCCAATAATATCCAGCTCTCAGGACCTTGATGGCGGTAGTTTTGGCAGAGAAATGTCCACCCTCGTCACCATTGTGAAATGCGTCGAGGATCTTCTGCGCCTCCCCTGAAGTAACGCATCCAAGGAGCACACCATTGAAATTTCTTTTGAACAAAACTCCTTCTATCAGCGTATATCCATAATTCTGAAGTCGGTAATACCTTCTTTTTTGGGATGAGAGGCTTGGCGGATACCTTCCGGTTTGCATGAAGTTCATTCTATTTGTCAGCCAATCGTCTTCCGATCCTGATTCATTTATCAGGATGAGTTCTGGCTGTTCCTCCTTGGCAGGTACCTCTTCATTCTGTGCCATATACTCACACAATCCTCTGCCTTTAACAGTCTTGGTAGGCCTGACCTTGATGTCATACTCCAGGATCTTGGTAATCCAATTAGCCCTTTTTTCTATGATCTCTCCTTCCATGATGTATTCCCGCACACTAGAATGTGCGACATATACCACAATTTTGTTATAGCAAATTAGATGGCGAAACTTTTTAAGTCCCTTTACTATTGCAAAGGCCTGTCTTTCGACGAAGTTATAATTCACCTCATATTCTTTTAGGGTTCGGGAATAGAATGCCACTGGATGCTCTCCCTTTACTTTGCCATCTTTTTGAGTTAGGACAGTAGCAATATTGGACTTGCTACTGAAGGCATACATTATAAAATCTTTGCATTGATCTGGATTAATCAGCACCGAGGCTATGGAGATCGCTTCCTTGACCTTTTCAAAAGTCTCCCGAGCTTCTGTTGTCCACTTGAAAGCTTGATTCTTTTTCAACATTAGAGTGATCGGCCTAATCATTCCCGCAAAATCGAAAATAAATTTGCTGACGAAATTTACCTTGCCGAGAAAAAACTGGACACCTTTCTTATTTACCGGAAGGGGAAGCTCCTTAATAGCCTTTACTCATTCGGGGTCAATTGAAATACCTTCTTTAGACACAACATGCCCTAACAGCTTACCCTAAGGTACTCCGAATACACATTTCTTTGGATTTAAGGAAACCTCGAACTCCTGGAATTTTTGAAAAACTAATTCCAAATGATCAAAATGATCATCTTTAGATTTAGAGAACACAGTAAGGTCATCCAAATAAATTAGAATAAACTTATTGATCAGTTCGCTGAATGCGATGTCCATAGCTCGCTGGAAAGTTGCCCCTGCATTGGATAAACCAAAAGGAATTTTAGCATATGCAAATGTTCCCCACTTAGTGGTGAACGTAGTCTTGTGCTAGTCTTTTTCTTTAACTCGAATCTGGTTATAGCTAGAGAAGCCATCCAACAGAGAGAACATTTCTAATCCTGCAACAGTTTGGAGGATTGACTCCATAGAAGGCAATGGATAGTGATCCTTCAGAGATGCTCTATTCAGATCTCGGAAGTCCACGCATAAGTGGATATTGCCATTCTTCTTCTGACTGGTACCAGGTTTGATACCCAAGTACTATGTTTGATTGGGAAGACGATACGTGACTCAATGAGCTTGGTTAGCTCTTGTGCCATCAGGACCTCAACTTTAGGGTTGACTGGCCTATGTTTCTATTAGACTGGTTTCACACCTTCTGTTAGCTCAATAGTGTGTTGAATGATGCCAGGATCGTAACCCTCCAGATCATCATAGGACCAGGCCACTACTCGATATTTTTTGTAGAGACTGATAAGCCTTCCTCTATCTCGCTGTGGGACATCTTTTCCGACCCGGAGATTCCTGCCATCGGAGACCCAAAGGTTTTCATAATCACTTTTGTCTGCCACGAACTTCCGCTTATCATTTTGGGCGTCATTACAATCGAAAAAATTCTCGAGAGTAACTAACCCTTTTGGAAGTTTATTTGACCTAAGCTGCATAATTTGTCCTTCATAGGCTTCGACGATCTTTATTTGAAGTTGATTGGAAAATTCCCCTAAGTGTTGGATAAACGAGGCGATGTGCTCATTACTCTCAAAGACTTGCCAACTTTGATCATTATCGGGAATCGCTGGCCAAACAAGCACTCGCACTGAATATTTGTTCCGAAGTAAGTCAGAGACAGGATCACACTGAGCACCGACCACCGCCATTCGATCTGCATCGCTATTCTGCGTTCGGGGAATGGTCAGGATGTTGAAAGCTTCAAAACCTTCAATTAGGTCCCATATTCGATGCCGATAGGATCTCATTCAGACATTCTTCGCTAAGAGGTTCCCCAGACCTGATTAACTACCAGTTCAGAATCTCCGAACATAATCAATTGCTTAATACCCATTCATTCCGCTAGGCTTAGGCCTTGGACTAACCCTTCATATTCAACTTCATTGTTTGAACAGGTGAATTGGAATTAGAAAGACCTCAATAACTTCTCATTATGTGGGGATATTAGACATACCCCTGCTCTAGCTCCAACTTTGCTTCTTGCTCTATCAAAATACAATGTCCACAGCTCATTTGCTTGGTTATCGTCAGATTCTTTGGCAACCTTCGGAAGACCATGGTCTTCATCGTAAATCACATATGTGCCCAATCCGGTAGCATGATAATTCCTGAAAGGATCATTGTTTATGTGTTCACTTAACAGAGCATCTTCCTTATCATTTTGGTCTCCACTCACCTTCTCTTCCTCTAGCAGTTCGACACTATACATGTCTTGCTTGGTGATAGAGGTATGTGCGGCCTCAAAATTGATCAGGGCCTCATCTGCCACATGTTTGGAATGTAGAGCCTCTGATTCTATCTTCATTTTCACACCATGCTTGGTCCTAAGTATTAGATGTGACCAATCTAAAGATAAATATCCACCCACCTTTGAAGTAAATTCCTGAGATAGACAGAGACCGAACATAGGAGGAACATCTATGATCACTGTATCTTGCGGGACTGTGATACATGGTCAGGCAAATAGAGTTAACGAAAGTGCTTTGATGACACCCACAGTATCAACTTTATTTCCATCTAGCTGCATCACCCCCTTCTTCATAGGTTCGTAGCTGAGCCCCAAGGCTTCGGCTATCAGTTTTGGCATAACCGTTGTACTAGCGTCAGAATCAATCATAACATTGTGTAATAGCTTCTCCCCTACAATGAGAGTCAAGAAGAAGGGTTGAGGTTTTGGCCTACCTCCACCTTTCGCATGTGATCCCTTCGTTTTGTCTGCAAGAACCTTAGCTAGTGGCATTTGATAAACCCCCTCTGTACTGGCAGACGACTCTGTTGGTGCTGAGTCAATCTCTTGCTGAAGCACCTTCTGTAGCATAGTCTTCTGTTCTGGGATAGCTAGAATGTCCCATAAAGACACATTAGTGGATGATTTTTTCAATTGCTCCACCACATTAAAAGGTGATGAGCTCAGAGATTTCTGCTCCTTTACTTTTGTTATAATAATCTCCTTCCGTGGTTGAGAAGGCGAAGAGACGGTCGAAGCGCTGAGAATTTGATCGGACACGCCTTTGCATTGCGGGCTGTCTGAAAGTGAAACAATAGACTCACCGATGAATCTCCTCTTTGAGCATGTGTTATAGTCAGATTGCACCTGCGGCGTTTCGGCTACGGATGAGTCATTGGCAAACACCTTTTCCTCATTTTCCATCCAGGAGAAGAGTGCATGATCAGGAGCAATATCAGACTCTTGTTTTAAAGACATTCCTTGCATTTGTATGGTAAGGACTGCATTCTCCGTTGCCGAGGTACATAGGTATTCTTCATTTTCTGTTGTAGTACCTTGACTATGTTGCTCTGCTACCTTCTGTTGTAAGTTGCCACGCGGACAATTTCGGGGCATATGTGCATCATTGTAGGGGAAACACCATGGATTGATGTCATCAATAAGATTATTTTGTCCCGTAGTTAATTCTCTACTTGAGCTTGGCGACGCACCTATCAGTGGCGTAGGCACCGGGACTATTTGGTTGGTAGTCGGCACTGATGGATTAGTGTGAGGCACACTCTGATATTGATTTTGCTGATAAGTAGACCGCCCACCTTGATAGTTTTGATATGCGGGCCGTGGAGGCATTGCTTGGTTCCGCTTGAGAGTTGTTATGTCATTCGCCATAGTTTGCAACATCTCCTTGAGGTCACCCATTTCATCCTTGGAAGACCCTGATGTGGAAGCCAAGTTTTCAGGAGCGGCTGCATATGAGTACATTGACTGGGGAGTTGCCAGCGCACTAGTCGATGCGGCTTCTTGTGCAGAGGTTGATATTTCAGGAAATATCAGGATAATAGGTCAAGGAGGCAACTTTCCATAATCTATCAAATGATTCTCAGCTTTGATAGCGGTAGCATAAGCATCTGGTAGAGTGGCTCCTCTCAAAGACTTGATCATCACAGAAATGTTGGGGTTAATGGACTTCAGATAAAATATGAATGCCAGTTCTGGAGTCGGGCGGATAGTCACAGGAATCCTCTGCCAATTTGAGTGAAATCGGGCATTAAAATCTGTTAGGGCCTCCTGGGGCACTCGTCTTATGACAGATAGCTGATAATATAATGAAGAAAGATCTCCGTCATTTGAGAACCTTTCATAGAATGGATCTCCGAGGTCATCCCAAGTGTGAATTGAATTCAGAGTCAGCATTCGATACTAATCTAGGGCCTTGCCTTTGAAGGATGCAGCGAGGAGCCTCAGGGCTACATTCTGCACTGTAATACCGTGTACCAGACATACATCCGCTACATCTTGCAAATGTTCTGCTGGCATTTTTGTGTTGTCCCCAGCAAATTTAGGAAGAGCTTTCAGGGCCAAAACCAGGATAGCGCCCCAAACAGCAGGCGCTACAGGAGCTACTAGGGGACTTCCAGCATCCCATGCTACATAGTTTCTGTTCGTGGCCGGCAACATGGTGAGAGGAAAGGGCAGTGGGAATGGAATAGCTACTAGTTGATTTGCAGCCTAGACTGTTCCTAGCGGAGGTACTAGTAAACCTAGGTTATTTGTAGTCTAGGATCTAGTTACAGGCCAATGGCTCATACACCCCTTTATAAGGAAATTTCATTAGTTCAGGTCCCACTGGGCATGCCAGAAAAAGGATAAACTATTGACGCCAAAAAATGGCGAGGTAACAGTGCCTTATGGGAAACTCAGTTCAAGGGGGACCCTTTGCGCCAAACTGAGTGACCTCCATATTTTAAAGAAGCAGGCTTCTTCTATAATGGTTTTTTGAAAAGGGAAAAGGAAACATATATAATGAAGCAAAATCTAATCTAAGGCGATGCACCAAAGTTTGCCGATGGGCATGATAAATCATAGACTTAAGGGCCTGAATGGTGTTGTCACGTTCCAAAACATCAGAAACTTAAAGCTATAGCATAAACAGTTCATTTATTGACATAAAATAATATCGCATACATCCTTACTACTAAGAAGAGTCATTTAGACATGATTTAGATAAGCAAGCTTGTATTCAATATATAGAAGTCTTGTCAAATGAAATACTTAAGACAATAAAAGGCACAGTTTACAGTTTGATCAAAACATGAAAAACAGAAAGGTCAAACAGTGGGCACAGTCTAAAAGTTTCTTGCAAATAAACATGTAAAAGAGGCCTGGTGTCTCTTGCTAAAACCAGTATCCTTTTCTCTAAAATTTCTTGGACCCCCTTTTTTTGTCAACCAAGAGAGTATATATAGCCAGAGAGAAAATCCCCACTGCTTTGGAGAGCTGTAACGGAAAAGATCCCACAATCCCCTACAGTGATGCCAGAATTGGAAGATTCCTAATGTCGTTACAACAGCAACCAGTTAGAACACAACATCTAGTCATTTAGTTGCAGGCGTGCCCTTTGTAATGATGGCAGTGGTCCCAACCATACCCGAGGCGATGAGTGTCATCCACCGCTTTGAAGAACCATGAAGAGCAGCATCCAATAACATAATCTCCCCAGCCAGCCTATCGCCCGCCTCAAGGATCAATTGTAAGGTACGTGGCATCCTGTCGCTGCCCGAATGAAAACCTCTCTCCTTGCTGCCGAGAGATTGTGAAGATGCAACACGTGTCCAATGAGCTGAGGTCCTTCTTGATATGGAGAGAAAGCCGCATCAACCGGGTGCGAAAGATGTGTGGTAGCGTTTCGCAGCCCGCGGTGTTCACCCCCTTGTTGTGTTGAAAAGGTTGCGAACGGCCACCACCTGGCATAAAGTAGGGCCCGCCAAAATAAAAAGAAAGCCTGCAGAAGCATTTCGCAGCCCGCAGCTGCTTATTTCATCCCTGCATGAAAAGCCTACGATACGCCGCCACGTAGCAGGATGTGAGTCCCTCTGACAATCTTTAGAAGTGATGGCCCGGTAGAAGGCTTTCGCAACTCAAAGAGACTTCAAGGCAAAAAAGAAATAAAAAACCTTCGTAAGTGAGACACGTGGACACACAATGCAGCCTCTCAGGACCCAAAAGGGAAGCCGCAACCTGAAGCTGCGAAGAGAGGATGCGCACAGCGGGAGATCAAAACTCAATGGAAAGCCGACCAGACTCGGCGACGCACAGGCCGACGCACACATACCTACAAAAGAAACCCGAAGGGAGCTATTTTGAATATTTATTTTAACAATAACATACCACAAAAATGTGTTAGCCCTGGGGCATCATGAATTGTCCATACAAGCATTGCATGGAATTGAAATTGTCTTTGTCCTATTGGTCTAGAGATGTCATACATAGTGACACCATTCCATAACTTTAGTAACTCATCGATAAGAGGCCGATATATACATTCCATATCTTTAACTTGGTACTTACCTAGTTGAATGAACATAAACATTACATAATTATTATAACCATTTTACTGCAATATATATAATTAATGTGCATGACTATTGAATGAAAAAATATAAGTCATTATGCAACAAATAAGACAAATGAGATGCTACTACATTAAGAAAATTGATGTAAACAAATACCTGGAACAATCATTGACAACATTATGTGCTCGCTCTTTATTGAAATCCATGGAGGAATGTTATTGTTGATAACAAAATAGGCCACACTGAGTAAATAGATCTCAGCTCTAAATGGATTGACACGTCCGCTCCCAATGAAAGCCTGAGATTATGAGGTTCTTCTTTAAAGTGTGGCCATTTTTCCTCCATGTTCCCTAAATGTAGAACCATCTAGCATTCGAAAATGTCATCTCCACTTCTATTCGTGCATGGTAATCCATAAATTAAGCTAAGTTTTCTCACCTAAATAATCGTTGCATACGTGGAATAATGGGAATATAATGAAGAACCTTGTGAGGCACCTTTTTTGTTAGTTGATCTATTTGATATCTACTGATATGACATTCTAGGAATTCTATTAAAATTCCTATTGTTTATGATATATAATATGATAGTTGGGACATGCATCTATTGCTTGATACTCCATTCGATAATGAACAACACCAATGGACAATAATCATGCCCCCTTCAAGCGGACCATCGCGCCTACAATGTTTCTTAGCATTTGTATTAAAATTCATCTCATTTTTTAATCCCTTACAATTATTGCAAGGACAATAACATTTCCATCACCCTTTCTTTTCAATCTAGCCCACAATCTATCAAGTGTCTCTTCATTTTGTTCTGGACTAATATTATCTAACACGATTTTTCTTTACCAAGCTTGACTATTTAGATCTTCAAAAAATATCAAACTCACACTCCAATAATTTTTATTCATAGACATGTAACATAATCTGATAATTCTGATATTTTACACCAAAAAAATTGGCATGCAACAACCCCTGCAAAAGAGAAGATAGTCTAAAGTTAATGGCCCCAAAAAACACTTTAAAATGCTAATTACAAAACTTATTAAATTTTGATTTTACTATGATTTCCAACCGTTAAGACTCCTAAAATCAGAATATTGAACTTGATCGCAAAATTCCTACAATGATGGAGGTAGCGAGCTAGTAAGAGCAAGTGACCCATTCCTAAAGAGCAACAAGTTAGAATCATCATTGCTAATGTCAATACAGATTTATCCTTTTAGTTAAAGATGCAATGTGTCACTTCTTATGACGAGCTTATCCCTAGGGCCCTCAACATTGAGAGAGTCCTAATAAAAAACAACAAAAGCATTGGTAAGAGCATGATTAGGGTACAAACCCTAGGCCTCCATAGAAACATAAATAATAACTATAGCGGATTAGTGAGGTTGCAATACCAGAAAGATTGAGACATTGTAGGTAATAAAAAAATATTTCAATCTAAAAATTGTAGCAAATAACAAACACACTATGTAGCTTAGTGACATTTGTAAATGCAATCTATGGTAAGAAGAATGACAGTCACTTAAGAAGTGACAGTCAAAAAGAGGCTGAGCAGTGACAAGATAATAAAGCTCAAACCTTGCATAGTAAAGTGGAGATTTTAATAGTGAGTTTCCTTTACCCCTTGCTAACCTTAAGGGTTTTTCAAATGCTTTTGGTAGTGTTAGACAAGGCAAATGCAATCAGGGAATGACTGTCCAAATGAAGTAATAGTGGTAATCATAGGTTCAATGTTTCTTCTTAGCCATTAATATATAATGGAGGTAGTGGATTGCATGTTTGAGCAGTGTTTTGAGACTCATCAAAGATGGAAGAATAGTGAATAATACCTTGTGGACTGTGAAGTAGTGTCAATAAGGTTGAAGGATCTTAAGAACTACAATACCATGAAACAATGAGTCCCCTTTAGTAAGTAGGCAGTCTATAGGGCATAGTTTGATTTTATAGAAGGATGCTCATGAAAGGAATCTTCAAGTGATAGTGAGTGAGCTGATTGAGATTGTAGTTGAGGGTGCAATACCCAGTCTTAAAGGAAGTTAGCAAAGTAGTAAATGTGCAAGAAAATAAAATCATACACAACAAACAATTCACAATGTTATCTTGCTTAATGCCTGGAGTTTGAAGACAAAAATCTCATTGTATCTTTATGATGAAAGTGGTGACCTTAATGGTCAATCAATGGCAACCATGATTTTAAAACATTCTATTGTGCTTATGGAGGCAACATTTTAAACAAGGCAGTGAGTGGTGGTTTGGAACAATGGTAGGTTATATGAAGGACTTGCTTTATATGCATATTATGCAATCTAGCTTAGAAGAGATTAAAGGTGGATTATGGAACTCAAGGGTTACCATGAAAAGGATTAAAGCAAAGAATGAGATCTATTTAAAAGCCACGGTCATGAAGATATTAAAGATGTCACATGCAAAACCCTAGTAGCTATAGTAATGAATACAGTGCCAAAGAGGATAGTGTGTTGGGGTAGATTTAGGAGATCTCCACATTATCTAATTACAGGGAAATACATCATTTATTTATTTTTTTAATTAAAATAAATCATTCTAAACCCTATATAGGATACATTGATACTTCAAAAGCCTCTGAAGGAATTTGAGATTATGCAAATATATGTCAAGTAACATTCATAAGGTTTAGAAAATCTTGATCACTCTCTCTAGAATAGCCCATTAAACATGGATTGTGCTTGAATGCACTACATAATTGATATAACACAACCACTCTGCATATCAACCAGAGTTATAGGCTCTTTATTGCAGCAAGAGGTAATCACTCTTCGATCATGCTATAATTACATCCTAACCTATTAAACTTGAGACAACTTGAATGCACCCATGATGATTGACACCTACATTATACAACCTGAATTAACTACATTATATGAGTGCCTCCATTTCTATCACAACATAACCACATTAAACTTGGGTCACACATGAATGCATCTGTATTTGTTATAGCACAAGCGTGCCACATGACCAATAGAGTTATGGATCACATAATTATAGATCACAAAATCTGTTCCTTAGTTTGTGATCTTATGGTGATTCCACACAACAAAATTTGGACATGAAATTCTCAAAACCCTAAACCTCTAAAAATGAAATCTGATGAGATGTTGCTTTAAAATATGATTTTCAAACTGGAACTACAAATCTGACTTCACAACTGAATTCTGCAAAAATAAAATGACTACCCTCAACACTGGAAATATCTTCTTAAATTTTTTCTAATTTTTCCCAAGAAAATCGTCCTTAGTTCTCCACAAACTGTCTCAAGTAGAGAAAAACATTTTCGCAATAAATCAAGCGTGAACTCGCTTTTCTTTATGTCGGCCACAATTTGATTTTTTTCTATTTTTCATGTTTGTCAAAAATTCGACGAAAATGATAGCCAACATTTCGACGAACCCCAAGTTTGTCAAAATTTTGACAAACATCAAGGATAAACTTTCAAAAAAATGAAAATTACACATCAAATTTTACAAGCACTCGACGATACATCAAATTATACATATTTCGTCTGATTTTGCAGTCAAATAAGTTAGTGTGCTTTGGTCCAAATTTTAATGGAAGAGTGATCAAACCTATCATAGGGAAAGAAAAACCATTATGTGTTTTGATCCATGCTTTTGATTGTTCATAATAATCTTGGTAAAGTTCATGCACAAACAATAATTCCTCGATGATCACATTCTCTACACACACGGGATCAATTAATATCCCATTGGTGGGCTTGTCATTGATTCTTTCAGCTATGTAAAGAGGACTATCGGGCGCATGTTTAATTATGTCATTTTTTGAGAAAGCAATGTCAATAGGCAAGTTGTTTTGGAATTTACGAGGTTGAACATCAATGTGGTTGACCATAGTTCGTATGCCATCCTCGTTATCACTCATTTTATTAGTATTTATGTCTTGTATATTGTTAACACTCATCACATCATTCTTGGTGTCACTAGCTTTTACAAACGAGATGTTATGATTTGGCATTGGATTGGTAAAGATTTGAAAATTTTGGTTGGGTGGGGCAATGGATTTATTTCCTTGATCATTAACACCACCAATCTAGATGTGATTAGAATCAATGAGGTCTTGCACAATATTTTTAAGACGCATCATTTTGTATTGTGTCCATTTTGTCTGTAATAATGGTAAAATACATTTGAATTATAGTTTAGAGGTAAACTCTTAGTGGTATCAATAGTTCTAACATGAGGTAAGGTAATTTGGTTCTTACCCAAGAGTTGCAACATGATGGAATGAAGGGTATCGAGTAATGAGGTAAATTTCCTATTATTTTCCTTGAATTGATATGGATTCGTTGTTTTTCTAGCAGCCACTTGAGACTCAACATGTTGATTTTTTTGAGGTGGATTTATCTAGATGAAGCCCTTTTTTTTTCTTGAATGGTTGGAAGTTATTATGAGGCACAAATTTGGATTTTTTAAGATGATTGGAGGAAGTTTTCACTTCACGATGACTAACTAAATTCTAATAGTCATGGGGAGTCATGCACAAGTGAATGAATGAGGGAAATTCCATCATCCCAAGCTTATCTTGAATATTTTTTTACAAGTCTTCAATGAACATTCTTTGAAGATCGGCATCAAGAATCTTAATGTTAATTTGTGAGTAAAGCAATTGACAACATGCTATGAAATCAATGACCTTTTTCATCTTTTTTTTGTTTACATTGCATTAAATCAGGTAAGGCCATCTTGGGACCAATGTGCACTTGGAAATGGTTAAGGAAGGTATCAAAAATTTATTGAATGAATGACTTTAATTATTCAATAAAGAGAAAAACCATTCCAAGGTTGTGTCTTTAAGGATCTAGGAAAAAATTTAGCCAAGAGTTTATCTTCAAAAATGAAGTCACTACATAGGGTTGTATATGTTGAGACATGGTTACTAGGATCTTCTTCGCCACCATATTTCTCAAATCTAGAAAGGTAAAAGTATAAAGCCATGTCGCACTTGCGGCCAACTTATCAACACAACTGAATTTAAATATTTCTAACTAAAAATCAATTTTGGTCAAACATATGATATAGTAAGATTCATTCTAGCTAAGTTAGTTACTTCCACAACTTTTTCAACTAAAATTGTTGGCTAAAAATATATGGAGCACCACTTTTGAGGCCAATTTACCAAAAAAATAAAATTATTTGAAAAACTTGATGTTTCAATAACTCGTACTCATGTAAATAACATTTTTTAAAATATAAAATACCTTTTTGTAGATCCATAAGTGTAGTTTTCAAAAATATATTTATTTTAATAGTTTAACTATTATTTATATTTTATTTTTTATTTTTACTAAAAGTAGGTTATTAGCACCAAATATTAGGTTGATTACCATGCCAAGGAAAAATACTAAAAATTTAAATTTTTTTTGAAAAAAATATGATGCACTAGATAAAAGAATCTATATCAAGATTGTATAATTTTTTTCCCATTTTAGATAAATATTTAATATGAAAGTTAACTTTGAATGGAAACAAATATTTTTTGATACACACATTTTTTAATATTTATTTAAAAATATATATTTATCAAAATTGGAGAAAAATATATTCATGCACTAAAGTTTCAAGTTATAAATACACATAAAATTTGAAAGAAAAAAAATTACTATAAAAAGTTTTGCATCTCATGTAACTTCATTTTTTAGCATTTTATCAACAACTAAATTATAGTGTTAATTTATTAAAAACTAGTTTAAAATATTTATAAAAAAAATAACATAAAATATACTAAAAAATACACATTTTACTAGTTTACGTCATTTTAAAATTCAAAACATGTATTCCACTTTTTACTGATTCAAGTTTAAAAGTTGGATCAATGTTGGTCATTTCCTTTATAAAGTGTGACATAGCTGTTGGAAACGAGCAACACTAAGAGGGGGGTGAATCAGTGTTCTGCAAAAATTGATCCTTTTCTTTTGATCTTTAATCCACTTAAAACATTTAATTAAAATCAATAAGCAGAACTGAAAACAAGAAACCACACAACCATAACACAAGGATTTTTACGTGGAAACCCTGTTAAGGGAAAAACCATGGTGGATGGCCAATCCACAATAAGTTCTAAGTATACTCAAAAGAAATATTACAAAATGAGAATGCACTTGTATTTAGGTGCACTGCCTAGAGCTCACTGCTCAAAAATGGACTTACTATCCTTACAATAGTTTAGATTAGATCCAAAAGGATTGAACTGACTGAATAGCATCTACCAATGCTTGATTGCAGTTCTGGTTAAGCTCAGATGACGAAATTATGTCATGATGACTGATACCGAACTTCTACCCTTTACTACTCAAGTTCGCACACAAAAATCTTTATGTGCAAGTGAAATTGCTCATGATATCGCTCAAACTCTCTTTTGACATTTGCAACATGCATATGTGCACCTTCTACTACTACTACTACAATGATATATCCGATCATCTAAATATATCCACGATTAAGGATTTAATTGCCACAAGTCAGCTCAGCAAAACTTAATAATATTTGCAACTTGTCGGCCCAAATCATGAACAATTTCAATGCGTATCTAAACAAGTCAGCTAGAAAGTAGCTAGGACCAATAATTAGGCATTTGAATTTGAAAATAACTTAAATAAGTTCACTTTTATACATCCACAATGTACCACTTACACTGAGTCGGCTCTATCAAGCAAATAAACAAAAAATGTCCTACTGGACCTCCAAACTCATATAACAACTAATACAATACCCCAAAACTTAATGAAATGATTATCCACGTGCTCAATAGGTAATTCTAGAGATCCACAACACAAAACAATGATTTGGTGAAGCTAACTGATCAGATACTCTATTCCACAAGTATTTTGTCGATAAAACATAGTATTCTACTTCATCTATCGGTATGACTGGATAGATATTTGTGGACCATGGAGATGGCCTTAGTTTCCATCAATGACAACATTAGAAGCTGGAAACCATCTTAGAAAACCATATGCCAACAATCTCCCCCTTTGGCATTGATGGCAACACTTAGAGAAAAATGACTAAGTGTCGAATTGATAAGCACATTGCCAAAATTCAAAATACTGCACACAACTCTACTGCAAAATATTACTCCCCCTAAGAATATCAAGGAATTTTTCACTTAACTCTCTCCCCCTTTGACATCAATGACAAAATTAGGGAAACGAAATATTGCAAAATTGTACAAGTATGTTCAGAGACTTAAAAAAATTTGAAGATGTCTACAAAGAAATTATTCAATCCATTTATATTTGAGTCCCACACACTTTTTAGACTTTCCAGAATGGTAATATGACCACAGAGAAGATAAGACAATGTTTATGCAGCTTCCAGACTTACCAGATCAGGAGCGATCACAACACTTTTTGCTTCTTTTAAGGCATTCACCAATATCTCAATTTTTGGACTTATTAGCCCCCTGAGTTCACTTACTCTGCTAATAACTCTTTCATTTTCAGACTTAATATTCTTTATTTGGTTGAGCAAAGACATTACTTGACCATCTTGATGACAAACACTATCGGCCAATGGATCAAAGGTGTTGGAAATAATGATCAACTGTTGCATTCAAAACTTCTTCCATAGACATACTGGGCTTATCAATTTTGGTCTTTTTCTTTACTTCTCCATCTTTGCCGAAAGGCTTTCTCTTATTAAGTTTGACAACATGAGTCCTAGTCGCCTTTATGTCCTTAACAATTTCTTCTGAGTTTGTTTCTTCTTCTTCATCTACGGATTTAGTTTTGTAGGTTCTTGTACTTTTATTCTTCTTTCTTCTTCCAGAGGCTTTAGGTTGATTTGGTTGTGTTGCAAGGGAACTCCTAGTTTTTCTAGCAGAATATGTTCCTGGACCAGCTGGAGTTGTCTTTTCCTTCTCTTTGGCTGCTTCAGCTTTATCTCTTTGTCTCCTTATTTCTTTTAGTTTTTCAACTGGAAGACCCATTTTCTCTGCAAGGACTTTTATTTCCTTTCTCACCTTTTTGATTGACATGGGCTTTCTCAAATCTGAGTGGACTTGTAATATTTTCTCTGCATAAGTGCCAAACCTTTCTTCATTAGGATCCAATGGTGAATTTGGTAGATGTTTTGCATACATCCTTAGAATGTTTTCATCCACTTCATATCCCATAGGCATGATCCAAACAGTTCTAGGATCAGCTGCTTCCATGTGACATTGGTCAATGTCAACCATGAAGCATATTGAGTCTTTATATTGTTCCACTAAGGCTTCAAGAATTCTCTCTCTAGCATGCATCTAATTTTGAAATCTTTTAAAATGACCCCAAAGGGTTGCGTTGTGAGTCTGTTGATCCCCAAGACTACATAGCATATCCTAGATCTGAATGACTACCATAATGTCATTTCCCCAATGAGCTCTACCAATTCCTGATACCTCACCTAAGAAATAGAAATACAGACAGATTAAAAAAAATTCAAACTTGAATACATTCTTCTTGTCTTTCTTGATCTTTTTCAAGTTCTCCAATAGTTGACCTTTGAGTAATTCACATAGATCATAATCTGCATTTTGATTGATCATTTCATATGTTGTGTAGATGGCAGTGTCAGATACAAAATTTTCCCAACTCGAGTGGTAAAGATTGTATCCTATGACCATAGATGCAAATTTTACATCAACCTCGGTAATATGTTCTATAGTCATTGCCCTTTTGTCCCAATGCAAGCTAGTCGCTTTAGTAACCTCATCATTTTTACCGACTTTAATACAGGAAGTCTCCCGGAGGAATTCAAGCCAGTGATTGCATAGATATAGCTTCCTTGGTAATTTTGAATGGCACATCCAGCCACATGAATTCATCATGCACACGGCTCAGTATGTATCGAACCCACTCATCCTCCTCAAATATAGGAAATTTTGCGAATTGAGCAAATTTCTTGTCTACTAGGGTTTTAAATTCAGGTTTCAAATAGAAATCCTCTTGAAATATGTGATTAGAGTACAATTCCAATAGTTGTGCACTACCCAAATCATCAATATTAGTGTGCACATATGCCCTAATATCTTCTATATGAAGAACTCCGTACAAAACCGATGAAAATGCTCCTAGGAGTTCTATGTCTATGGACTTATATGGATGCCATTTGAACTTTGGTCACGGCCTATCTTTGAATTCAACCAAAAGAGGGGTAGACATAATTGCGAGCAAACAAATTTACAGGTTTTGCAATAAATACCTTTCGAAGACGAAACAAAGACTGATCACAGATTCTCCTCTTTACTTGGATCCCTTCTCAATTTGGCAAAGATCACCTTAGAGCACTCCAAACTTATTTTTTCTAAAAGCAATATGAAAAATGAAAGTGAAAACCATTCTCTTATTGTCATCAAACCTAACTCCTTACTTTTGCAATAAATGCCCTTGCCCTAATTTAGCCAATTCTCTATCTTTTATATTCTGAGGCAGATGACTCTTGTGTGGATTTACAATTTTCTCCATTGATGCCTTAGATTCATTTCAAAATGTCTAAAGAATATCCAATTTCCTACTAGACTTATCTGAATTCCAGTATCAATCACTTGTAGGGCGTTTGATAAATTTCCTTGACAACTCCCCCTAAGGCAGAGACTAAAAATTAATTTCCAGAGGTATTACCAGAAGTAACTTATGGTGATGATCCACTTCCTTCTGTAGAGGAATTCTTGTTCACCCATTTCTTCTACATCTACTTCTTGATCTCATCAGTAGTGATTTTTCCTTTTCCCTTAACATCCAGTTGCTTGTTCTGTCTTACCGAACCTCTTTTGTTCTGACAGAATCTAGAGGTGTGACTGAATTTGTTGCAATTGTAGCACACAACACTTTTCTGTCTAGGCCAACTGTTCCACTAATTTTTTCTTGATCTGCATTGGTTAGCAATGTGTCCAAATCTATTGCATGCATAGCAACTGACATTTCTAAGAAAGTTATACATCACAATTCTGCATTCACTAGACTTATGACCAAATTTATGACAATTAAAACACTGAGCTAAGAATGATGGTCTACTTATGTTCACCCTACTCCTACACTGAGAATCCATATGACCAAATTTGTTGCAACTATAGCAATAACCATTAAATCTTTGAGCATTAGGTTGCCTTACCGGATTCTTTCTGGGTTCATTCATTCTGTTTCCTTGCCAGAATTTTCTTTGTTCGGAAGTCCTCTGTTTAGAGTTCCTTAGTCCAAATCTGAAGCTTTCTCCTTCTTCATATCCAAGACCTCATATGTCACCATCAGTTCTTTGTCCCTTGATTAATTCATCAAGTTTGGCTGAACTTGCTTTGAATTTTTCCTTGAACTCATTTGCAATAGCAAGTTCATCTCTGAGATCATCAAGTTGTTTTTCAAGCTCCTCTTCATTGTTCTTGGATTTCTTCAGTTCATTTTCTAATCGAATGCATTGTTCTTATTTTTCTTTTAGATATTGTGCAAGCTTTTCTTCATTCTTCTTTTTTTCCTCAAACTCCTTGGTCATCTTCATCATGATGGATTCTGTCTCATGCTTGAAAGCAGCATTTTCTTGGACAAATTTTTCACATTCTTTTGTTTTCTCTTTCAGGGCTTGACTGAGTTGTTCATCTTCACTGGTTTTTTTCTTCTACTTAAGTTGACCACATAATTCCTTTCTTTTCTCCCTTGATTCATTAATCTTGTCTTTCAATGACTGGATGAATTTTTTTGCATTTTCAATATTTTCTTGCAGTTCCCGGATCTCAGATTTTCACTGGTCAAGATCATCCAAGGCCACCATGAGTTGTTGTTGAAGACTGCTTATATCCATTGAGAACACTTTCCAAAATCTCCCCAAGATATTAGACTTCTTTCAAGGAACGAGCTCTGATACCAATTGTTGGAAACAAGCAACACTGAGAGGGGGGTGAATCAGTGTTCTACAAAAATTGATCCTTTTCTTTTGATCTTTAATCCACTTAAAACATTTAATCAAAATCAATAAGCAGAAATTGAAAACAAGAAACCACACAACCATAACACAAGGATTTTTATGTGGAAACCCTGTTAAGGGAAAAACCACGGTGGATGGCCAATCCACAATAAGTTCTAAGTATACTCAAAAGAAATATTACAAAATGAGAATGCACTTGCATTTAGGCTCACTACCTAGAGCTCACTGCTCAAAAATGGACTTACTATCCTTACAATAGTTTGGATTAGGTCCAAAAGGATTGAACTAACTGAATAGAATCTACCAATGCTTGATTGCAGTTCTGGTTAAGCTCTAATGATGAACTTTTGTCCTAATGACTGATACCGAACTTCTTCCCTTTACTGCTCAAGTTCGCACACAAAAATATTTATGCGCAAGTGAAACTACACATGATATCACTCAAACTCTCTTTTGGCATTCACAACATGCATCTGTTCACCTTCTACTACCACTACAATGATATATCTAATCATCTAAATATATCTGTGATTAAGGATTTGATCGCCATAGGTCAGCTCATCAAAACTTAATAATATTTGCAACTTGTCAACCCAAATCATGAACAATTTCAATGTGTATGTAAACAAGTCAACTAGGAAGTGGCTAGGACCAATAATTAGGCATTTGAATTTGAAAACAACTTAAATAAGTTCACTTTTATATGTCCACAACGTACCACTTACATTGAGTCGGCTCTATCAAGCAAATAAATAGAAAATGTCCTACCAGACCTCCAAACTCGTATAACAACTAATACAATACCCAAAAACTCAATGAAATGATGATCCACGTGCTCAATAGGTAATTCTAGAGATCCACAACACAAAACAATGATCTGGTGAAGCTAACTGACTGGATACTTTGTTCCACAAGTATTCTACTTCATCTGTTGGTATGACTAGAGAGAGATCTGTGGACCATGGAGATGACCTTAGTTGCCATCAATGACAACATTAGAAGCCAAAAACCATCTTACAAAACCATATGCCAACAACAGCTTTGTACTTTTACCTAAGAATCTCTATGCCTTGTGGCATTTGTGCTTTCAATATCTCCAATGATGAAAGCAAATAAATAGAAAATTTCCTACCAGACTTCCAAACTCATATAACAACTAATACAATACCCAAAAACTCAATGAAATGATGATCCACGTGCTCAATAGGTAATTCTAGAGATCCACAACACAAAACAATGATCTGGTGAAGCTAACTGATCGGATACTTTGTTCCACAAGTATTCTACTTCATCTGTCGGTATGACTAGATAGAGATCTGTGGACCATGGAGATGATCTTAGTTGCCATCAATGACAACACTAGAAGCCAAAAACCATCTTACAAAACCAAGCAAATAAATAGAAAATGTCCTACCAAGCCTCCAAACTTGTATAACAACTAATACAATACCCAAAAACTCAATGAAATGATGATCCACGTGCTCAATAGGTAATTCTAGAGATCCACAACACAAAACAATGATTTGGTGAAGCTAACTGACTAGATACTTTGTTCCACAAGTATTCTACTTCATTTGTCGGTATGACTAGATAGAGATCTGTGGACCATGGAGATGACCTTAGTTGCCATCAATGACAACATTAGAAGCCAAAAACCATCTTACAAAACCATATGCCAACAACAGCTTTGTACTTTTACCTAAGAATCTCTATGCCTTGTGGCATTTGTGCTTTCAATATCTCCAATGATGATGGGTTTCATTTGACATATTGTGAAGTTTGGCCATTTTGATTTTTGTTCAATGTGGAAATTTATTGTTGGAGGGATGAAACATTTTGCAAAAGTTGGTTGAGAATGAAATCATTGGTTGTATTTTGGGATGGAGATGAATAAGGTGGAGGTGTATATGTGTTGGGAGGACAAATGAATTACAAGTTTGTGAGAGGTGATGGGTTAGGAGATATGAGGTTTGAAGTCACAAAGCTAAAAGGATTCCCAGTGAAAATACCTAAAGTTGGATTGGCATTGCTAGTTGGTTGCCTTGTTGTACTAATAGTTGGGTGAGTGTATGTAGGAATAGAGGCCACAATTGTAAATGGAGGAATTTTATTTCCACCTTGACTTTGTGTTACACCCCGATTGTATAGTTACTACTACATAGGAAGTACATTGTAATTTTTGAATCTTTTAGATGAATAAAACAACTTGTTCTTGTGATCAATTGAATGTGTCCTAATGATTGTCTCATTTGACTGATATTTCTATTGATGTAATTCTTGAATGAATGTAGCATATAAGTTATGGGATAATGTTATTCTAACTTTCTAAGATGTTTTATATATACTGCCTTGTTTTGAGCATATGACTCCCGTTGTCGTTTCATGATGTGCAGGAAACAGGTTCATACCTCCAGGCAGAGGAGAGATATCACTCGGGAAGGAACTTGGTTGGGTAAACAGTAACGAGTACCAATTGGGCATACACACACATAATATAGACTAAGTAAGCTAAGTCAATTGTTGAATTAAGGGTAAGTCATTCATAGGCTTGTTTATTAACATTAGGAGTCATATCTACTTCTGAATGCGTGAATAAGTGATGCTTGCCAGTATAATCATATGTGGAATAATGTTACAAGTTAGGAGGTGGGCATGTGCATATGTATATATATATATATAAATACGGTATGTACAAGTGTCCATAAGTATATTCATGTCGATACAAACGTATGAGAGCAGATGGATAGCCATACATGTGCATCAATATAAATACACTTATGAATACGTATACATAGAGGAAGTATACAAGTAAATATACATGTATACATACCCACAACCAACCTGTTATATATATGTGAATATGAATAAATATTATGTTGATATTACCTCAGAATCTACGTATACACATATATATACATATACATAGGTACGTATAATGAAAGTATGCTAACTGGCTCGCAGTATACGTACATTGTAATTTAAAATGTATATGTATATACATGTATATATGTAAAGGTAAATATATTTATATATTTAATATTATATCAAATATGTATATAATATAGTCCTTACAATATATATATATATATGTATGAGATTATTTAAATTATTAAATTTAAATAATTATACATAGATATATATATATATAATGTAAATTAAAACTATACTATATATATATATATATATTTTAATATAATAAAATAAATATATAGATATATTTTATTAAATGGAATAGAAATCGAATGAAGTTAAAATAACACTTTATTTAATATCATAAGTGTTGAAGTGAAATTAAGAATTTGAAATATGAGACGTTTTTTTCTCAAAAATAAATATTACCTTCAAAAGTCGAACAACTCTTGGAAATTAAATATTGTGACTTCAAAATAAATCAAATATTATTGGCAAAACCCCGCCATGCTTCAAATATTTCTTTTAAACTATATGGAAACTATGAAATGGAAAAATAAAAAGGAAATCAAAGTTTCCCGTGAAAATGGCGCTTGTGGAATCGCACAACCATTGCCAGGTTGACTGAACGCGGCTAAGATGAAATTGATTGCAGCCAGAAAAATGGGAAAGGTGGACGCCATTTGATAAGGGACTTTGTCTCTGCATAAATCTTCACTTATCTTTACCTGTTGAATCACGCCTATACCTGTAGGTGTCACGTTTTGAGAATTTGTCATGTGCAAAATGAACTGTCTTCATTGCTGTCATCAAATGAAGGTCAAAATCTTCTCTACAAGGTGCCACATTTCTTGTTTGAACTATTCCAAACCCTGCTAGCAACTTGGACACCTTAGGAAGAGGAATTTGTTGAGTCTTGAAACACTATATAAAGGTTTCTATGCTTATTCTTCAATACACAAATTTAGAAATTGCAAGTTCTATTTTGTTCTCTTCAAGAAGTTTATTCTGTTGTGAGTGAGTTTATACTGCTGTGAGAGTGCATAATTTTTTGAGAGTGAATTTTATCCTATTGAGAGTAAAAAAATTTTTGCTGTGAGAGCAGCCATCAATTCTGGAAAGTATTATATACTTGACATAGAAATCACTTATGTCATTCATCATCTCTGAGAGTAGTAAGTTGAGATTATCTCCAGTTGTATTAAGAATTCAATTTCGGAGGTGGCTGGAAGTCCTTTGGTAGGAGGCTAAAGGTGTAGCATCCTCACAGTTATACAACACCTATGGATAGCTATAAATAGGAATGTTATCTCTTTATTTTCTCATGTTTTGCTGCTCTGGTAATTAGAAGAAAGTTTGTTTTATACTCTCTGTTTGGAAATGAATAGGGAATAAAGATTGTTTACATGATATACCTTGAATTGAATATTTGAAAAATGATTTCAATTGCAAAGAGATAATTTGGGAAAGAGAAAGGCAATTACATGCTTTATACTATTAGCTTTGTAGTCATTAGTAGACGGATTTACTGATGCATTGAAGAATTAATGGCATTATTTGTATTGAATCCATATAAGGAGTGTATGCTTGTGTTTAGCTATTTATTACTAGGGAATGAATTGAGGGAATTTAATAAGTTATAGATCACAACTAGTTATAAATTAACTTAGTCAAGTTAATGAAGCTCATAGGATAAGAGTGTCCAGTATAAGGGAGATAGTTGTAAGTACTTGTTAGAATGATCTCCGTTCTAGTAGTTATTTGATGTAGGAAGTCTAGGGTATGGACTACCCTGATAGACCAACCTACGCGTAGAGTAAGGAAGCCTCAAGTCAAGTTGACCCTAGCTAGTGCATGTGATAGATGACCTACATTCTTGATTGAATGTAAACACTTTGGCCAAAGTAGTCTTAGGAACAACTTACACTTAGTTGTGGTACTACACTATCAGTTCACCGTGGTCCCGAAATACATACTAGTTCAAGAGTTGTTGTATGCACAGAACCTAGATATGTACGAACACAACACTATGCCCAGTTGGTAGTCATTAAAGGATACCCCACCAATCTCTTCTTCGAAGGGAGGTTTGTTCATTATAAAATGATCATGCGGGGGACTGCATTATAAGTCCGTGGTTGGTGGAAAAATGCCCGAGTGATGTTTCTCCTCCTCAACAATCATTTGATGATCCAAGATTTGATAGGACGGACTCTTGGACCTTCTTACTGCTATTGGTGCCAAAAGCCTTCGGGCTATGTATGTATTTCATTCTTCTTTACTTTGTCGTTTCTTTAGAATGAAATAGTTAAAGTTGCAAACTGATATATCATGTTTATGTATTTGAAAGGAAAAATTTTATCATCATGGCATTGTTCTTATTTATTGTGGTTGAAATTAAAAGTTTTAAATTTGACGTACAAGTTTGGTCGTCACACTTTGAGTGTACCCCAAAGCTTCAACACAACTAGCCATTGTAGGAACATGATCATCAATAATATGAGCTAGGCTACGTATAGTTTCTATTCCTAGTTTATTATCAAGCATTCTCCTCATGTTATCTATGATAGGAACTACAGTACCAACAATATGAATATATTCAACACTCACAAAGTTTGTAATCTTTCTAAGGATTTATCCAATTGTTTTAGCTTTTCTTGAGGGACATGAGAAATAATGGTTTCAACATTAGTAGGATTGAAATTCGTAGGACATGTTGTTTCAAGAATGGATTCCAACATAGGTTGACTAGTGTCAACACTATGAGTGAAAGAGTTGAAAAACCCAAGATCCACAACAGATGTAACAACATGGGATGCCATGAGTCTTGAAATATGACTCACTGAAGTATTGGCAATAGGACACCAGGTTGTAATACTCATGCAAGTTTCACCAAGACAAAAGTGTTCCCAAAATGGACAAAAGGCACTAAATAAGTGTAGAAAACATCCAAAAATAGGAAGCACAATGCAAGTATGTAAAGAGATATAGCAATTTTCGTATATGATATGCAAGAATTTTTTTATTTTTGAATGTAGGAAACTAAAAATGATGACTTTTGAATGAAAAAATGTATTTCTTCACATTGCACTTGTTTTGACCAATTGACTTGAATGCAAACAATTTTAGAAAATTGCAATTCCAAAAATTGAAATTGAGATCTGAAAACAACAAGATATAAAGCAGACAGAGATAACTTTGTGCCCAAAAATCTAAAAAATGATTCACCCTAGGGTGAATGGGTATTTGCACAAGGGTTGAAAAAATTAAAATTTGGGTTTTTGAGTTAATGCTTAAGGTCTCTGGTTCAAGTTGCAAATAGATACTTTCAATTATAGATTTCTAGAAATTGATGATGAAATGCAAGTGCAATTTGATGACAAACAACAAGAAAATTATAACTTTCTAGATGCAATTTTTATTGAAGTTTTTGATGGAATTGATTGAAAGACACTAATATGCAGATTACTATGTAAAATGAATGCAATATGTATACAAAATTTTGGATTTTTGAGATTTTAAACAATGCAAAATGTAATTTTAAAACCCCAAAAAAATGAAAACTAATGCAAGTTAAAAAAACCCTAAGTGAAATGCAATGCAAACTAATGCAAATCCTAGATCTAGGATTTGAAGGACCTCCAATTTTAGAAACCTTATAGTGTAAGAATGTCAAGTTCACCTGAATGAAAAATAGAAATATGGAGGTGTGTGGGAATGAGGTAAGGGTTATGTTGTCCCTCGGTATTGTTTGGCATTAATGTCAATACACTAAGGTTGATGTTACAAGTTGTGCACATGGTGATTTTCTTTAGTTTTGCATGTATTTATATATCTATGTTGATCCTCATTCTACATTTGGTATTGTAACGTTCATTTGCATATCTATCGGCATCTTTACTGAAGTGCAGTGATACAAGTTATACTCTAGAATGAGGCATTGCTACACATCATAAAGAAATATTGTTTCTCCAAAAACTATTCTAAAATGGGGCATATTGACATTTTTTTTATACAAGGCATCATTATCATGAAGATATTCTTAATCTAAAAGGTGGCAAAAGATAAAAGGAAGCAATGATAATGTTTTTTTTTCTCATGTCTCTCTATCTGCTAATCATCTTGATGATGGATCATGGAGTATGATCTGAAACGTTGATGAAGAAAAATTGCACACAGTTTTACCCAAAAATTTTGATTACTAAAGATTTCTTTGGATCATCGGTGGTAATTATTTTTTGTTGAATGGGAATTTATTCCCATCATAATACCCGGACATGAAATATCATTATGATGTATTTGAAAGCTTTTATGAAGCTTTGAGAAACTTGGTGTTTAATTCATTTTCTTGAATGGTAGGGTTTGTTACCCTAATCATGGCGACATTTTGTAAGCAAAGTCTATTCAAGAAGTCAGTTGCATGGTCTGCAAGGAATCAAGAAGTTCCAGTAAAGAGGAATAGTGAAGATATTTTGTTTGAGCGACATCAAGTGTATTATTTTCTTGTGTTTTAATGTCTTTATCAACCTGTGTTCTTGTCAACCTTGCTCTCAGTATTGTTTAGTTGTGTTGGGTTTCTCATGGTTATTACATTTGGTGTTTTCTTATTTTTAAAACAATTATTAAGAGGGGAAAGTTTGTTTGATATGTGCACATCTTAACGATGGGACTGTTTTCTCCTTCAAGTCTTCACGTTTTTCCTGATAGTGTTTAAAAGTTTCTTTTATATCACATTTAGTAAAAAAAGAAGAGGGAATCATTCTTGGTCGGGCTTGTTGTTGATTAACTGTGATAGTATGATTCTCTAGTTTTTTCAGTCTTTGTTTGTAAGGTGCTTTGTTGAATTAATGTTTACCCTTGTGTCAAGGTTGTAAACATTTGTGTTTATTTTGTTAAAAAATTAAAAAAAATCCCTTGTTGGGCCTATTGTTGAAGATTATAGGTTTATCCAATTGTCTTGTGGGTTTATGTGTGTTTGGTTGTGGTTATACATTTTTCTTAAGGATGTCACTTTTTTTGTAAGGTATATGGCAGTTATCTATTTATTATACTAAATACCTTCTTGACAAGTTTTGTTCGATGGCTTATAGTTGGAACATCTGGAAAAGGAATTTTTTTAGTTTTTGGTTTTCATATAATAGTTGCTCATACAGTTTTCAAATAGATTCTTTTTCAAAATAGAGGAAATATATATAATTTGTATTGCTCATTTAGTGAAATTGATGAGAGGTTTTTTTTGAAAAACACAGAACATGTCATTCAGAAAGGACAATATATATTGTTTTTTGAAATTTGACACATTGGAATTCTGATTCTGAGGTCATGACAGAACATAATTTGTAATCAGAGAAATAGAGATCAACTCTGTATTCAAATTTCTTCATATTTGTATCTTTGTTTCAATAAGACTATCAGTGAGATAGCTCTATAAGACTATCAGTGAGATAGCACCATTGTCAGTGAGACAAATCAGCCAGTGAGGCTTTGTACAAAGAATCATTTTCAGATAAGGCCAGTGAGGCCAAATTCGAGTGGTTTTATTCCCCAGGAGGGTTTCCACTCAAGACAATTTTTTGTGTCAATATTTTTAATGTGTTTGCTTCATTATCTATTCATTTATATTTTAGCATAAGTACTCTCATGATAAAATTATCATTTAAAGAATAAAAAATTGAATGTTATTGTTAACACTGATTCACCCCCCCCCCTTTCTGTGTTAACTGCACTCCAACAGGTTCACCAAAATGATGATCTAGGACACCCACATTTTACCTAGTTTCATTAGAAAAAGAGATCTCCCAAGGATAACATTGACTTTCAACCTTGAGGTGAGTCAACTTTATTAGATCTTGTTGTTTTCTTATGACAAAAATAACTGAAATACACTTTTGGGAGATAAAATTAAATTCCTTAATAAACTTAATTGTATGACCTAAAACTTGAATTGCAGAGTATTATGATAGCACAAATAGAAATATTAACTTTAGGCAGATTTGAGAAGGGAAAACCAGTATGTACCTGGCACCAAAAGTGGGTTCTAAAAATTGCTAAAGGATAGATTTTCCCTAGGGCGAGTGGATCTCTGTACAAGGGTCCAAAATCTACTTTTACGGTCCTTTGATCTCAAATCCGAGCTTCTAATTTCTCCAAATTCCATTATCAGAAAGTTTGAAATAAATTTTGAATCTGAGTTTTCGTGGCTTGACAACAATGTTGACAACTTTGACAACTTTGCATAATTTCTCTTTTGATCAATCTTCAATCCTTCTCCACCTGTAAATTTGCACATAAAAAAGAGAGAAGAAAAATGTTTGTTTTTGGTTAATAGGGGTTTGCCTTAGTCAAACCCTGTGTTGGTAATTAAACCTTGATAATGAAATAATGATGAAGTGAAAGGAATTCAATGAATGAACAATGTTATGCCACAACTCACCAAATCCTTAATGGTTGCTCTTAGAAGACTAAAGTCTAACACATCACTCTATGGTTTGGATCTTACATAAAATGGCTTGATTGGATGCTTGATGTGAACTTGATTTGATGCTTGAATTCTTGAAACCTACATCACAATGTTAGCTCCAAAACATGACATTAACACACATGAACTTTGACATGATGATATAATCTTGATTGTTGTTGTAGATGATTGATAAATCTACTCTACAATGCTCTTGAAAATATTTTTTCCTTTTGTCAAAGTTGGATTATGCATGTTAAGTTTGAATTGATAAAATAACTATGTATTTATAGGTGTTTATCTAACTTCCCAAAAAATAGATTCTAAAATATTATATTTAAAACTTGAATTTGAATCATTAAAAGGCTACCAAAGACATATTAAAAATTCGGTGTTGGCACTTAAGGAGGACCCATTCACCCTTGGGTGAATGGTTGTTGGGACCTAAATCCAGGACACACAATTTCCAAGGCAATTTAATTAATGTTCGCAATCATTTAATATAGGTTTCCCTTTCAAAAAACAAGAATAATAAGGCTTTGGAATGTATAATTTGGTCAATTAGAGGCTTTAATTAAGTCCAATTAATTAAGGGACCCAAACATAGTGTGAAATTGTAAAGGTATACAATTTTCTACACTATATCAAGGTATTCAATTTCTGAAGAGATCTGGCCTTGAGAAATTTTTTGGTGCGTCCTGGAGAAAAATGGGCCTCGCTATTGCGCCCGAAGTGGTCAAAAACCTAAAAACACTTGTCAATTTGTTCAAATCTATGCAATTGTAGAAAAAGAAAATTTTTTTTAGGGGCACAAGATCTGAGGTGAAATCTGCACGATCTATATGGTCGTCGTACGAATCTGCACCCCCTGCAATAAATTTTCCTACGCACGTACTCAAGTTAATTTCTCTGGTTGTTTTTTAAATATATATCCATTGATCAAAAAAATATACAGGTTGTCAAATATTTTTTTCCTTCAATCAAAAAAATATATCAAAAAAACTTTTGAAAAAAAAATAAAAAAGAAAATTGAAAAAAAAGCAAAGGAGCTATGCGCATCTCACATGCCTCGTACTACGTGCAACACAATGGCTCCACAAGGCCCATGCCAACCATACAAATCAACCGGTGGCATCCAAGTCATAGTACCGACAGTGCTTACCCAAATCACCGGCTGCACTCAACAAAAGCGGCGAACAAAAAAAAAATCAAGTAGCTGCTAAAATAAATGTCGGCAAATCAAAAGGTGGCAACTCCAAAGTTTTGGTGGCACACACAAAAAATTCCAACATGGAAAATAAAAAAGGCAGTGACCTCAATATTTTTGTTACTCAAAAATTTTGCAATCTCAGCAAAAAGTTGACGGCATCAAAAATGAGGAGCAGAGAATCTTGTGAGATTTCGTCAGAATATCTTACCAATCAAAGCATTTTCTGGTGACCTAATAAAATTTTCTGACGATGGAGTTTTTTAACAGTGATGGCCTCCAAGCCATCAAATTCAACCCCGCCGATTGCTAATGGCATCATAACATCACGCTAACATCATCAGCTGTACAACCTCCAAGCCCCCCTCCTAGCCTTGATTTTCCTTAAAGGAGCAATTTTTTTCTTTTTGGCATAACTTGGGCATACGGTGTTAAAATCAAGTAAATGAGATATCGTCATAAAGTTGGTTCAGTGAACTTTCTAATTGTGTAGTCTCATTATTAGATTTTTCTACTGGTTTCTATTATTCTCAATCAAATTCATATCTTCATTTTATGCTTCTGAGCTCATAACCTTTTGCCTGTATCTCCAATTTTCATGATTCAAGTGGCATTGGAAAGGTATTTCAGAGCTCTTCAAATCTATTCACGCTCTTTTTCTAGAATATGCCCTAAGTACATTTTATTCAGTATTTTTTGATTTCACATTTTGCTTCATTACTTAGACATCTCTTCACCTGGAAAGAATCTTTTTGCATGAGATGACATCATTTGATTTGATTTATCAGTACTGAGATCATTAGTCTCTGATTTTTTTTCATTTGAGTGAGTATCATGGGATTTTTTGTTCATCCTTCTATGATTAACTTGGACAAGGATGATTATGAGCCTTGGAAAAATGGCATTCTGACACATCTCAGGTGGATTGATATTTTTCCTTATCTATATGGACTCATACCTACACCAGACACGCCAAGGAGTTTATCAGCATGGGGCATCATCAGAGATCATATTGTGGGGGTTATATGTTCTAGTGTTGATCTTCACAAGTTATGTATGTTGTATCAAACATTGAATGTTCCCACATACTTTGGACACAACTTTGGGAGATCCATGGAGACCCTCATATCTCTCCATACCAGAGGATCCTGCTACAAATTGTCTCATCCATCTTGTAGATGCAGATTACATACCATTTGATGACGATACTTTAGAGGAGCTTGAGTATATCACAAGTCTTGCATGTTTTGATGGTTTAGAGACTTATCTTCATGTTCACACTCTTCAGATCAAGACTACATCATCATCTCTTATTGTTCTTGATCACTTTGGCATCGCCACATCTTTGACCCCTATTGGTTTAGTACAACAAGACATCATACATCTTCCAGACATAGCTACTTGGGATTCGTATCTTACAGACATTTCATCATTTTTTGTAGAGTCTCATATTGAAGATCTATAGGATTACTTTGAGGACATTCATCTCCTCTTTGTTGACAGCCACATCACCATTGTTGGACCACCATCTTCATCACCTTTGCAGCTTGTTCTATATCAGTCTTCATAGTATTTTGGATCAACATCATTGCTTTCTGACATGTGGACACATGAGTAGTTCTCAAAGGCACACATCATCTAGATTTGGATTCTAGAATCACCCATTCTTTTGGATTGGATTCTCCAATCACCAATAGATTTGTTTCTTCCTAAAGGGTGAAATTTTGTTTGTAGGTAGTGGATCATATTCTATCTTTAGGCATTCATCATTGGCATGGGAGCTCTTTCATTATGGTGGGATTCATATCTTCATTTTCTCTCTCCTATCAGGGGGACATTTATTGTACTTGTATGATAGAAGCAGTCCTTGGGGGATCACATTGAGTCCTCCTTTTATCCTTCTTTCACTAGTGCAGTCATTTCCTTTTCTCTCTTTTGGAGAGGAGTTTTTCCCATGTGGTTTTCTCATTTTCTCTAGTTATGAGAGATTCATTTACATGTACATGGGTACCTCATTAGGCCTTGTATTTGGGACCCATTTTTCATTCATTTAGCTTTCTTTATCAGTAGTTTAGTTTCTCCCTAATTTGATCTTAAGGGGGGTTGTTGGAGTAAACAAGTCATTATCTGATAATTAATTAATCATCAATCAATTATTAGAGGATTTTTTACTTTAGTTCACTTAAGCTAAACTTAGGAGTTGTTTCTTAATCTTTAGTTTGATTCTTATTATTATATTGGACTAAATTTAGGACAAGTTGCCTCATTGCATGAGATTTGTACACTTGTCTCTATCTTGTCAAATTTTCATGTAGGTTTGCTTGTGCATTGTTATATAAGCATGCATATTAATTTGTAATATTCATCTAGGTTATTTGCATCAATAATAATTTTGAGGTTATTGAGCACAATCTCACTTTTTATCTTCTCTATTGTGATAGGTAATTGCTTGCAGGTGTTTCATGGGAGTTGTGGTTTAATCTTCAATTCTAATATTGACTACACATCTCCAAGAAATAAATCTAATGGTGACACTTTAATGATACTTGGGGAAACCTCATCTAATGAAATCATCAAAATATATTTCATCCATAACTCTTTTAATAATCATTCTTCAACCCATATTTTTCATATTTACTCCATACACACTAGAAAACTACATCCAAACATCCTAAACCCCTTTATTGTGACCAAAAATCTCATCCATCATAAAAAGTGAAGTGTTCATATGAATCAAAAGATTGGAATCCACTACCAAAGAAAAAAATGAAAAATCCTCATCAATCACAAAATCAAAATGAATCTAAAAAGTGACTTGTATCCAAAAACCAAGAAGAAATTAAAAAAGCAATATGGATCCCAAAGAAAAGTAAATTGATGAATCCAATTATAACGATTCATCAAAAGCAATACATGAATCAAAATTTGTGCATTGTATATCTAATAGTGTGCACCACCTTCACAATTATCATGTGAAATAAATAATGTTAGTCTCAATCCTAAGCCTTATCACAATTCCAAATCCAATTTCACCACTTGATCCCAATGTCCCTCAATTTAATCCAAACCTTAAATCCATAAATATAAAATTTCTCAATTCACATGCCCACTTGCAAAGTCCTAGTTATCGACAATCAAAATCCCAACCCTTAAATCCAACATCTAAATTCATACAACTTCATCTTAAATCTAACCCAAAACCTAGAATCCACTAAATCCATGCAACAACACTTTACCACAAGTTATGATGGAACTCTAATGAGATGTTTATCTTTGGACAAGGCCAACCCAACTATCAAAGATAATAATCATAGTCATGTATTGTATGCTAGTGCAATGATCCTATCAAATCAAATCTATAAGGAAGGATGTTACTAGCATTTCATGACCAAATAATCTAGATAAGCTACATCAAACATCAATGCACTTGATACCTAAAGCAAAAGAAATCAAGATTAGCCCAAAAATTTAAAAATTTTAAAAATATATAATCAGTAAAATTCCAAAAAATAGGAGAAAATAAAAAATGTAAATAAAAATAATTCATCTAATGGTCAAAACCACTTCTTATGGTGACTTAGGCAAGTTCCATGATGAAAACCCATTCATAGGTATCATGTGTAAACCAATTAGCTATGTGAACATTGCAATTTGGGGCAAGTTGTATCACCCATTCCACCATAACTATCCCTCCTATAATTTCATTCTATCATCCCATCCACCATATCCATGTATTCATGTCTCATCAATCTTCCTACCCACCTTGGTATTAGCAAGTATTGGGGGCACAAACTTAATGCATACGTTGGAAAATTCTTGACATAGAACTACCCAACCCCTATCTTGGATCAAAACATTTTAATTCTATGCAATGTAGTCCTTGGACATCTCCTGTTATATCCCTTCATCAACCCATATCCACTCCATCCCCTCCAATATGTCAACCATTCTATATAAACTTCCTTTATTCATTGTCTCTACGCTTGGATTATCCTTTTCCATTGGTTCCACCATAATAAGCAAACACTTATCCTAACATACTCCAAATATATAATATGATCCCCAAAACAATCTATCCATGTGCAAACACATCCAAGCATACCCTACTCAAAATATTTCCACCATCCAAAACAATTCATAAGACTTATTTCTTATCTTTCTTTAAGTTGTGTTTAATCTAAAATAAATCCAATTATCATCATGACGATATATAATTCCCAATATTTTTTTTGTTTGCATTGTTAGCAACACCATCCTTACATTGTTCTTATCATCAACAATGTTATCATTGTCATCATCAAGAAAAAAATCCACAACTCATAGCTTGACCAAGGGAAAAATCTAGAAATCCTCACCACTACTCCTTGAATCCTCAACAACAAATCCATCCCCCATCCCATCTTCCCATACACCCTCAGCTTCATTTTTTCATTGGCTACAAACTCACATTTTCTACATATTTTTTATTACTTGTTTGTATGGGTTTGTGGTTTTTTTTTTTCCTTGACAACATGTCTCTTTGATCACTATGCTATTTTCAGCTTATTTATTTTTGTGTTAGTTTGTACACACATGGCACATTGTCATCATGATTCATTATATCATGGTGCATAATCCTAAATGCTACAACAAATAATAGGTTGATCTTTGCACGTGAAGATAATCTGACAACATTTTCTTCATCAATTTTTACCATTTTACCATCATTTATACATCCTCTTTCCATCAAATTGCATGCCATCATAATTTCATTATATCTTTGTGAGATATCATCATTGTAATATTTTCTATAGAATAATTTATACCATCCAAGATTTGGTTGAAGACTGTAGCCACCCAAGATATAATAACTTCTATGAAAGCACAAGAGAGATAAGCTATGAGAGAATAATTATATTCTATCAAAGGATGAAAATATACAATGATAAACAACTTAAGATTACAAAGAGAGCCCCTTGGTTATATAGATCAAGGAGAGACATATAATTGTATAAGATTATGATATGTGTCTTAATCTTATGACTTAAGAAATAAAGTGATAAGTATCCTATTTGTACCCTAATTAAACTTAAGTTGTTGGTGTAAATAGGTGTTTAACCTATCTTGGTCATACTTACATGTTAATTCCATTTAGGTTCTAGGAGGGAATATTTCTAGTTACTATTAGTTGTCACTATATTTTATCTTATCTTTTGGAATTTAATGCTTCTTTCCTAAGTCATTTAATATTAGTTGGGGTAGATATATCATTATACAAGATTAAAACACATGTATGTCAAGATTTGGTCTAATCTTATCTCACATTTTTCCTTTATAAGCAAGGTATCATTTGTATATCTAATATAATTTTGTTTGGTTGAATCAATCAAATATATCACTACAATCTTGAGTATTGCATATTGGCCATATTGTTTGTTTTCCTTCTTGTAAAAGGTTATTTTTGGTTCTTGCAGGTGATCCTAGAGGCTTGAGTCCTTGAGTGACTCTAACATGGTATCAAAGCTTTAGAATTGCAAAACCTCTTCTCAAATCTGAGAGTGATTTGAGCTTGATATTTTGCAAGGTGTGCATTGGGGTGAAACAAACCTTGTGATTGAGTCCAAAAGGCCCAAAAACCAATATTTTCATATAAAATATTTCATATTGGCAAAAAAGATTGGGCCATTTTTAGCATTTGGCAAAAATTGATAGAAATCATGTTTGTGCAATCATATGAAATCTATATGGTATATATATGTACATTTTGTACTCTATCATATGGCATTGTATAGTCCATCATAGGTGTGTAGTCTAAAGAATATTATTAGGGAATTGACATATGCTCAGAATATTCATTGTGTAGATTAGTATACTTTGTTTGTATCGATATCTATCATTCGACGGTCAAATTGAGGAGTACGTATGTCAATCAAGTATGATTGTCGATGATTTTAATATTAAAAAAACTTTGTTTTACCTATCATTTGTTAGCTCTCAGTTACGGGTTTGCACCCTGTGCAATCACTGAGGCTTAGCCCAGTAGAGCCAAGTGATGCACAAAGCCACTGGCTCACCACCTCCACTTTTCCTGCTCACCTACCTTGACGGTGGTATATTTTTTAAAAAACTCTCCACTCAATGCCTAATCATATGAAGCAACCAAGAGTTGATTTTTCAACTCTAGGTGCTAATCTTGTCCCCCAAAGGCCCTAATAGGGCAGTTTTTTTAAAAACACCATAACTTTTTGCTAGGGTTTCAAAAAAAATCAAACAACATATCAATAGAAATTTGGTTCCAAGCACTTCATGGTGGTGCAGGCCATTTTTTCATATTTTTCCTCAGGTGAATTTTTTTGCTAGTTGAAGTCAAATTTTCCTTTTTTGATCTTTGAGCTCATAAATTTTTGTCATGATCTCTTGTTTTCACAATTCTTAAGACATTGGAAAGGTATTGAGGAACACAACATTTTTATTCATGTACTTTTTCCAAATTTAGCCTTGTATATTTTTTATTCAAATTTGTACAAATTTTCATTTTGGTTGATTACTTAGACATATTGCGACCTAGAGTATTTTTGTCCTCTTGGGAAGGCTTCATTTTCAATGTAGATCATAGTGAGAAAATTTAACACTTTTAGTTTTAGGATCTTATTTTGAGATATTGTTGTAATTTTACATCTTTGATCCATCTTGACATTGTAATATCTAAAACACAATTTTGGCAATATAAATGCACTACATATAAAGTGCCACATCATATTATCAGGGGGATTCTTGATTGATTGATTAGGAGGTTCTCTGTTGGACTCAAGCAACACTAAGAAGGGGGGTGAATCAGTGTTGTGAAATTTGCAACTTTTATTAATTTGTTCTCTCAAGTTCTTAAAACATTCAATCGAAAGAAAGATGCATGAACATAGAACAATGAGCCACAACACCATAACACAAGGATTTTTACATGGAAACCCAGTTAAGGGAAAAACCATGGTGGAGGTTAATCCACAATTTGAGTACTCAAAATATAAGTGTTTTACAAAAGAGAATGCACTTGCATTCAGGCACATTGCTCAAAATAAGGAAGGCTCACTACCTTACAAGAGATTTGGATTACACCAAAAGATTGAACTGAGAATATAGCATCTACAAATGCCTAATTACAGTTCCGGTTAGGCTCATAGATCAGATTCTGGACCTTCTATCAGATTCTGCACTTCGCTCTGCTCTACCTTAATTCACTTCACAAAAACCTCTTCTACACAAATGAAAATTGCTCAACTGCTCTCCTGATATTCACACATACATCAATACATATCGAACTCTCACGTATTCATAGCAAAATGAAATAACTAATCTCTTATTTATATCCACTACCAAGAATTCAATCTCTATATGTCGGCTTCTATGAAGTAGAAAATATCTTCCATCTGTCAACTCAAATCATGAACAACATTTAATGCGCATCCACCAAAGTTGGCCATAGCATAGTTAGGACCTAAAACAAAATATTCAACACAAGAATACTTTAAACAATTCTGCCTAAAACATCTGCAACACCCAATATTCACTTAGTCGGCCTTCATATACTGATAAACAAAAAATTGAATAACCAGATCTCCCAACTCGTATACCAATTGATTTTATAGCACAAAACTCAAGAGTAAGACATTTCATATGCCCAAAGACCTTCCCTGAGATCCACAGCCAAAACTGATAAACTGGTAATGCAAACTACTTGACAGATTCAACTTCAACCAGATACCCTATTCTTCACTCTACCTTCTGGTATAGACAAATGCTGACATGTGGATTGGATCAATAACTTCAGTTTCCATCAATGACAACACTAGAATCCACATGCCAACAATCTCCCCCTTTGGCATTGATGGCAACACTTAGTGAAAAATGTCCAAGTGTCAGAACCTTCAAAACTTCAAAACGCCATAGGTGACAAAACTCCCCCTAAGTTTGATAAGGATTTTTTCACTACTATCTCTCTCCCCCTTTGACATCAATGAAAAAAATTTGTTTCTCCCCCTTTGAAGTGTAACCAAAACTTACCTGTGCAAAAATTGATTAAAAAACTTGAAGAAATACATCTAGTAATTGAAGATTATTTTGTGCTTCTCCTTCAACTCTGGAAGAAACTTCTTCCATGCTTCTACTGCGATCCTGGTGATTATGATCATGCTATTGTTCTCAAATTTCTGGTTGATAATCTTGATGAGGGATTCTAGAATGGTGAAAGCATCTTCCAATAATTCTCCCTTCTTCAGTATCTCAATCAATAGTTCTAGCATGCATTCTATTATGTCCTTCACTTTACAAAAGGTGTCCACAATTATGTTCCTGGTGCTCTAAACATTTGTATGCTTTGTCTATAATTCCTGAATCCTTTTCCTGATTACACCATCTTGATCCTGAGACATGTTAAAATTTTGACCAATATTGTTTAGCTCTATTTCAATTTGTTCCAACTTCTCCTTGTACTTTTTGATTGCATGAGGCCATCAAAGACAATAGTTATAAATGTTTTTTGTTTTGCTTATGCATTTCCTTAGCTCATTCATGTATCTTTTTAGCTTAGTGAGTGACAATTTGTACTACTTCAAATGTAGAATCACTTCTTCTTCTTCCTTATTCTGAGACTTAGAGTCCATGATTTCCTTGATACATTCAATCATCTCTTCTGGAAACTTATTCTACAAACTCTCTAGTTTGATATGATTGTGGACCAAATGACCACTTAGAATGCTTAAGATCATGTCCTGCTCATATAAAGGTCTGATAGTCCATATGTTCACAATTTTCTGCATTCCATCTTCCTCATGGATAAGTTGCAATAACTCTTCCTTAGTTAAATCACCTTCTCCTTCACTTCCTTTTGTCATTTCCTTTTCTTTTTCTAGTTCATCTATTTTTAGTTTTTTTCCAAGGGTTTCCTCAGTTTCCTTATCAGATTCCTCATCTGGTATGTCCACAATCACTTGTTCTTTCCCTTTCCCTTCAACTTTTGGAGTCTTGCATGTTGGTGGAGTACTGACAGCAATTTCTTTTTCTCTTCTCTTCTTTCTCTCCATTTAACCAAAGGAGGATCCACTTCAAGTTCTCTTACTAGAATTGAAACACCAGTTGATCCAAACTTCCTTAGCAAATCCTTAAAGAAACTTTCATACACTTGATCACAATTTACCAAATTTTTAGAGTATATATAAATCTACTTGCAAATAGGTTCACTCTCTTCCCACATTACATTGTCATTCAGGGGTAAGCAATTCAGAAAATACATAACAAGGCATATAACCAGAGTACCAAACCTGAAAGGGTAACCTATTTCCTTCGTCAATTACACATTCTCCATCAATTGATCTTTTAGTAATCCACAAAGATCAAAATCCTGATCTTCCATTATCATTTTGTGTGAAATGTAGACTACACCTACCAAAGTAGCACCTTCTTTGTTTCTAAAAAATATTTTGTAAGATATTCCACGCACAATGTACCTTGTCACTGGATCCTTAATTGTGGATATTATTAATTCCCTTTGATCTCCAGTTACTCTAGTTAGGGTTTTGACCTCTTTGTTTCGAATTGACTTCTTCCTTGGTACTTCCCCAACTTTGCATAACGTGGTTATAGTTGCAATTACTTCTTTCGAGATATGATAGCGGTTATCCAAAGTTAGAATGTCATCATTCAATCTGTTCAGAACAAACTCAACAATTTCTGCTTTTCCAAAATAAGGAAATTCACTCCAAATATCCATGCTTTTTTGTTTCACTTCTTTCAACCATTTCAATTCATTGTGTGACAAGTTTCTTTTGGATCTAATCTTTTCACTACTATATTCATCTAGTTTTACCAATCCTTTGATTTGTTCCATTTTCCCTTCCATACATATGTCTCAAAAATACCAAAGAAGTTCTTCAACCGCACACCAAATTAAAATTTCTCATTATAACTAAGGTACCTGATGGATTAGGGTTTTGTCACCAAATTCTCTCACGCATTTGAAATTATGGTGTAGATCGATCTCCTTCTTTTCTTTGACACAAAGTGGAAAATGAGGGTTTCAAGTTGCCTTTTATATTTCACACACTTAACTTTTTTTTTGTAATAAATGATTTTGCCCTAACTTATCTGGATACCCTATTTTTTCAGTCTATGAGAGATAACTCTTCTACAGATATTCAACTTAGCACAACATCCTTTCCAACTATTCTAAAAAAATCTATAGATCATTAGTGCAACCACTACACTCATCCATATTCTGGTGTTAATTACCGGCAGGGGGTTTGAAAGATTTTCTTGATAGCTCCCCCTAGGCCAAAGGCCTAAAACTAATTCCTGGAGGAATTACCAGAAGTAGGTTCTAGTGATGGCTCATTAGAGGAACTCTTCTTCACCCATGTCTTCTTCTTCTGATCTCTTATTTCATCCATAGATACTTTCCCTTTTCCTTTACCATCTTTCTGCACATTTCTACCTTTGTATACCAGACCTCTTCTATCCATATTCTGGTTTCTACAAAATCTTGCAATGTGACCATATTTGTTGCAATTGAAACACACAACATTTCCTTGTTCAAACCAATCACCCCATTTATTTCTTCTTGATCTACACTGATTAGAAATATTCCCAAATCTTCCACAAGTATAACATCTAACAGTCCTATTAATAGAGTTGTTTGACACATTTCTACATTCAATTGACTTGTGACCAAACTTATTGCAATTAAAACACTGATCTAAATATGATGATTCACTAGATTTCATTTTACTTCTACATTGAGCAGCCATATGACCAAATCTGTTGCAAGCAAAACAATATCCATTAAACTTTTGAGCATTAGCTTGTCTTACCGGACGCCTTTTTGCTTTGTCCATCAGATTTCCTTGCTTGAAATTCCTTTGTCCAGATCTAAAACTTTCTCCTTTTTCATAACCAAGACCTCTCTTATCATTTGCACTCTTCTATCCTTGAGTCAATTCATCAAGTTTCACAGAGCTAATCTTAAATTTCTCCTTGTATACATTTGCAATAGTAAGTTCATCCTTGAGAATAAAAATCTATTTTTCAAGTTCTTCTTCATTGTTTCTAGATTGTTGCAATTCCATCTCTAACTAAATGAATTCTCCATTAATTTTGCTACATTCATCAGATCTCTCTTTTAGGGATTGGGGAAGATTTTCCTCATTCTTCTTTCTCTCTTCAATCTCCTTAGTCATATTCATCGCCATAGATTACATCTCATGTTTTAGGGTAGCATTGTCTTTAGCAAGATTTTCACACTCTTCAGTTATTTCCTTCAAGGTCTGATTCAGGTGAACATCATCCATGCTTTTTATTTCTTTCTGCTTAATTTGATCACAAAGATCCTTTCTCTTTTCCCTAGACTTAATAAGTTGGTCCTTCAACTTCTGAATGAATTTCTCTGCATCCTTAAGATTTGCTCTTAATTCCTAGACTTTTTCTTTAGATTGATCAAGATCATCAAGTGCCACCAAAAGTTGTTTTTGAAGACTACCAGAGTCCATTACATTCCAAGATCCACCTCAAGCTATAAAAATCCTTCCAAGGGACTTAGCTCTGATACCAATTGTTGGGCTCAAGCAACACTGAGAGGGGGGTGAATCAGTGTTGTGCAATTTGTAACTTTTATTAATCTCTTCTCTCAAGTGCTTAAAACATTCAATGAAAAGAAAGATGCATGAACATAGAACAATAAGCCACAACACCATAACACAAGTATTTTTACATGGAAACCCGGTTAAGGGAAAAACCATGGTGGAGGTTAATCCACAATTTGAGTACTCAAAATATAAGTGTTTTACAAAAGAGAATGCACTTGCATTCAAGCACATTGCTCAAAATAAGGAAGGCTCGCTGCCTTACAAGAGATTTGGATTACACCAAAATATTGAACTGAGAAGATAGCATCCACAAATGCTTGATTACAATTATGGTTAGGCTCATAGATAAGATTCTGGAACTTCTATCAGATTCTGCACTTCGCTCTACTCTACCTTAATTTGCTTCACAAAAACCTCTTCTGCACAAATGAAAATTGCTCAACTAATCTCCTAATATTCGCACATACATCAATACATATTGAACTCTCACGCATTCATACCAAAATGAATTAATTGGTCTCCTATTTATATCTGCTACCAAGAATTCAATCGCTATATGTCGGCTTCGATGAAATAGAAAATATCTTCCGTCTGTCAACTCAAATCATGAACAACATTTAATGTGCATCTGCCAAAGTTAGCCATAGCATACTTAGGACCTAAAACAAAATATTCAACACAAGAATACTTTAAACAATTCTACATAAAACATCCTCAACACCCAATATTCACTTAGTCGGCCTTCATATACTGATAAACATAAAATTGAATAACTAGACCTCCCAACTCATATACCAATTGATGTGATAGCACAAAACTCGAGAGTAAAAAATTTAATATGCCCAATGACCTTCCCTGAGATCCACAACCAAAACTAATAAACTTGTAATGCAAACTACTTGACAGATTCAACTTCAATCGGATACCCTGTTCTTCACTCTGCCTTCCGGTATAGACAAATGCTAACATGTGGACTGGATCAATGACTTCAATTTCCATCAATGACAACACTAGAAGCCATATGCCAATAGTCTCTTGGTGCAATTTTTTGATCTATTTTTTTGTGTTCTTCTATTTCCATGGATTATTCTAAGGTTCCTTTGCTAATACCATATAACTATTCAACATGGCATTAAAATGCATGGAGTGTTCTAATGAATTAAAGTCACTCTCTTTATGTTGAAAATAAGGTACCTAAACCTACATATATAAATAAGATAAAATTGATAATTAAACATATAAAAGCTTTTGGATGTCTTTGTAAACTAGTCTCTCAAGATTTATTGTTTGAAATTGAATCATGTAATAATTCTCATGAAGCTTGGGGAAAATTGAAAATATTGTATGGTATTATAGATGAAGTAAGAGGCTCTAAAATTGATAATGAATTTATGATACTTGATCCTAAGAAATTTGACAACATCTAGGCATATATCACTAAGTTTAATGACCTGAGAGATCAATGTAAAGCATGTGGAATTGATAAGGACATTTAGTTGGTCTACAATACTTTGGACAAAAAATTTCTTGATTATGCTTCTTTTGTTTCTAGATTTCATAATCATAAGTTGACTATTGGGTCTGTATATACTACACCTTCATTTGCATCATTTTTTGAGATGTTAATACATGAGCAACAAAATCTTGACTCGATGGGTCTTAGCAAGTCATCTAAATTTCAGGCCTCGTTGGCTAGTCAAGTGAAAGAATCAAAAAATATTGGTAAGAAACAAAATAAATCAAAGAACAACCCATGTTCATATCAACCAAAGAATAAATCCTCTTCTACAAATAAATTATCTAAAAAGGAGAATTCTACTTGTTCATATTGCAAGAAGCTTGGACATGACAAACATTCTTGTTATAAGAAGGATATTGATGAATTGAAACATGTAAGAGTTGGTATAGAATAACTCTACACCATGCGTGATTTGGCTAAATATTATAGCCTCCCAAGATTTAGGAACTTCATGAAAGCACAAGAGATATCAATCTGCAATGCTCAAGACTGCAATGGAATTAAATCCTATAGAATTGATTTACAAATGAGAACCTCTTGGTTATATATCCAAGGTGATACATAGGAATAAATAGGATTATGACAAGTTTCTTAATCCTATGTCATGTGATAACTTATCATAGTTACCTAGAACACATGTTAAAATCCAAAATATAAGATAAGATCTAATGACAACTAACACCTTTTAGAAAGATTCCCTCCTAGGGCCTAAGTAAACTTAACATGTAAATATGACCTACTAATGACTAGATAGGTAAAACACCTATTTACACCAACACCCCCCCTTAAGTGCAACTTAGGGAGTAGCTAATTATTGTGTAAATGAAATAAATATGGGTCTTTACTATAAGCCTATGTTAGGTACCCATATACAAATGCAAATGAAATCAATCACAAATGGAGAAAATGAGAAATTCAGTGGGACAAAACTCCTCCCCAAAAGAGATGATGTACAAAATTATCTCAATGATGAATGATAAGGAAAAAACCCTATGTGAGGAAAAATTCCCCCCATAAGAGAGAATAATAAGAGATACCATGCAGCCCCCCCTCAATGTCAAGTCTCCTACAATGATGGTAAAAGCTCAAAATTGAATGTTAAAGTTGATCCAAAATTGTCGAACAACATTCCTCCCCTTGGGAAGAAATGAAACCAAGATGGTATGTAGGATGTATTCCCATTCTTGAAAGGAATATTTGGGAATAAATATGATGTGTTATGTCCTTAAAGAATTTTGAAGTGTCTCCATGTCGATGCTAAAAGTTGTCACCTTCCAAACAGGCATTCTAAGCCACACTGCAGAAGATAACAATCTAGAATCTCCTAGAAACGGTTGCAAAATACAATCCAAAGATAAAGATACATCTTCTAAAAACAAAGAATCCTCCTCCAAATGACATCCAAAAGAATCCACCCTCATGTCAAACTAAAAGGATGATCATGTAGAGAATGAACAAGAGGGTTAGAGTGTTCCCTCATAAAAATTGAAGAAGGATCATCTCCATAATTTAGAGAAGATGAATGCAATCAATGATGTCTCCAAAAACTAAAATATGGGACTCACAAAGTAAACTAGTAATGTTTTTCAAGAGCTTATCCCAATTAGCCATCTCTAGAAGATAATATATGTCCTGATGTGCATTGAATCATAAGGAACCAAAATTATGGAATCACAAGCATCCTCAAGTAAAAAAATGGATGAGGGAGATGTTGGATGTTACTAATATGTGGTTGTCATTGATTTCAACACTATTGGCCTTAAAGACATTAGAGGTTGTAAATGTCGAGGATATTGAGAAAATTGTAATAAAACAAGTTGCAGGTTGTCAGTGATAAAGTGAAGTTCAACATGGTGGAGAGCTTAGTATGTTGATGATCAAACGTTTTGGATTAAAGGGTTTGTTGTTGATTATATCTAGTTTATCCACATTAAGTTTCAGAGATCTGCATGAAGATTTGATTGAGTTATGAGTATTTGTGTTCTGACAATTATTTTGTTGCTTCAATTAGTGTTCCTAAAAGAAGATAATGTGATTTTAGTAAGTTGATTTGTTATGGATGCTTCTATGGTGATTCATGATGCTCATGGATGTTTCTATATTATTATCTATCTATGTTGCACATCTACATTGATCGTTGTGCTCGTGATTTATGATTTTCTTTTGTGTTTTCATGTTTTTCATGTTCATGGCCAATAGGGTGATTGTAGCGTGTTGTGGATCTTCGAGGAATAATTGTTCGAGGTGTTTCATGTTTGAGGATGTTGTTTTGGGTCTTCACTATTTTGTGGCTGATATTGGTTGATTCGCATTGTAATTATTTTATGGATTGGGTCGACAATCTATACATGTTTTATTATTTTGTTGAAGCCAACATGGAATCGATGTAATTCCTAGTTGCGGATATATATGAGTGATTGTTTCTACCATTTGAAGGAATGTGTGTGTGAGATGTGTGAGTCCTGTGTGTGGATAATTTTCTAATCATTCGAAGGAAGAAGTAAAGTCTAAAGAAGAGTGAGAAGTGTTCATGTGCTTAACTGGAACTGTAATTTAGCAGATGTTATTTTCTCAGTTAAAAATCTTGTGGATGTAATCCGAATGTTTCTGTAGGAAAATGTGTCTTCCTTTAGGTAGTAATCCTTGTTGTAATTGAGCAGTGAGCTCTAGACAGTGTACCTGAATGCATGTGCATTCCCCATTTTCTTCTTTATACTTTTAACAGGGTATAATCTTGTGGACTGACCTCCACCGTGGTTTTTCCCCTAATAGGGTTTCCACGTAAAAAAATTTGGTGTTATGTGTGTTTATGATGTGGTGATGGTTTATGTTTTCATGTTTATTTATTATATATGAGAAAAAGGTTAATAAGTTTAATAATTTTAAATTTTTGTGACAATTGATTCACCTCCCTCTCAGTTGTCTACCCTTGTGTTTCCAACAATTGGTATCAGAGCAGGTTCCTTGGAAGAAGTTTAATAGCTTGAGGTGATTCGGGATGGCGACATGTAAGAAGGATAGTTCGAGATTTAATGGAACTAATTATTCTCTATGGAAGACTCAAATGGAGTGTCATCTGAGATGCATTGGTGAACCCTACTCGAACATTACAAAGAATAGATATATCATCCCACAGAATAGTCCTTCTACTGTTGTTGAGATTAAGGATTCCGAGTAAAATATCAGGGCTAAGGAAGCATTGTTAAGTGTGTTGACTAATTCTAAGATGAAAAATGTAATGGATCTTAAGACTGCTTATGAGATCTGGAAAAATTTGGAAACTTTGTATGAAGGTGATGCACATGTGAAGATTGCTAAGTTACAAAGTCTGAAAGGGAAATATGAAATGTTGAGAATGGGTGATGATGAGAACATTACTTCTTTTATGAAAAGAGTGAATGAACTTGTGTGTAGTATCATATGTGTTGGTGGAACATTGGAAGAATCAGAGATTGTTGCTAAAGTGCTCAGATCCTTGCCTATTGCATACAAATCCAAGGCTACAGCTATTGAGGAGATCCAGACTATGAAAAATGTAACCAGAGATATGTTGATTGGTAAGCTTACTGCTTTTGAGTTAAGTGAATTTGGTGATGCTCTTCCTAAGACAAAATATGCATTCAAAGCTACAATCTCTAGAAAAGATAAGCAGAGATATGATCCAAGAGAAAGTTCTTCTAGAAAAATGTTCAAGTACGAGGAGGAAATGAGAGAGATTAAAGAAGAAGAGAGAAAAATAGACAAGCTTGAAGCACATATTGTCAAAATGGAAGCAAGAGGATAAGGTAAGTATAAAAGGAAATTTCCTATTAAATGTTTTTCTTGCAATAAGACAGGTCATTTTGCCTCAAGGTGTCTAGAGTTCCTAAGCCAAGATCCAACAAGCCTAGATTTCAAAGAAAGTGTTATTTTGTTGTTGATGAAGGTGTGACAGATGATGAATTTGATAAAGGGAATGTAAGTAAGGATGAATGGATATTTATTACTATCAAGGAAAATGATCCAGCCCCTACTGAATTTGCTAGTTGCACAAATGTGGAGAAAGCTCTGGCAGCCAGAATTGAAGAGAAAGATGAATGGGTGATTGATAGTGGATGCTCTCATCACATGAAAGGTGATAAAAGTAAATGTGTGAGCTTGGAAAAGTATGATGGTGGTGTTGTAAGATTTGGTGATGAAAAAGTTGGTGTAATCCGTGGTAGAGGATCCATTTCTCTTGATGTTAAGCATAATACTGATGATGTCCTACACGTGGAAGGCTTGAAGCATAATATCTTAAGTGTTGGACAGATGGTTGACAAGGGATACAATCTTCAATTCAAAGATGGAAAGTGTAGAATATTAGGGAATTTTAGAAATGTGATTGCATCAGGTACAAAAACAAAGGTATTATCTTTCATCTGAATGCTGCTAGTAAAATTTGTCTGATTGCTCAAGTTGATGAAAGTTGGTTGTGGCATAGGAGAATGTGTCATGTAAACTTTGACAATATTATCAAGATAAGTTCTACTCGGGCTGTGAGAGATATTCCTAAGTTGATGAAACATACTAATTCCATATGCAAAGAATGTCAGTTACGAAAGAAAACTAGAGTTTCATTTCAGAGCAAACAACATTGTTCAAATGAAGTGTTGGAGCTTGTGCATACTGACTTGTGTGGTCCTTCTAGAGTCAAAAGTTTACAAGGTTACAGGTATTTCATGTTACTCATTGATGATTCTTCTAGAATGATGTGGGTTACTTTCTTAAGGGAAAAATCTGAAGCTCTAGAGAAACTCAAGATTTTTAAGGCTATGGTTGAGACAGAGAAAGGTCTAAAGATTAAATGTCTGAGATCAGATAGAGGTGGTGAATTCACTTCCGATGAGTTTAATTCTTTTTGTGAATAGCATGGGATAAAGAGACAATTATCTGCACCGAGGACCCCTCAACAAAATGGAGTTGTGGAAAGGAAGAACATGACAATTGAAGAAGTTGTTAGGACTATGATGTTGGAAGGAAATGTTCCTCATATCTATTGGAGAGAAGTTATGAGTATCGTTGTTTACACTCTCAACTATTTACAATTCAAAGGTGATACCGGTAAGACTCCTTATGAGCTATGGTATGGTCATAAGCCTACTGTTAGATACTTCAAAATCTTTGGGAGTAAATGCTTTATCAAAAGAGATGAAGATATAGGAAAATTTGATGCTAGGAGTGATGAAGGAATCTTTCTTGGTTATTCTACTAAAAGCAAGGCCTATCGGTGCTACAATAAGAGATTGAGGAAAATAGTTGAAAGTGTTAATGTCAAGGTTGATGAAGACATAGTTAGACCATCCAGAACCTGTGGATATGATTCAAATGATCAAAATGATAGTTTAGATAAAGGAAAGCAAGTTTAGACTTCAAATAAAGTTCAGATCATTCTAGTAAATCAAGAAATTCAAGAGGAAGGAACTAATGAAAGTGCAGAAGTGAGATCACAAGAGCCTGAAGTTCAAGAACATCCTAAGACTCCAAGGTATGTAAGACTAAATCATTTAGAAGATCATATTATAGGTGATAAGAACAAAGGAGTTCAAAATAGGATAAGGATTGCAGAAGAATACTATTTGATCTCAAATACTAAGCCTAATAGTGTAAATGAAGTATGCAAAGATGAACATTGGGTGGAAGCAATGAAAGAAGAGCTACTGCAGATTGAGAAGAATAATACATGGATTCTTATTCCTAGACCTAAGGACAAAAATGTAATTGGAACTAAATGGGTCTTTCAAAAAAAACTGAATGAGCAAGGTGAAGTTGTTAGAAACAAAGCAAGACTGGTGTGTAAAGGATATTCTCAAATGGAAGGAATTAACTTTGAAGAAAATTTTGCCCCTATTGCTAGGATTGAAGTTGTGAGACTGTTTCTTGCATATGTTGCTTACAAAAAATTCAAGGCTTATCAGATGGATGTAAAGTCAACATTTTTGAATGGTGAACTGGAAGAAGTGTATGTTGAGCAACCTGATGGATTTCAATTAACTAATCACAGAGATATGGTTTGTCGGTTGAAGAAAGAATTGTATGGACTTAAGCAAGCCCCAAGAGCATGGTATACTAGATTAGATAAGTATTTGTTGAAGCTTAGATTTAATAAAGGTATTTTTGATAGTAATATGTATTTCAAGATTGATCTTGATAGATATTTGATTGTTGAAGTCTTTGTTGATGATATCATTTTTGGAGGAAATGATAGTTTGTGCATGAAGTTTGTTGATGAGATGTAGAGTGAGTTTGAGATGTCTATGATTGGAGAGATGAAATTCTTTTTGGGATTGCAAATTACTCAGTAAGATAAAGGGATCTTTATATCTCAATCCAAGTATGTGAAAGAATTGTTAAATAAGTTTGGTATGGAAGATTCAAAGCCAGTTGGTACACCTATGGTGACTAGATGTAAGTTGACACAAGATGATGATTCACCTAAGGAAAATAGGACTAGATATAGATCGATGATTAGTGGATTGCTTTATTTGACTCAAACTAGACCTAATATCATGAATGTCATATGCATTGTTGCAATATTTCAAGCCGATCCTAAGGAATCTCATGTGACAGTTGTGAAGAGGATTTTCAAATACTTGAAGGGAACAGCTGATTTTGGCCTATGGTATCCTAAAGATGATGACCTTACTTTAAGTTATTTTATTGATGTTGATTGGGTAGGAGATGCGAATGACAAAAAGAGTACTAGTGTTGGTGCATTTTCCTTGGGAAAGAAGTTGATTTCATGGTTAAGTAAGAAGCAGAATGCAATTTCCTTATATACTACAAAGGCAGAATACATTGTTGCTGCTAACAATTGTACTCAAGTACTATGGATGAAGCAGATGTTGAAAGATATTAGAGTTGGGTATGATGAACCTATTGCTATATTCTATGATAATTCAAGTGCAATTAACATTTCTAAGAATCTGGTGCTGCACTCAAAGACCAAGCATATATCTATCAAGTTTCACTTTTTGAGAGTGAAGGTGGGTGAAAAGGAAGTCAGATTGGAGTATGTGCCGACTAAGGAACAGATTGCATATATATTTACCAAGCCATTTCCTAAGGATACTTTTGAGTATCTCAGAGGGAAGCTAGGGGTGATTACCCCTCCTAATAAGAACTAAGATGTATTCATTTGCATCAGTATGTGCATTTCATAGTCTATCTTGATCCAAATTGATGTTGTGGTGGCTACTACTCAGGGGGAGTAGTCAGATGTTTAGAAATGTGGTTCAGAGCTTGTGTGGAGAAAGATAATTTATCTTTGTCATTGATGTCAAAGGGGGAGAAGATTCATGTGAAAAATTTTGTGGGGAGAAGAGTCATATGAAAGAGTTAAGGAGAAAAGAGTCAAAACCTAAGGGGGAGAAGGTGCTAAGAGAAAGTTGCGTTGATGGTGTTTTTCACATCATGTGTTGCCATCAATGCCAAAGGGGGAGATTTTTGGATGTTATTGATATGTGGTTGTCATTGATGTCAACACTATTGGCCTTAAAGACATTAGAGGCTATATATGTTGAGGATATTGAGAAAATTGTAATAAAACAAGTTGCAGTTTGTCAGTGATGAAGTGAAGTTCATCATGGTGGCAAGCTCAGTATGTTAATGATCAGAAGTTGTGGATTAAAGGGTTTGTTTTTTAGTATATCTAGTTTATCCATGTTAATTTTTAGAGATCTACATGAAGATTTGATCGAGTTATGAGTATTTGTGTTCTGATAGTTATTTTGTTGCTTCAGTCAGTGTTCCTGAAAGAAGATGATGTGATTCTAGTAAGTTGATTTGTTGTGGATGCTTTTGTGCTGATTCATGATGCTCATGGATGTTTCTAGATCATTCTCAATCTATGTTGCACATTTTCATTGATCGTTGTGCTCGTGATTGATGATTTTCTTTTGTGTGTTCATGTTTTTCATGTTCATGGACGACAGGGTGATTGTAGCATGTTGCGGATCTTTAAGGAATAATTGTTTGAGGTGTTTCATGTTTGAGGATGTTGTTTTGGGTCTTCACTATGTTGTGGATGACATTGGTTGATTTGCATTGTAAATTTTTTATGGATTGGGCTGACAGTTTGTACATGTTTTATTATTTTGTTGAATCCGACATGGAGTTGATGTAATTCCTAGTTGTGGATATATATATGAGCAATTGTTTCTACCATTTGAAGGTGTGTGTATGAGAAATGTACAAGTATTGTGTGTGAATAATGTTCTAATCATTCAAAGGAAGAAGTAAAGTGTGAAGAAGAGTGAGAAGTGTTCATGTGCTTAACTGGAACTATAATCAATCATTAGCAGATGCTATTTTCTCAGTTCAAAATCTTGTGGATGTAATTCGAATGTTTTGTAAGACAGTGTGTCTTCCTTTGGGAAGTAAGCCTTGTTGTAATTGAGCAGTGAGCTCTAGGAAGTGTACTTGAATGCATATGCATTCCCCATTTTCTTCTTTATGCTTTTAATAGGCTATAATCTTGTGGACTGACCTCCACCATGGCTTTTCCCCTAATAGGGTTTCCACATAAAAAAATCTTGGTGTTATGTGTGTTTCTAATGTGGTGATGGTTTATGCTTTCATGTTTATTTATCAAATATAAGAATAAGGTTAATGTGTTTAATAAGTTTAAATTTATGTTACAATTGATTCACCCCCCTCTCAGTTGTTTGCCCTTGTGTTTCCAATAGGAGATGGAATATCAACACATGTCATCAAATCCTTAGTGAATGAAGCAATAACAAGATTCAAATGACTATATTGAATCTCCTCAAAATTGTCCACACAAGATGCCTCAATGTGAACATCTATTGAATCAATAGTAGGAGAAAAATGTGAGAAGGTGTAGACTCGAGATTGGTGATCAACCTCCCCAACTACAACTGTATCTCTGTTGTAAGAATCCTTGATTATGATAGAATTTGGTGTGAACTCAACACTCTTTCCTACTCCACCATGTGTGATTTGATAGATAGAAAGGATATTGGAAGGCACACAAAGAACATCATTGAACTTTTTGTCATCCATTTCAATAGATCCCTTCCCACAAACATGCATATGTGTGTTGTTTTTAATCAAGATGTGTGGTGAAGAACAAGTCTCAAATGAAGAGAACAAACTCTTTGATGAAGCCATGTGATATGAGGCTCCTAAATCAAGTATCCACCTCTCTGACTTAGAATTTGCAACAACAACAAGTGCTTGCCCCTTGATTTTATCAAAATTTTATGAAGAAGAAGATGATGAACCCTTTGATGATGAAGAAGAATTATATTAATGCTTCTTAAGAAGATGCTTCAACTCATAAATCTATTTTGAATAACTTTGGTGTTCATCATGCCCTGATTTCTTGCAATATGCACATGTAGGCTTCTCCTTCTTAGATGATTCCCCTTTTGGGAGAGAGGATTAAGATTCTTTATGTGGCTTGTTCTTATGATGTGAAAATACTAATATGGGTTGAATTACGTTTGATCCATGAAGAATCAAAGCATAACAGAACCACCAATACTCGAATCTCAATAAGATCAATCAAACAGAATTGAAATTAAACATTTCATCAAAACCCAACATGCTAAATCATGAAAGCTTTCAAAACATCTATTCTAATCCATCTAAAACTTATCTTGTTGTGGAATTGGTGTCGTGTTAATGTGGAACGATGAATCTTTCCCAATCTCGTGATTAGTGAGCTTGTTTCAGTCAATTCTAAGGAAGAGAATTGATGAAACCATAGTGTTTGATGTGTGAAAACCTAATTTATGCTAAAATGAACATGATGCAAGCTAAGTTACCATGATTTTATGCACAAATGATCTAATTATGCAATTTATAATTTAATCTAAGCTAAAATTATGCTAAAAGATGAAAACCCTAATTTATTTACAAACTAAGATGGATGCATGGAAGCCATTAATGGATGCTCTAAGCTATTATGCAATTAAAATGAACAAAAGCAAGCTAAATAGTGAGTAAATGATGAGTGTGTATGTGAGTGAATTCAACAGCATAAGTTTACAATAAAAGATGGATCCATTTGTCTCCAAATAGTGATCTATGTATAGGAGAGCAAATGAGGAATGGAAGGTTGAGATCAAAAAGCTTAATCAACAGTTCAAGATAAAGGGGATGAGAAGCATGGATCATGGATTCTCATCAATGGATGAGAATACATGATGAAAGTTATTCAAGGGCTCGCACTTGCCTCAAACAAACACACTTTTGACTTGCTCACACAAGTCAAAGGTAACTTGCTTAAGAGGTTGAAGTTTTAGCTTGTTGAGGAAGCCAAGTGAGTTGATTGGAGGAGAGAGAATATTCCTTTTGGTTGAGAAAAAAGGTAATTTACAAATTAAAACAAAGTTTTAATTGTGCAAAAAAGGATAAAGAATATTCCATGGGAATATTCCCTTTGTTTAGAGGAAAATTATTTTAATTGCTAATTAAAAAAGGTTTAATTTATGCAATTAGGGAATTTAGAAGATTTAAGAGATATTTATTAAATTAGATGATTTAATAAATAGGGGAGGGGTGAAATGATATTTAATTAAATAACTTAGGGTTATTTAATTAAATGAGATGACTTAGGAGATTAAATTAAATATCTTGATTTATTTAATTTAATGAGATGAAGTGTTAGTGAAAAAAGAGATTAATTAACCCAGTTAAATTAATTAGGACAAATAGATGAAAATGGTGCAATTAATTAATTAGCTAGGCTAATTAAATCAATTAAGTGAAAATAGGATGGATTAAAGAGGAAATGATGTTAGTAAATTTGTTTTGAATATATGACATAGCTTAGGACATTTTTCAGTGTCTACATTTTTCCCCTCTTTGAAGTGAGGCACATGTTGCTTCGGTTCAAAGAACAACGCTTTTCAGATTAAAAATGTTGCCGAAATAAAGATAAATAAAAAAATTATAATTTTTTAGATGCCCCAATGGAAGGATAAAACTGACTCCCTACCCCTCGAGAAAGTAGGCGAAAATTTTGAATTTTGGGTTGATTTCTCAATAAAGGTTCAAAAGTTGAACAAGGGTTCAAAAAGGGTCTGAGATGCAAGAATAATGCCAAAAATGCAAAAAATGATGCAAAATTAGGTTCAAATTTTGGTGAAGATGATAATAAACCCCATTATTAAGGTTAAATTAGGGGAAAAAATCCCTAATTTTCTAGCTTAAATAGGCCAAGAGGGGTCATTTTCAATTCATTTGTGCATTCACACTTAAGGAATTATTGTGATTTGAGCTCTAACCCTTCAACGAAATGGCACGTTGTGAGCTTCCCCAACACATCTTTGATCGAATTCGAGATTTTTAGCAGCTTCCAGGCATAGGACCACGGATATATGATTCAAAACCTAATTTGAAATTTGAAATTTTGATGCATTTATTAGGCGTTAGAGTTTGAATTTTGGCAGCATCGCTATATAGCGACACCCAAATGATATATAGTGATGCATATGTATATGGCAACGCTTCTTTCAATTTGAAATCAGGGTTTCAAATTTTAAATGGCGACGTGAGCTTATCCGGTGATGCACTTGCCGATTTAAAAGTTAGGGTTAGGTTAGTCTAGAAGACAAATCGTGATGCCAGCTTGTCTAGTGACACATTTTGCAATTCAAAATTTGAAATGCATCGATCATCGCTATTTGAATTTTGAATATAGCGAAGATATTGTGATTTTTGAGCCAAAAATTCCAAATAACTTCAAATTTTGATGATTTCCTGACGTCGTGCACTTTGTAGGTGCAAGAGGTCTTCCCACCATTGATGTTGAGGAAGCACAAGCCCATAGTTCTCAAGAGATTAGGTGATCTTTCAGAGTTGCACCAAGAGCATCTGGGAGAGATTGAATTGTGGTACATTGCATACACACCTGTTATTAGGACCCATTTGACTATGATGATAGCTTTGTGTGAGAGATGGCACAGTGAGACCTTGTCCTTCCACCTTCTAACAAGCAAGGCAACAATTACCTTGGAGGATGTGTGGTGGATATTGTGTTTTCCTATCCACAGTGAGCATATGATTTACGACACCGATGCCAAGTTCAATGCATGTCTTGAGGTTAGCGTGGAGAGAAGATAGAAGAATAAACAATGAATAACCATTGTTGATGATGATTGCTTCAAAAGATCAAACAAGTCCATGATCCATCAAGACTTTGTTAGAGATGGTGGCAAGATGATGCAAAATGCAGGATGGGTGCTCACACTTCGAGATTGGGATTTTTTTTCGTTCCTTATTGTTTGATATAACACATAGATACGATGCATCAAGGCATTGATAACCAGGATGGCATTGTATCTAGTGTAATGGACTTTGACTTGGCAAGAAAATAGGACAATTCTTGTTCACATCTTGAGATATGGAAACGTCGTTGGAATGTAAGTTAGAAGCTTAGAACATATGGGACCAAAGCATATGCAATAGTCAAAAACATACTCCAAACGACCTTCCTACACACAACTAAGCAAGTATGTGCCAAGATTATTTTACAAGAGTATCCACAAGCATAGAAAATGAAAGATAATGATCGATGCCCCATTCCTTTCTCTCTAAATCATTTTGATAGACATCATCGAGAGGTCCTTAGAATGGGAGATTAAGATAAACCATAAGAAAAGATCAAAGATAAACAATCAGTGTTATCTATAGCTCCTGCCTAGTTTAAGTTTAGCTTAAAGTGATATTTGATACTGATGTCCATCGCAAGAAGGATACATCCTAGGACATGTTGATCAGAGGGTTGTTTGATGTTAGGACAATGATGCTAAGATGAGCCATTGCTATAAACTTCACTGATGCATTTGCCTATGATTTAGACTTTAGAATTTGATGTTTGGGTTTGCACTTTACGATTTGTTATGTTTGATTTCTACTTGTTTCACCAAAGGGTGAAGGTGACGATTGATTTATTATGGGTGAAAGTTTATTGCGGGTGAAAGCGAGATGGGATGGATGGGTTTTGGATTTTTTGGAATATTTCAATGTTTTGAGGTTGTTTTTGGTCTTTTTGAATGTTTATATGAATGTTTAGGATTTTTTTATTTTCTGAGGCTATTTAGGGTTTTCTAAATGTTTTGAGGCTTTTTAGGTCTTTTTTTATTGTTTTTGGATTTTCTATTTTCAAATGTTTTTTGTGTTTTCTAAATATTTGGATGTTTTTGTGATTTTCGAATAGATATTTTGATGATGTTTTTGGTTTTTTTGAATATTTGAATGTTTTGGGATTTTGGGGATATTTGGAGTTTCAACCAAGAACCTAACCTAAGAGACCTATCCTAGGGGCCTTGGGGGTTGATCAAAGATTAGCCTTGTCTACGTTATACACACAGAGACCACGTAGTTCAATTGACTTGAACCATTTACAAGACAGAGAATTTGAACAGATGAGAAACGACAGCTAATTACAACAGATTGCTAAGGACTGACCTAGGGTGTCTCAGGGGCACATTAATGATGGCCTTGCCTATGTTCAAGCTCAGAGACCCGTAGTTCGACAAGAGATTTTTTTTGGATTTTCAATTTTCAACCTTTTTAGGGATTTTGATGTTTTATGAATGTTTTTCTTTTTTAGCCTTTACAATTTTTTGACTATTTTTGGATTTTTTGGATAATATTTTATGAATGTTTTTGGTGTTTTCTGATAATATTTTATGAATGTTTTTGGTGTTTTATGATAAGATGTCCCATGACCTCAAGATATACAAGAACCTTATAGTGACGCATAACGAAATGCCCCCAGTGTAAATGTGTTAGTCTACTTCAATAAAGGTAGGACAAAATGACCTTGAGAATATGCCAAATAGTGATAAAGAGTTCATGATATCTTATAGTGACAAGCCATGATAAGGAAGCAGATGAGGGATGAATGGCGATGCAAAGAATGATAGGCCAAAAGAGCCAAAGAATAGATGGAGATGCTTTATTTACACAAGGCACCTCTTTGTTAGGTTTTCACCAAGGTACTTGCCCAAAGTGCCACCGAAGTGGTTTTCACTAGAGGACGAATTTTTTATTTACTTTTTTCAATCCTTTTTCTCATTTTTTTTGGATTTTGATCATTTTTTGATTTTTTTTTTTGTATTTACACCCTTCATGTTTAGGCATAAAATTTTTTGAGATGCAAGTTATTGATGGGTTCTTGCAAGGTTCCACCTTTAGGGGTTGACAGATGGTATGCTCTTGATCCATAGCTTGTTGTGATGACAAAGGGACCCAACTAGTTAGGCTCAAACTTTCCTTTGTTGTCTTGATCTAGAAGGTTCTTCTAATTTTTCTTTAAGACAAGATCACTTACCTGGAATTACCAACATTTGATTCTCTTGTTATAGCTTCGTTTTAGTCAATTTTGATATACTTGCAAGTGATTAAGGGCATTAAGAACGTTCATCCAGGAATTCTAGCTCATTCAATCAAGACACACTGTATTCTTCCTTAGTTATCATATTCTTCAATGATACTCACAATGATGGGAGCTCAACCTAAATAGGCAAGATGGATTTTGATGCATAGACCAAGGAGAAAGGGCTTGTACCTATAGGTGTGTAGATACTGGTTCGATAAGCCCAAAGAGTGGGATTTAGCTACAGATTCCAATCATGACCAGCTTCGTTAACTATTTTCTTTAGGATTTTCAAGATAGTTTTGTTTGTTGCTTATGCTTGGCCATTTCCTTGGGGATAGTATGGGGTAGAGAATCAGTGTTAGATATTGAATCTTTGGCACAACTCTTTCACATCATGATTCTTGAATGGTTTCATGTTGTTTGAGATGAGGGTTTGTGGTACACCATAACGGAAAATTAGGTAATTCAAGATAAACTTGGCTATTTGCTTCCCCATTATGTAGGTCATAGGAATGGCTTCAACCCACTTAGTAAAGTACTTAGTGGCAGTTATGATAAACTTATGGCCATTGGATGAGGTTGGAGTGATTTTTCCTATGAGGTCAAGTCCTCATTACGAAAAAGGCCATGGTGTAATCATTAGTTGCAACTCATGAGTTGGAGAATGAATCATATCCCCATGTTGTTGGCACTGGATGCAATTCCGCACATACTGATGAGGTTCTTTTTCCATGGTTGGCCAATAGTAACCTATCCTCAACAGTTTTTTAGCTAATGTCATACCACTAGAATGGGACCTACATATTCCATCATGTACTTATGTTAAAGTAGTTAAGGCTTCCTCTTGGTTAATACATCGTAGTAATGTCCCTTCAATGCTTCGATGATAAAGGGTGTCACCTAGGATCACAAATTGGGATGCCTTGTTGACAAAGGTCTTTTAAGGTTCGGGGTGATATCTGGTGGAAGGGTTCCTCTATTAAGGTAAGTAAAGATGTCATGGTACCACGGGGATCCAGGACCAACAATGACACACGCGAATTCAAATTTAGGGATTTTGAAATTTGGTATGAGAAGCTTCTACCAAGAATTCACATTGGAGGATGTTGTTCGACATGTCTAGTAATGATCCAATTGTTGCCATGGTGTTGACTGCTCTATTGTTCATGCGAGGAATTTATTCAAAAGTTATGTCTATAAAAAGATCTTTGAGATTCTCCACCATCTTATTGTAAGGAGTGAGCTTGTCATCTTTAGTTTGATAGTCATCATTGACTTGGTTGATAACCAGTTGTGAGTCTCCATAGACTTTCATATTTTGTACTTTCCACTAAACTACTATCCTGAGACCTATGAGCAATGCTTCATACTTAGCAATGTTATTGGTACATGGGAATGATAGCCTGTAATATTTTGGAATGCAATCACCTTGGGGGGTGATGAAAAGAATGCCTACTCCTCATCCATGTTGGGTGAATGATCCATCAAAGTACATCTCCCACTGAGCTATGAGATTAATAAGGAACATTGATTCGTCAGGGAACTCGGATATTAAAGGGTTCTCATCATAGATGAGTGCTTCTGTTAGCTGGTTTGTGATTACTTGTCCTTTGATTTCCTTGTGCTCCACATACTCTATTTCAAACTCTGTCAAGATCATTACCCATTTAGCCATTCGTCCTGTGAGGGTTGCTTTGGATAACAGATATTTTAATGGATCAATCTTTGTGATGAGCTTAATTTTGTGTGACAACATGTAATGCCTAAAATTTTGTGAAGCGAAAACTACTTCTAGTCATGCTTTCTCAATGGGTGAATAGTTCATCTCATATCCTACCAAGGTTTTTTTGATGTTGTATATGGCTCTTTCCTTTCTGTTTTCATCGTGTTGTGCTAAAAGAGCTCCTAATGTTTTTGGTGTTGTTGAGATCAGTGGCTTGTTTGTAAGTTATCCCTTTATGGAGAAGATGTAAAAGTGGATTAATCTTATCTGATAGTTGGGCTATGAACCTTTTGTTGGACTACAACCTTCCTTGTAATCGTCTCATTTGTTTCAATGTTTGTGGTGGTTCCATGTCTAGGATGGATTTTACCTTTGTTGGATCAATTTCTATCCCTCTTTGTGAAATGATAAAGCCAAGAAGTTTCCTTGATGTGACCCTGAACACACACTCTTTTGGATTAAGTTGTACCTTGTATTCTTCAAGTTTGTCAAAGATAGGTCCTAGGACTTGTATGTGCTCACTTCTCTTCTTTGATTTTTCCAAAATATCATCCACATAATCTTCAACTATTTTGTGGATCATGTCGTGAAAGATAAGGGTTATTGCTTGTTACACCCCTAACTTTAACTATGCTTTAATTTTTACTTTTGAAGTAATTAGTAGATGATTACACATGATTCAATGATTTGATGTTTAGGAAAACAAATTTGAAAAATAAATGTTTGCATGAGTTACATTTATTTGACTAAAATTGACGTGTTTAAAAGTTGTCAATATGTGATGATTTCATGAGGATTATGAAATGATTATTAATACACTAATCTCTAGTTGGTGATTGCAAGTTGCATTTAAGGAACAGGTTTCTACCCCTCTGACAAAGGGAGGGAGAGCATCATCAAAGATAAGGGTATAGATACAAGGAAAATAATAGGTTGTCACCATCTTAGGTCTAGTGTTGGTGAAAATTGGTGAGCCTATTTGAGCCAAGTAGGTGATACTCGACCCTTTTGGTCTAAGTTTAATTCTTGACTCGACATGTTGTTGATGTCATTTAAAGTCCATTTCAAGTTTTTTAACATCAAACCTAGTCATTTTTTTATAATAACATCGTCAAGGTTGAAGATTAGTTGTTTTGCGAATGAGACAACTTTCTGTCAAACATGTCGCTTCTTATGTCGTAAACGATTTTATGTTGTGACCTCAATTGTGTAATTGGTTGTTCATTATTTTCTATATTTTTTATAATAGTTTGAATTGGCTTAATAAGTTGAGGAAGTCATTCTGATTATCATCCATGAGTTCATTTTATGGGGTGAATATTCCCGAGAGACGACAAAAAGATCAATGTCATCGATCGTGTAAGATTGTGTTCCCAACTTTATATTTCAAAATGATTTGTCATTTATAAGTGTTTATTTTTAAATAACAAAATGGATTTTTTTTAGCGACAACCAACAATATGAAGGTGGCAAAAGCTTAATGGTATTTCAAATATTAGTAAGGCCATAAAGGCCACGAGCTTGAATATTAGGAATGGAAAGAGTTCCAACATAATTCAAATGTTGTCAAGCTATAATAAGTCATGGAACTTAACTTGAGGTGGCACATATTGAAATATTAATGCTTGTTTAAATGTTCTTTTGAATGGTAAAAGCCACGGTGTATAGTTGAGAAGTGGCAAAATAAAATAGTAGTCCATCTACGTGTAAACCTTCTTGAGCCTTGGATATCACCAAAGGGGGTGGAAATCTTTCTAATTTCAATTTAAATAATTGACACTTCAGACTGTGGCATTCACCATGTGAATCTTGCTCTCATAACTGCTTAGATAATGGGTTCCAGTTGCTTTTTTCTCGCCTCAGCTATAGCTTGAGAAGACAGTGACATTGGAGGAACCATTGAAGCAACATGAAAATATGAATTGGATTTGGTTTTATAACGGTCTTTCTCTATCTACCTCGATATCAATTTTTCGAATGGATTCTTGCAAGGGGGAAGTTGGGGGAAAATTCAATGGTGGTATACTTCTTGGCTAATCCATCCAGGTTTAAGAGTATTAGTTGCGTAATTGGACAGCTGTGTGACAAGCATGGTGTAGGAGCATTGTTTAGAGGATGGTTTCCTACATTGGTGGGATACAGTGCTCGGGGTGTCATTAGATTTGGATTGTATGAATTCTTCAAGATATTTTATGTTGACATAGTTAGACCAAAAAAAATAAGACCCTAACATGCATGGCAGGATCTACATCAGCAGAGTTTATTGTTGACATAGCTCTGTGCCCATTTGAAGTTGTTAAAATTCAAGTGCAAACTAATCCTGAGATGACAAAAGGCTTCATTGAAGCTTTTGTTGATCTCTAGGCTACCCAAGGTTACAATGGAATTTACAAAGGCCTTTTTCCTTTATGGGGACGACAGATTCCATATACAATGGTGAAATTTGTTTGCTTTGAGAAAATAGTGGAGGGTATTTACAAGTATATAATCCCTATACAAAAGAGAAAGTGGTCCAAGGAAGTGCAGTTAGGAGTAAGCTTTGCAACAGGTTACATTGCAGGTATCTCTAGCATTGTTATTTTCTAGTAGGCATATAATTTGGTTTCAATCCTTAGTTGTAGCAGTGGTGTATGTGTGATGGATGTAAGATGCATCTCCACACTACTTGCTTAAAGAGATCCAAATGGACTAAAAACATAGCTTTAGATTTCATTTTAAGCATTGGGTAATGGTCTTAGCAGTTAGGAAAATTTTGTTTTGAGAGAGAATACATTCGTCTGAACTTTCCTTGGTAGAGCCAAAATATTGGTGTTGAGAAGTTCGATAGTGCATCAATTCATAAATACATAATGCATGATAGCAATAGTTGGAGTCAACAAGAGAGTGAAAGGAGAATGGAGTCAAATTTAAGAGAGAACGTCTTGGACAAGAGCCGAGAGTAGCTTCCATGAGTTCCCTTCCATGCAAGTCAATGACGGGCATGTTTATTTCCTTGAAGGATAAGCTCCTTTATGATTTGCAAGTTAACGCGTAGTATCTCTTCTTTCATTCGAGTGATTTCTTTGAGTTGAAAATATATTAATGGGTTGTTAGAACCTAGTAAGGGAGGAAGATTGACTTTAATATTTATCATGCAAATAATCTTTCTTTTCTATATGATAGCATTAGTCTTTTCCTTGTTTGTGTACATGTCTACATTGTAATGATAACGGTTTATCAAAACCAATAGTGAGGCAGCAATGTCGTAACTATTTCATGCATGAATCATAATCAGCTTCTTAAAATCTCCAAGATCAGAAAATTTAATTTAGAGATATCATGGAATGATTTAGATACTTTAAGGTAGTTTAGGTATGTTATCCTCAAACCCTCCTTGGCATAGTCGAGTTTGGGGATGAATCATGAAAACCACCTTTGTTGTTTATGAGACTATTTTCCTTCTTAAAAGAAATACCAAACCTGGTGGATATAAACCAAACCTGTCTTATAATGAAGTAAAGGAGTTCAAAACCTAACTTATGTTGGAAGTTAGTTGTTCCAAGTGGACCAAAGGGTTGAAAGAAGATTATTATCTTTTATAAATCAAACCTTTCAAGGGTTGAAAGATTGACTTAGATCAAGACTATTGATATGAAATGATAATACTTTTAGACATCAGATTGGTGAGGGAATACCTTGAATACTATGTTCATTCATGTTACGTAAAATGTGAACTCAAGCAATGCCAAGTGGTCTAGGAAAGACTAGAAGCATTTTGTTCTTATGATTTGTTACACTTATGTTATCACCTTTGGAAAAACAAGGATGTTTGATATTTCCATGTATTGGGTTAGAGAAGCTAAACCCTAGTATTGAAACAAGGAGGATATAGGAAATCTATAACTCTTATGTTCGATATGACATTGTACATATATATATATATATTGATTGGCAGTGAAAGGTCAAGAAAACCATAGAACAAGATAGGAAGTCTTTATAATACCTTAAGAGATTCCATGATAATTTTGAAACTTGGTTTAATACATCAAAGATATTTTGTATTTGAATCTAGAGTGTAAAATGATAGAAGGTTATAAACCCTAGAAAATTGCACAAATGCAATAAGGGACTTTTTAAAAGTTAGGAAAACCTAAATCTTTACATTACATGTATATCTTAGATTAAGGATTAGTTCTAAGTCAGATTGGCTAGAATGGATTTTCTATACAGACTATTTTGTGTCTAATGTACCAAGTAAAGTAAGTAAAACTATAGGATGAGATAGTTTCTAAGACAAGTCAGAGGTGTGTGTCTAGATGGCATGACCAATCAGAATTATCATACTTAGCTAGAAGGGATCTAGAGTTGTATGGTTGATTGAGTTTTGTAGGACACATCACCAGGACTCAGATGGAGAAACTTGATAGTTCCTTATATTTATACCCTTCATGAAGGGCAGGGCCACTTCTAGTTAGGAAGTGTGTGGGGGACCGCTTGAGTCTGTGGATGGAGGAAAATCTCTTGAATGATACTCTCCCTCTGTAGCATAAGACTCACTAAGACTCATGAAGATAGATATCATCATTCTAGATGTGATGAACTCCATGATATGGCTTATGACATTCTACTTATGAGGTAAAACTATTCTTTTTCCATTTGTATTTTATGTAATATAAATGAAAAGTGTAAGGACTTCCCTTTGATTCTAGTTGCGAATACATATGATTTCAAGTTTGAAATTATCTAGAAAAGTTGTACTTTATTTCTTGACCTTATGCAAATGTTAAAAAAAAATATTTCTCATGGTTACTAAGTTTATTTACCTTCTAGTAAATTCTTGAGTTTACTTGAGTATTAAGAGGAGGGATTTTACATTTCTCTTTGATAAGTAGCTCTTGCATTCTTCAAGCCAAATGGAATCACATTCCAGCAGTAAGTTCCCCATGGACAAGTAAAGGCAGTTTTATGTTGATCCTATTTGGAAATTATGATTTGATTGTAGCTTGAAAATCCATCCATGAGTGACAACATTTCATGCCCAGCTGTTAAATCCACAATGAGATTGATGTTGGGAAGAGGGAAATCATCCTTTGGACATGCCTTGTTTAGATCTCTGAAATCAATGCATATTTTGATGCCTCTAGTGGGTTTTGAAATTGGTACCAGGTTTGAAACCCACTCAGGATAATCTATTGGTTGGATGAATCCAATGTCAAGAAGCTTTTGTAGTTCTAGTTTGACCAAGAGTACTATCTGAGGGTGCATCTTCCTTAATTTTTGCTTGACTGGTTTGGCATTGGGATAAACTGCTAAGTGATGGACAACCACTTCTCGATCAAGGCCTGGCATATCTGTGTATGACCATGCAAAGTTAGATTTTCTCTCTTTAAGGAATGTTGCAAGGTTCTTTTGTTCTTTGTCTAACAAGGATTTAGCATAAAAGGTGATCTTGGGTGCTTCTTTTGTTCCCACATTGACTGGAGTAGCCTTTTCTTCTAGCACCATTGACTTCTCTGGATGCATTGCACTAAGGGGGAGATTAAATCCTTCATCCTTAGGTACCTTAGAGAGGTTTTCACCATCTGATGCATCCTTTGTTTTTACTATTTTGGGACTAGAGAGTGCCACTAGGTGGTTTTCACTCAAGGATATGCATGTTAATTGCATTTCATTTATTTTGCAACTAAAGGATTCAATTGTCTCCCCATAGTATGCCCTGTATCGAACTCTATGTCAAAGCCTGCTTTGTGATCTACCCATGATAAGTTGTCTTGGAGTCCCATGAATTCTGAGATCGCTTCATCATTTTTGAATAAATCTAGAATCGGTGGTCCTTGTTGGTCCATGTCAATGAGTTGTGGGTATACTAAGTGTATTTCAGTTGGTTGGTTACTTGAGACAAAGGATGCTATGGATATCATGAAAAGGGTGTTGTTCTCAAATAGGTAAGCAACATCAAGGGGAAAGTCATCTAAGTTGGTATCACGCGATTTAGGTGACTAAGAGGAAGCCTCAACTCGTTTAGCAACAATACCTTTTCCAATAAGTGTGACTTTGCTAGTAGTACAACCTAAGCCAAGATTCTTTAGTCATTTCTCAGGAACGATGGGTTCTCGTAAACCATTGTCATTCTACCCTAGCTTCTCATTCTTGTTATACCCCATACTCTTCATTATCTATAGACCTTTGTTGTCATCTTCCATGGGAAGAACATGAACAGGTCATTCATTTTGATAGAGGAGTTTAGAGATGTCTTGCTCATTCACAACTTCTTGATTCAGGTGTCCCCACTTGGTGAAGGTAGGGGTTGCCATCTTTATTATTTATGGTTCTTTGGTGCTAGATGTAGGTTTTCCATGAGATTGAGGATAAATAGGTAACTCTCTTAATACAAAGGTATCCTTCAATATATTGTAGCTTCCACAACCATCATCTTGGATTACTACTTTCATGTCAGGAATGCTTTTCACAATGGGTATATTTGATGCTGAGATAGAGGCTAAAGATGATGGGTCAACAAATGAGCTTGATGGTGTAGGTCCTTCATCATTTTTGGGTATTTTTAGGATCTTATAGAACTTGGCCTCAAGGATTTTTCAATAGTAGAAAGGCTCGGGATCTCCATGGATAGTGATTTCTTTGCCTTCAAAAGGAAACTTCACACACTGATGATAGGTTGAGGCTATAGCTTTCAAAGCATGGATCCAAGGTTGAACAAGTAGTATGTTATAGGGAAGATCAATATCAAGTACTTGGCATGTAGTTTCCGTAATAAGAGGTCCCACTTGAATAGGGAGTGCAATGATTCCTTGTGATACTCATTCTTGGTCATCATATGCTTTGATGGTAGTACTCTTTGTCTTCTCAATGGTATCTTCTGAATAGCCTAGATGCTTGATTAACTGCAAGGTACAAATGTTCAGACCAACACCTCCATCTACCAAGACTCTTTTGACCTTGTTTTTACGAATGAAAACCTCAAGGTGTAAAGCATTATTATGAGATGGTTGTGATGGTAGATCTTTCTTGGAGAAGGTGACAAGATGGTTGGTGATATTCCCTACCATAGCTTGAAACTGAATTGTATCAATGTTCTCAGGAATAGATGAATCAGACAAGGATTTTTCCAGTATTTCCCTATATGTAGGAGATAGCTTTAAGAGTTCTAAGATGGATATCTAAGTGGGGTCTGCTTAAGCTAATCTACAAGATTGTACTTGCTAGGTTTAGATGTGGGAAAAGTAGGTTGTGTCCTAGAATGAGTTGGGACAACTCCTTGAATGGTTATTTTTCCACATCATGTGGTGACTCCACATTTCGTACTAGCTCCCTTGATGGTGACAACAGTGATAATGCTATCGTAAGAGGAAACTACATTGGAATAGGAATGTTGTACATTGGTGTAATCCTTAGCTTTTCCATTGTTGTTTGTTTTGCTATGATCAGGTATAGGGGTCTTGTATATCTAAAGATCATGGTTCCAAGTGGGTACCTCAATGGATATGGTATCGTTCTCTATGAGATCGTGGATGATATTCTTGAGTTTCATGCAGTTTTTTTGTTTTATGTCCTTTGAATTTATGAAAGTCACAGAGATCATGCTTGTTGTACTAGGATGACTTCTCTTGTGGTTCTTGGTAGTTTTCAAAGTTAGGAAGTGTTATATCATATTTGACTCTACCAGTTTCTTCATGATTGTCTTGATGGGTTCCGATAATTGTGTGTACTTGCGTTTGGGATAGTTGTTCTTGTTACCGGTTTTCCTCGATTGCATGTTGGTGTTAATGATCTGATTGTTCTGAGGTGGTACCATTTGTTGTATAGTTGGTTGGATGTTAGCAACTTGATTTTTATTGGGTCTAGGAGCACGTAGTATGAGCTTAGCATTTACTACACCATTGTTTGTTACATTTTTGTTCTTAGCCCACACACGAGGTTTCTCATTCGAACTAGTTGAGGGATAGTTGTCTTTGTAACCTTGAGTATTTCCTTATGAGATTAGGGCTATTTCAATGTTAAGGGCTCTTGGAACAAGCTCATCATAGGATGTGATGCATTGAATTTTCAAGTGGAATGATAGATTTGGATCAAGGTTGGCTATAATGATTCCCACTTGTTTTTCAAGAAGAGGCCACTTGCTTTTACTAGCTCTTTGTCTCCATCGTTGTAAGAAATTAGAGAAGGTTTCTCCTAGATTTTGTTTGAGAGTGTACAACTCTTCTAGACTAACGTCCATGTCAAGATTGAAGGAGAAGAGATCGATGAATTTGTTAGTGATTTCTTGAAAATTTTTGATACCAAGAGGCAAATGAGAAAACCAATCCATAGCAGTACTTGTTAAACTTCATGGGAAGAGGTGCATTAGATATGAATTGTTGTAAGCCACTTCCATGCACATCACATTAAATTCTTTGATATGGTCAACCAGACTTCCTCTCCCTCTATATTTTTCAAACTTAGGGATTTCAAAACCATGAGGGAATGGTAGCATTGTTATGTTTCAATCAAATGCGTAAGGACACAAGTTCTATTGTATAGTCATAAAATTGCACCCCTTGCAATTTCATATACATTCTTGCATATGCTTTAGTTTCCACTCCCTTAGCATCTTGAGTAGGCTCATTTTAACCTTTGCATCATCCTTTCTCCCTCTCCGGATGCTCCAACACACCTTTTCAGCAACCACCCTCGCATGTTAGCTTTTCGTTGATCTTTGCACTTTTCCTATTCGTATTGTTTTGTAGTGTGACGTGTCTAGACACTATTGCGTTTTGCAGACATCTGTGTGCCGCGCTAACCTCCTGTGATATTTCAATGCTCAAACGACTATTTATGTGCATTTTTTCCACTGGTCACCCCCTTTTGTCGATGGTAATGGCTCGGGATGCCTTGTAACGGCTGAAGAAGCTTCCTCTCTCTCCTTAAATGTCATATTTTCACCTCATTTGCAGGCTCGTCTTCCTCTAACATCTTCCAAGTCTTGCTAGCATTTCTCTAGCTTCATTCTAGCTTTTAGCCTCACTCCATCACTTACTTGCATAGCTTCATACATCTTGTTGTGGTAGCTTCAAGCTCTTCCAAGCTCCCCTTAGAACACCCTTTTCAACTTCATCTCCCTCATTTCATGCTTGTGAGCATCCTCGGATTCCATATCCTCTACTATTCACATACTTGGTGATACGGGTTCTCCTCCTCGAGCGGGGTTTGCTTTTATCACACGCTTATTTGGTGGTGCAGGTTCTACTCCTGAGCGGGTTTTACTTCACCACACGCTTTGTTCATCTCTCTCTTTCTCTCCATCTTCTTGGCTATCCGTGGAGGTGGGAACACCAAAACGGGGGTTTGACTGAGGCAAACCCCTATATAGGCCCAACACTTTCTCCAAATCTCACAGACACAGGTTTTGAATAAATTCGTTTGGTGAAGGCTTCATCACTCATGTTGTTGTAAGTATTTATTTCCTTTATTCTCTTTATCTTTACCATTTTTATTTCACTTTATCTCATTCCTATGATTTTCTATTTCTTTATCGCATTCTGTCATTTTACTAAATTTTGTAAGTTCTCAACAATCTGGTTGTTAGTGATCACTTAGCTATTTTCTATGATAAACTTGTTGTCTGGTCTGTATGAGACATCAGCACACCTCAAGGATGCTAGCACGCTGCACTATCTTATGTATTTTGCACTGATGTCCTTTGGCCTAGAGCTTGTCATTTTTTCCAAAAAAAATTTGTGACTTGCTCTTCTGGATTCTATAACTCTCGTTGTTGTTCTTGAGGTAGTTTATGGAAGTTCACCCCATGAGGCTCTCTGAATGAAGAGAACTCGTAAGTAGCGAATCCCCCTCTTCTACATTTTTTTTGAACCTGATGTGAACCAACATATGTTCATCTATTGGTGTTAAGATCTCTCTCGTGTACTTTTTCACTGTTGTGTTCTTGAGCATTGTGAAATTTTATGAGCATCACGACCCAGTCCACAACTTTTGGGTATATCGTTAGAAGTATATGACACCTCCCAATGGAAAGGACGAAGGCCTCCTTGGTCTCACCAAAGCATGTGCTCCTTTGAATAACCCTAGTTTCACACAAGGGGTCACTTTCAAAGAGTGTGAAGGATGGTTAGGAGTATCAATGCCTCCCACATCCGTCTATATGGCTGACGCAGTCCCTTCTATCAACATCCCTTCCACCTTTGAACAACCTGAAACTATCACGGTTAATAGGGTCCCTTGGGCTTTAGCTTTACCCATCCTATCACCTCTAGTGGTAGAGGCTTTGATGGGATGAGTGGTGGGGGATTTGGTAGTGGTAGTGGATTCAGTAACGGAGGTGGTGCTAGTGGAGGTGGCCTGGGTGGAGGTCATGGTGGTGGTTCCAACGGAGGCCCTACTGGTGGCAGTGGCTCTGGTGGTGGCTCTAGTGGAGGTCACACCGGGGGTGACTCTGGAGGAGGCCTTGGCAGTGGTTCTAGATGAGGTCCCTCTGGCCCTCTATCTTCTAATGACCCTATTCTAAACACTCTTCTTCAGAATATGGGTAAGATGCTAAACTATTTGGTGAGTCTTTCCCAAGCCTCTACCCAACCTATCTTCCATCCCTTCTTCTGACATATCCCACTGTCAGTTGCCATCTTGAACACTCCTTTCCATCAAAGAATGGAGATCCCTAAATTTGAGAAGTATGGTGGTAAGGGAGATCTGCAGACACATGTGTCTGCCTTTAACAACCTGTACTGCACTGAATTCTTCGATCATGATGCGTTGATGGCTAAACTATTCCCCTAATCCCTCAAGGACACAACACTCGAGTGGTTCTGTTCCTTGCCTAACAACTCTATTTTCTCATTTGATCAACTTGTAAACCAATTCCTTAAATAGTTCCAAGCGAACATCGGGCTGAAGATGACCATTTTGGATATCATCTAATGTAAATAAGGAGATAATGAAAAAATCATTGACTTCATAGCACAGTACCAAGTGCTCCTTTCATAAATCTCGTATCAACTACTCGATTCTGACATGCAAAAGGTATTCATAGGAAACTTACAAAGGCCTTGGCAAGAGAATTTTTCCATTATGAACTACCCTTCTTTTGCACACTTGTGTGCAGCCTTACGAGAGTACCAACAGACAATTTTTCAATTCAAGGGATCCTCCTCACACTCCCATTCTAAGGGAAAATCCATTGTATCAATCTCTAGCAAAGGTAAGGCCATTACGAATGTAGTAGTCATTGCTAATGACAACGGCCTCAAACGCAACCAGAAGTTCACAAAGTTATTAGAATCTTATACTTCTGTCTTACAGAAGTTGTTGAAGGATAAGATCATAACTTTGCTGGCTCCTAGGCCTATCAAAGAACCCTACCCTAATTGGTATGATGGGAGAACTTATTGCCAGTACCATCATGTTAATGGACATGGTACCTAATGCTATATGTGGTTGCATCATGAAATATAAGACCGCATCAAGGACGGTACCATTCGTCTCGATGGGAATAAACAGAATGCTAACAAATCGGTGGTGAAAGCTAATAGTGAATTGCAGATATACACAGATCCATTTATGTCACACCCTACTAACATGATTATTGATCCTGCTAATTTTGTTACCCAACCTGAGGTCTATGTCAATATGGTCACACTAACTTCCACTGCTCCACCTGCACCCAATTCGTCATACATTACATTTACATCACAAGATTTACCCTTAAACAACAAACCTTTGCTTCTCTACATTCTCACTCGTGTCAATGGTAACATTGTGACAGGAGTCTTGATTTCCCCCTCAAGCTGTGTGAATGTTATCACTGAGGAGACATTAGTATTGAATTCATTACAAAAGGAAAAAATGAAGAAATGAAATCTACCATCATTACACACGATGGTATGTGCCTTAAATCTTACAACTCGATCACTTTTTCCATTCTAATTGGACCTAGGGCTGTCGACATAGTCTTTGACATTATCCCGAAGTTGGATTTGTTCAAGCTAAAACTAGGTATACCCTAGCTTGCCTCTATGAATGGAATCGCCTTTGTTATTCACAAGTGTTTAAAGTTCTCCATGAGGGTGTCATGCACATAGTGCATGACATTGGATACTATCCCTTGGTGTCTCGTGGTGGGTACTCGTTAGATCACCTTTGGCCCTCCCTAGTCAGTCTACTTCCTCCAAGAACAGACCTACATTACAAGACTATATGAAGTATAAATCTGGGGGCAAAGGGGAGCCAAAGCTGACCCTTCCTATGAAAAAAAAATCGGTTTCCTCCTCTTCCTAAGAAGAGAAGAAGAAGCCCGCATCGACTATTCTCCCTTCCTCGAAAGGGAACAAGAAGTCCATGCTAGCTCTCTCTCCTTCCCGTAAAGGTAAAGAGAAGGTGGTGTATGATAATACCCAAGGTTGCTTGCACCACTCCAAGAAGACCTTCCACTTTGTCTCCTTCCTGGAACCTGACTCCAATGGGTTCCTCTTGAGCTTGGAGGTTGACCAAACCCTGCTCCAACTCTTCTCAAAGAGTTCTTACCTAGTGCCTTACCCTGGGTAGTTCAACACCTTCTTGCACTTGCAACTTTCTACTACACCTAGAAGGTTCTAGATGCCAACTTCACCATCTATCTTGAACTCATTGCAGTGGGGGTAAATTCTCTATTTCCATTCATTTCAACACCAATGGGATGCATCTTTGTGGTTATTTAACCTTTAATTTACCCGATTTCCAAATCTTGCTAGGAAGAGGCCTAGTCTCTACTAGCCCTTACCGGTCCGTTTTTGGCTTTTCCTGCTCAAAATCTCCACACAACCTAGCAAACAAAAACCATTTTCTGACACCCTTTTGGGACTTTTAAATCTTTCATAGATTGTCAGGTTTCTGTCAGTACCGTACAAGGGTTTCCTATGATCTTGGAGAGGAGGCCTAATTGCCCTATCTTCTAGGATTTATTTGTTTCCTCCTTCAAATCTGCCTATGATGGATTGATGGAAGCCTCAATCCTTTTGAGCTATGAAGGTACTATCTTACTCCACCTGGAACTGTATGGATTCTGTACATTGGACTATTCCCCTGCCTAAGTTCTTACCTTTTCTCCTTCAAACCACTAGCCGGGCAGTCACAACTCGCCTAGGGTTTGATCTCTAACATGTTTTGATGCCTTCCCATGAATCCTATTACTAAATATCTGCAAATTACTAGCTTCCCCAACACTTCAAACCACTTTCAGGGTAATCCCGCGGTTGGACTTTATGGGGAAGCCATGGAAAAGTTTAACTGTTCAGAAGGGGGCAGCAAACACCCAAATTCTACTTTATTTACACAAAAACACCTCCTCTACACCCAATGAAACTATTCACAAAAGTTAGAATGCTATTTCTTGCTATGTGAACAAAATACCAATTCCAAATCAACACATTTAACACGTTATATATATCTGTTCTAAAAACACATAGGGTTTGCAAGAGAACACAAAAAAATAAAGAAAACGCAGAAATTTCTTATTCACACCCAACCAAAATCTGTTTACTAAATGAAATACATTCCACACAATCTATGGACCTCAACAAAATGCCAAAACAGTAGTGTTAACGCCTAGTTAAGGTTGTCTTCACACAAAACTCATGGGTATTCACAAAAAAAATAGAAATTTGCAAACTAATTTCTATTATCCTCCACAAAAATTCGATTACAATGCATACATCTGCTAACTACAAGTCTTCCCACCTATTTGGATGCCTTCTCCACATTCAAAGGGAGCTGATCGAGCACTTACTCTTGCTTTCTAGGGATTCTAATCCCACTAAATTGCATGCAACACCATAACTTCGGTCATGCAACTTCCATAACAACATTTTGCAACTTAGCTCCATGTTAGGATCCTAAATTTTAGGACCTCCACCTCCTTACTTCGAACTATCCACTCCTTAACAATTATTTGGCATCTTTTAAACAATGATGATGTGGTTTTAATAGACTAAATTCTTTGTAACTTAATATATGTTGTCCTAAGCTACATAAAGTAAAATTTAACACTAGTAATTAACTAAGATGGTATAGTCCTAATGACTAACTCATCCATACCAACAAGACCTTCTAAGGTCTAAAGCAAACACAACAAACATTCCTGACTTGGCTAAAGTCAGTACAAGCCAAAATTGCAAACTAACATGAGGGAGTTAAGCCAAGGTGCCCCTGTACCATCCTCCCCAAAACAGAAAATTCAATCCATCCTTGGATTGAGCAAGTTGGGATCAATGCCCAACTTCTTGAACTCTGCCTCCTTGATCCAGATTGCATCAACTTCAGATTGTCCTTGTCTTTGGATCAGATGTTCCTTATACTCCTTTGTCCTGGTTTTCTTGTAAACTCTAGTGTCCAATACCTTATCAGCTTGTTTGACTGCAGTGGAGGGCAGTTTGAGTTCTTCTACATCTTGACTGACTTCCTGGAAGGTCTGATCCAAGTTTAATGGTGGTCCTTTGTAGTGTACAAGGTCTGCAATATTAAAGACAGGGGATAGTCCACTATCATCTGGCAATTGTACTTTGAATGCATTATTTCCATACTTCTCCAAGATAGGACAGGGACCTATCCTCTTCATTTGCAGCTTATGAGGAACTCCCATCTGCAATCTAGCCTTGTTCAAATGCACCATCACTAGATCACCAACATTAAACTGAACCTCTCTCCTATGCTCATCCACTTTGGCTTTATGTTTCATGGTATTCTCTGTCAAGGTTTTTCTGACTGTCTCATGAATTTCCTGCATTGCACAAGCAAAGTCATCTGCATAGCCACTTCCCTTAACTCCATCCTTCAATTCCCTCAGCTCATAGACACCTCTGGGATGTAAACCATAAATAATTTCAAAGGGACTCTTCCCTGTTGACCTATTAACAGCATCATTATAGGCATATTCAGCTTGCCCAATAATCTAATCCCATTGTTGACCATACTCCTTGGTCAAGCATCTTAGAAGGTTTCCAAGTGTTCTATTCACAACTTCGGTCTGACCATCAGTTTGGGGATGGTATGCAGATCCAAAGGATAAATTGGTGCCCATTCTTTGCCAAAGAGTCTTCCAAAAATGACTCATAAACTTGGTATCCCTGTCTGATACAATGCTGATTGGTAGACCATGAATTCTGACTATCTCTTTGAAGAAAAGAGAGGCTATTTGACTGGCATCATTGGTTGTTTTGTAGGGTACAAAGTGAGCCATCTTGTTGAATCTTTCAACAACAACATAAACATTGTCCATACCTTGCCTTGTCTTGGGTAAACCAACTACAAAGTCCATGCTTAAGCATTCCCATGGCCTAGAAGGGATAGGCAGTGGCTGGAATAGGCCTGCATTTGAGGAAGTACCTTTTGCCTTTTGACATACCACACAACTTTCTACATATTTCCTGACATCTAGATTCATCTTAGGCCAAAAATAAAACCTTTGGACAAGCTCTTGAGTTTTAGTGATCCCAAAATGACCACTCAATGCACCATTATGCTTCTCTTGTATTAAATTTTCCCTAATAGAACCTCTAGGAACACAAATCTGATTCCCTTTAAACAATAAATCACTTTGCAAGGTATATTCAGCATACTTGCTATGGAAATGATTCTTAAACTCAAGACATACCTTATAAATTTCTGCAAAGTCTGCATCATCTGCATATAGATCTTTGAAGTGATCTATTCCCATACTTTTCAACTGAATTTCTTGAATGGTAAGAACTCTCCTGCTCAATGCATCAGCAACTTTGTTGAGAGCTCCTTTCTTGTGCTTGATATTGAAGGTGTAAGCTTGCAAATACTCCACCCACTTCATGTGCCTGTGACTCAACTTCTCTTGTGAATTCAGGAAACTGAGTGCTTGATTGTCTGAGTACACAATGAATTCCTTGGGAAGCAAGTAGTGCCTCCATTTCCTTAGTGCTTGGACCAATGCATACATTTCAAGATCATAAGAAGAGTACTTCTTCTTGGCTTCACTTAGCTTCTCAGAATGAAAAGCCACCGGTCTGCCCTCTTGGCTGAGAACAGCTCCAATTGCTACATTACTTGCATCACATTCAATGGTGAATAGCTTCTCAAAGCTTGGCAACACCAAAACAGGTTGGGTAGCTATCTTTTCCTTCAACAACTCAAAACTCTTGTTAGCTTGCTCATTCCATACAAACTTGGTTTTCATGCCTCCTTTAATGGTATCCAACATAGGAGCACAAATTGCACTAAACTGTCTGATGAATTTCCTATAATACTGAGCAAGACCATGGAAGCTTCTTACCTCTGTTGTTGTCTTTGGAGTAGGCCAATTGAGAATGGCTTCTACCTTGCTGCTGTCCATCTTCAAGTTGCCAAGTGATAGCACAAATCCAAGGTACACCAGCTCTGTTTTGATGAACTCACACTTTTCCAGATTGATCTTCAGCTTCTCCTCCTGCAGCTTCTTGAAAATCAACTCAATATGATGGAGGTGCTCTTCTCTTGTTCTGCTATAGATTAGTATATCATCAAGATACACTACTACAAACTTGCCAATGTAGTCCTGGAGAATTTCATTCATGAGTCTCATGAATGTAGAGGGGGCATTAGATAAGCCAAATGGCATTACTAGCCACTCATAAAGACCCTCATTGGTTTTGAAGGTTGTTTTCCACTCATCACCCTCATGTATCCTGATTTGATGATAGCCACTCTTTAAATCTATCTTGGTATAGTACCTAGCTCCACCTAGACAATCCATGAGATCTTCAATCCTAGGGATGGGAAACCTATACCTGATGGTTATCTTATTTATTTCCCTAGAATCAGTACAAAGCCTCCATTCTCCTCCTTTCTTAGGTGCTAAGATAGTGGGTACTGCACAAGGACTAATGCTTTTCCTAATAAGACCTTGGTCAAGTAGTTCTTGAATCTGCCTAGCTATTTCCTCATTTTGCTGAGGTGTCATCTTGTAGGCTGCTTTGTTTGGAAGGGTAGCTCCTGGTATCAAGTCTATCCTATGACTTATGGCTCTTTTAGGAGGTAAGGTTGCTGGTTGACCACTACTTACAATGCTTTCATAGGTCTGCAACAAGTCTTGAATCTCCTTGGGTAATTCTTGTTTTTCAGCTGCCTTCTCTTTGCTTACCTCTCTAGGCTTTATCATCACTGCATATCCAACTCCTTCTCCTTCTTCCAAGGCCTTTAAGAACTCTTTTTCACCAGCTATTAGCAGCTTAGAACCTGTTGTCTGCACCTCAGTATCTTCCAACAAAGATTGAATCTTGTAGGTTACATTGTCCTTCTTGAAGGTATAAGAATTCTTGGCTCCATCATGCATAGCTTGGTGGTCAAATTGCCATGGCCTACCTAGGAGCAAGTGGCATGCATCCATAGGTAACACATCACACAATACCTTGTCTTTGTACTTGCCAATTGAGAACTCCACCCATGCTTGTTCATTCACCAAGACATGTTGACCCTTATTGAGCCATGTGACCTTGTAAGGATTCTTGTGAGGTATCCTTGTCAATTTCAGTTTGCTGACTGCCTCCTCTAACACAATATTGTCAGTTGAACCTGAGTCTATAATGACCTTACACACTTTCCCCATCATCTTGCATTTTATCCTAAACAAGGACCTTCTTTGGCTTGGCTCTTCTTTGACTGGTTCTTTGATTAAAGTCCTTCTCATCATGAGATTCTCACCTTCCTCTGAGTTCAAAGGTACTTCTGATTGTTTATTTGTTGCAGCTGTCTTATCTTGAATCAGATTGGTTCTCCTATCTCCTCCATGAGAAGTGCTACCTTTCTCTGGACATCTATAGGCTAGGTGTCCCAATTGGTTGCAATGATAGCATTTCATGTCGGTGAAGTAACTGCCTCTTCCTTGTCCACTACTTCCTCTGGAGCTGAAACCTCTTCCTCTACCACCTCTACTAGAGCTTCCTTCTTGCTGTTCAGAAAATCTGACTTCTCCTTGGGCTCTTGATTCTGAGCTTCTTCCACTATAACTTCCTCTTTGTCCTCTGCTATCTTTCCCTTTACCTCTACCTTTAGGATTTTGTTCCTGCTTCTTTTTGCCTTTCTCCTCTATTTTCAAAACCATTTGATAGCATTGGTAGACTATTTTGAAGTTTACTAAGCTCATGTCCAATTGGATAGACCACTTGAGCCCATTCAAATACCTTGCCAACTTGATACTCTCTTCTTCAACCACTTTTGATCTAAGGCACAATTTTTGAAACTCCTCTATATATGTTTGGACATCCATGTCCTTTTGCCTCAGATTGTGTCTTCTCCTGTGCAACTGTACTTCATAATCATCAGGGAGATAAGTTTTCCTTATCTTAGTCACCATTCCTCTCCATGAAACTATGGGACCTTTGCCTTCTTTCTCTCTTTCTGATTGTACAAACTTCCACCATGTGAGAGCTGCTCCTCTCAACCTTGACTTGGCCACCTTTACCTTTTGGGACTCTGTTATGCCATCACACTCAAAGTGATTCTCAATGCTCTCAATCCAGTCTACAACTGAATCAGGGTCCATTTGTCCATTGAAAAGTGGCACACCCTCCATTGCTTTACCACTCAAGGCCTGCAATGCCTTCAAGAATGGTTCCTCTGCAAGAACAGGATCAGGCTTTGGAGCTTCCTCCTCCAAATCCTCTTCTTTTTCCTTGGCTTCCTATTCCTCTTTCTTCTTAATCTTGTCCTTCACATTATCTGTTGTTTCTTGGACTTCATCTAGGAGTTTCTCCATCTAAGATATCCTTTCTCTGAGCAACCGGTTATCTTCCTCTTGCTCTTCTACCTTCTTTGCTAGGTCTGCATTTGTCACCATGGCTTCTTCCTCTGGTGTATTCTCTCCTACTAACTCAGTGGATTGGCTTATTAATCACAAGCCTTGAATCTAACTCAAAGCTCTGATACCAATATGGTGTATGATAATACCCAAGGTTGCTTGCACCACTCCAAGAAGACCTTCCACTTTGTCTCCTTCTTGGAACCTAACTCCAATGGGTTCCTCTTGAGCTTGGAGGTCGACTAAACCCTGCTCCAACTCTTCTCAAATAGTTCTTACCTAGTGCCTTACCCTGGGTAGTTCAACACCTTCTTGCACTTGCAACTTTCTACTACACCTAGAAGGTTCTAGATGCCAACTTCACCATCTGTCTTGAACTCATTGCAAGGGAGGTAAATGCTCTATTTCCATTCATTTCAACACCAATGGGATGCATCTTTGTGGTTCTTTAACCTTTACTTTACCCAATTTCCAAATCTTGCTAGGAAGAGGCCTAGTTTCTACTAGCCCTTACCAATCCGTTTTTGGCTTTTCCTGCTCAAAATCTCCACACAACCTAGCAAAAAAAAACCATTTTCTGACACCCTTTTGGGACTTTTAAATCTTTCATAGGTTGTCAGGTTTCTGTCAGTATCGTACAAGGGTTTCCTATGATCTTGGAGAGGAGGCCTAATTGCCCTATCTTCTAGGATTTCTCTGTTTCCTCCTTCAAATCTGCCTATGATGGATTGATGGAAGCCTCAATCCTTTTGAGCTATGAAGGTACTGTCTTACTCCACCTAGAACTGTACGGATTCCGTACATTGGACTATTCCCCTGCCTAAGTTCTTACCTTTTCTCCTTCAAACCACTAGCCGGGCAGTCACAACTCGCCTAGGGTTTGATCTCTAACATGTTTTGCTGCCTTCCCATGAATCCTATTACTAAATATCTGCAAATTACTGGCTTCCCCAACATTTCAAACCACTTTCAGGGTAATCCCGCAGTTGGACTTTATGGGGAGGCCATGGAAAAGTTTAACTATTTAGAAGGGGGCAGCAAACACCCAAATTCTACTTTATTTACACAAAAACACCTCCTCTACACCCAATGAAACTATTCACAAAAGTTAGAATGATATTTCTTGTTCTGTGAACAAAATACCAATGCCAAATCAACACATTTAACACATTATATATATCTGTTCTAAAAACACACGGGGTTTGCAAGAGAACACAAAAAAATAAAGAAAACGCAGAAATTTCTTATTCACACCCAACCAAAATCTGTTTACTAAATGAAATACATTCCACACAATCTATGGACCTCAACAAAATGCTAAAACAGTAGTGTTAATGCCTGGTTAAGGTTGTCTTCACACAAAACTCATGGGTATTCACAAAAAAAATAGAAATTTGCAAACTACTTTCTATTATCCTCCACAAAAATTCGATTACAATGCATACATCTGCTAACTACAAGTCTTCCCACCTATTTGGATGCCTTCTCCACATTCAAAGGGAGCTGATCGAGCACTTACTCTTGCTTTCTAGGGATTCTAATCCCACTAAATTACATGCAACACCATAACTTCGGTCATGCAACTTCCATAACAACATTTTGCAACTTAGCTCCATGTTAGGATCCTAAATTTTAGGACCTCCACCTCCTTACTTCGAACTATCCACTCCTTAACAATTCTTTGGCATCTTTTAAACAATGATGATGTGGTTTTAATAGACTAAATGCTTTGTAACTTAATATATGCTGTCCTAAGCTACATAAAGTAAAATTTAACACTAGTAATTAACTAAGATGGTATAGTCCTAATGACTAACTCATCCATACCAACAAGACCTTCTAAGGTCTAAAGCAAACACAACAAACATTCCTGACTTGGCTAAAGTCAGTACAAGCCAAAATTGCAAACTAACATGAGGGAGTTAAGCCAAGGTGCCCTTGCACCAAAAGGCTACCTCCTCCTGGTCTGCCCCATTCTCTCCCCTTTCTTGGGAAGAGTATTGGATGAGTGACCTTGGCGACTACCCACTAAGTCCAATGATTCCTCTTTGGCATAGGCCCAAGCTCAGGATCGCACACCTCCCTAATGAATACCTCAGATTGTGGTATTATTTATATAGCAGAAAGAAAGGTTCTTGTAGAGAGTTCGATTTGTGGCCTCCTACTACTCCTGCTCCTAAGGCAATGATCAGAAAGAGACCCGCTACCGAGGCTCTTGAGTCGACTCATCCTATCACTCCTCAGCCTATTCCTCCTGCTCTTGTGCAAGAACCTGTCCCTCTACCGGAAACAACTGAGGTGGAAATTCCCATGATTGAGCAGGACCCTTTTGTCCCTTCGCAAATCCTGGCCTCTAACTCAAAGAGTCATAGAAACCGCCTTGCATACGAACGCAAGCACCGGTGAAAGGATCTCTTGGCTGAGCAGTCCACCTCGCAAAGGAAGGAGGAAGAAACGATCACCCCTGCTTCAGGGCCTCCTATAGTGTATTCTTTCTCCCTTCCTCTTGCTTCTCTCCAGTCTAGTCTTGTACTACTCCCAGCCTTTGTTGCGAATATGAATGTGCCTAACCCTAAATGGGTACAGGTGTTCATCGCTCCTTTGACGGAGCCACCTTTGTTGATCTATGTTCTAGATATATAGCCTTTCCCAAAGCCAGTGGCTATGGTTAATACCTCGGTCCTATCCATTGTAGTTCTTTCCTCCTCTTCCTCTACACCTCTAGCCTTGTCTATGGGGAGCTCGTCTCCTCCAGTGAAGAAAGAGGTGGAGAATGGTCCTTCTAGCAATGAAGGACGTAAGAGGAGCCCACCTTCTTCACAAGGTGGTCTTGTGATGACTTGTTATGTCCTAGTGATGGAACCAATCCCAGGTCCCCCTGAGTTTGTCACCGCTCCTGAGTTACTCAGTGAGCCTAGCGGTGAATCTAAGACTCAACCTGCCCCATCCACTAAAGTTAGACATGGGGATCCTGTTGGGTGCATGTTTAATTTTGTAGATGAATTTTTGGCCTTGTCAGCAATCTTCGTAAAATCGCTAACTTTGACTCCATAAGAGCTCAACGGAGAGGACCTCGAGGGACCCTCTTCCTTGGCCCTTGTTGCGAGAGGGTCGGATGCTCCTCCTCTTAACATCTCACCATTGTAGGCTCCTCCTCCTTCCCCTTATGAATATTTAGATTGGGAAGCAGACGGCCTCTTGGTTGATCAATGTTAGGAGGAGGCCCATTTTCTTGATCGTGGGTGTGTGTACATTTTTTTTGTAATGTGTTCCCCCATGCTCGTGTTATGTGTTCCTGGATGACCCTTGTCACCCCCATTGGTGCTTGGATACAGATGTGGTTTTTGTGTCATAAACCTTCTTCTATTTGTATCATCATTCTTTCATGTTTGTGATTGATTTTCAATAAATTGGGGACGATGCAAAGTGTTGGGAGCATTTTGGCTTCCCTTCCATGTTGCCCAATTTTTTATTTTTACTTTGTCTTCTCATGCATTCTTCCTGATCTAGTTGGGGATTGATGATCTTTCGCCTTGCATCATGGTTACCTATTATTATGAGCTCGGATAGATCTGACCCTACTAAATCAAATCCCCTTGTGCCCTTTGTTTGTGTTTCTTTCTCTCTTTTGCTTTACCTTTACCTTTTTCTCTTCTTTGCTTGAGTTGTCCCTTTCATGTGTGACAACGCCTTTTCTTTAACATTTTTTATTTTCATAAAATGCATTCGTGGTCAACGAATCTTTTCTTGAAAATCCAAGTAAACTTTTCCTTAGAATCGCATTCTCAACTTGGAACCCTAACGGAATGTGTTTCCTTCATCACGGGTTCGCAAAGAAAGGATTTGGAGACCTTCCTCTGAAGCGGGGACAACTTTGACCTTCCTTGCTCATGGGGGTGTATCCTTCCTTTCAAATTCCTTGATGAAGTGAACATCTTTCGAAAGGATTCCTTTATGATGGATCGCTCTAAGAAAAGAACAACTACTTTCAAACTGTGTGTCCCTTGAGTGGACCCCTTTTCATGACGGGTTCCCAAGGGACCCTTCTCTAAAATTATTTACCTCGATTGGATTCCTTCACATCTAGCCTGGGGGTAGGTCTGACTAGACTTATTCTATTTCCCTTTTTACGTCTAGCTTGGGCGCAGCCCGACTAGACCTATTTTATATCTTCGTATCTAGCTTGGGGGCAGCCTGAATAGACCTCACCTTTCAAATAGCGCATCCCTTGAGTGGGCCCCTCTCCTTTTGAAGGGTTTCTAAGGGACCCCTTTGAAAGAATTTTGAATCATTGACGGCCTGTGCGACTGTCTGCTTACTTGCCTATATGACCGCTTCTTGACTCTGTGGAGTCCACTTCCTTGGATGTTCTTCAGGCTTGAGTCATGGAGAATACCTTCCCTATAGGACTGAGAGCCTATGGGACACTTCTTTGGGTGTTCTTCATGCTTGAGTTCATGGAGAATACCTTCCCTATGGGACTAAAAGCCTATAGGGCACTTCCTTTGGGTCTCCTCCATGCTATATTTTTTGGGGGATACCTTCCTTGCAAGTCTACGGGCCTGTAAGGCACTTACTTCATGAGGCTTCCTTCATAGGAGAGATCTTGGAGGTTGCCTCCTTGTAGGTCCACAGGCCTATAAGATGCTTTGTTTTTCCCAACTTCATAGTTCTAGGTAGCTATGGAGTCCTTTGCTCTCCCTGCACCTTCAGGTTTGCCAGATCACGGTCTACTTCCTTAACGGTTCAGGTATACGTTTCTAATCCTACTCTTTCTTGATCTACATTATCAAGCACTCTTCAATATTCATGCTCGCTAAAGTGGGGGAAAAATGTATAGTCATAAAATTGCATCCCTTGCAATTTCATATACATTCTTGTGTCTGCTTTAGTGTCCACTCCCTTAGCATCTTGAGTAGGCTCATTTTAACCCTTGCATCAACCTCTCTCCCTCTTAGGATGCTCCAACACCCCTTTTCAGCAACCACCCTCGTGTCTTAGCTTTTCATTCAACTTTTCACTTTTTCCATTCGCGTTGTTTTTTAGTGTGAGTTTCTATACACTAGCACGCTACGCAGACTTTTGTGCATCGCGCTAGCATCCTACGATGTTTCAATGCTCAAATGACCATTTTCATGCATATTTTCCACTTGTCACCCCCTTTTGTTAGTGGTAATGGCTCGGGACACCTTGTAATGACTAAAGAAGCTTCCTCTCTCTCCTCAAATGTCATCTTTTCACCTCATTTGCAAGCTCTTCTTCCTCTAACAGCTTCCAAGTCTTGCTGGCACTTCTCTAGCTTCATTCTAGCTTTTAGCCTCACTCCATCACTTGCTTTCACAGCTTCATATAGCTTGTTGTGGAAACTTCAAGCTCTTTCAAGCTCCCCTTATAACACCCTTTACAACTTCATCTCCCTCATTTCATGCTTGTGAGCATCCTCAGATTCCATATCCCCTACTATTCGCATACTTACTTGGTGATACAGGTTCTCCTCCTCGAGCGGGGTTTGCTTTTATCACCTCTTTTGTGATATGGGTTCTCCTCCTCGAGTGGGGTTTTCTTTTATCACACACTTATTTGGTGGTTTGGGTTCTACTCCTGAGTGGGTTTTTCTTTCACTACATGCTTTGTTCATCTCTCTCTTTCTCTCCATCTTCTTGGCTATCTATGGAGGTGGGAACACCAAAACAGGGGTTTGACTAAGGCAAACCCCTATACAGCCCCAACACTTTCTCCAAATCTCATAGATGCGGGTTTTGAAGACATTCGTTTGGTGAAGGCTTCATCACTCACATTGTTGTAAGTATTTCTTTCCTTTCTTCTCTTTATCTTTACCATTTCTATTTCACTTTATCTCATTCCTATCATTTTCTAGTGCTTTATCGCATTTTTTCAATTTACTACATTTTGTAAGTTCTCAACAATCTGGTTGTTAGTGATCACTTAGCTATTTTTTGTTATAAACTTGTTCTCTAGCCTTTACGAGACGTCAGTGCAGCACGTTGTCGTATGTATTTTGCGCTGACAACCTTTGGCCTAGAGCTTGTCAGTTTGTCTAGAAAATCTTTGTGACTTGCTCTTCTGGATTCTATAACTCTTGTTGTTCTTGACGTAGTTTAGGGTAGTTTGCCCCATTGTTGTGCAGTTTTTTGTACACACGCCCCGCTGAAAGCAGGGACCCTCTTTTGCTTTTGTTCCTGGTGTTTTGGCCCTTTTATTTTGAGGATTTTCTTACTTGGGCATGTGCTTGGATGTTTATCTTGCTTGCCTTGATGATCCCTCTTTGGTTTATATTGAAAATCTTAAGTTTTTGGCAATTTCTGAATTTTTCACTGCTCTCAGAAAAATCCACTCTTGTTGGAATTCCTCGGTTTCCTTGAAAACCCGGTGGCAACCGCTTTACACTGTGATTCGAAGATTTTGTTCTTCGCAGAATTTCGTGGTGGCCAGATTTCTTTGAAGTTCTGTCACCCTGTTGGATTCCCAGGTTTTGATTTAGCCTGTCTTGTCGAATGCATTAATGCTCTTTTGTATGATTTCCTTAGCATATATTTAATCAATTTTTGGGAATTTTATGCCATTAAGTCTTTATCATTTGATCTCTTTTGATCTGAGGTGCTTGATTTGGAGTGTTGGCCTTGATTTGGTGTTTGAATTCACGGATTTATTGGATTTGGTGGTGATTTTCCTGGGCGTCATATGTTGCTTGCTAAGGTGCTAAAGATTGTTGTCTTTCATTGTTGCAATTTAGTTTCACTTCATCAATGGTATGTCTTCATTGCCTTGCTTTTTATTTTTGAATGTGAATGATTTTGTGGCATCTTGGGTATGCTTGGAGTCTGAATTTATGTATGGCGTTGAGCATTTGAAGCTAGGGTTATTTGATTCTGTTAGAGTGATGATCCCAAGTGAGTTCCTGAGCTTGTCTTTTGATTTCATCATGAGGTAGCTCACTTGTGTAGGCCATAATGAACCTTCTATAAACCTGAAAATGAATAAGTTAAGTCCAAGCTTGCCCTGTGCTTTCATGGAAAATTTTAGGGTTTTGTGCCTAGGGCATCACCAATTCCTCTTGATTTACCTTAGGATGAGTTTTGAATTCAAAGATGATTTGTAGGAGGCTTAAATCGAGCTATTTACAGGCCCAAGATCCTCAAATTTGTGATCATTCGATCAATTTGAGTGAAGTCATGAGAAAATTTAACGTCCAGAAATTCGTAGCCTTCACAAAATTCCTTAACTGCCAGAATTTTTTGACTTTCTGTTTTCTTTTTGCTTTCCCGAAATGTGTTGTGATCTGGATTTTTGCCTGCTTCGCAGATTTTCGTTCCCTCCGGATTTTCCCAAAATTTCCTTTGTCTCTTCATTTCTCAAAATTCGTAGATTGTTGTCCTTGAGGATTTTCGTCCTGGGTGAAGCTCTCTGAAACTTTTTTGAAAATGAAATACTGAGAGATTCCATGATTTATTAGTTGATGATTATGCTTTGTATGATCAATTTGAATTATTTAAAGATGTATCATGTTGTTTCTTCATAAATGGTAGTTGATTTAAGTGATTATTGGATGCTTTTATGTTTATTTCACTAGAATCCACCTGGCTTGGAATTTTTTGAAATTCCTCTCTGGCCTGGATTCTGCGGAGGACTAAGAACCCGAACTTTGAGATGACTAATTTTTATGGGGTTTTGGAGCATTTTTCTTATATTGGGACTTATATTGAGGATGAATATGTCATTTTTGATTAATTAACTTGGCTTTCATGTGATCTTTATTATGGTTTCTTTGTTGAATGTAGGCTGAGTCAAGTAAGGTAGTGACAAGTGGAACCAAGGGTAAGGCGATGGATCCAAGTGTAGAGGGGTCTTCTATTTCTGAGGTAGAGAGAATCAAAATGGATATTAAGAGTAGAATTCCTGAGAGCAAGCTTACTTATGTCTGGTCAGAGGTGACTAATACAAATGTTGGATTGTGGGACTATGAAGAATTCAAGACAAGGATGGCAGCACAGGACCTTCCTTTGCTGGCCAAAAGGACATTGGAATAAGGGTTGGTGCATGTAGCAGGATTTCCTCCTATGGTGCAATGTTATGAATTGGTACTCGAATGTGCCAGACACTATGACAAGGGTACACAAAGGATAGTTGGTCCCCAAGGGAGAATTGTGGCAAATCTAAATCCTGTGTCTATAGCCCAGACCTTTGACATGCCTGACAGATCTCATGTGGTGGCTTTTGATATGGATATGGTAAAGAATTTTTATGAGGAAGATGCAATTAAGGCCCAACAAGTTATCAATTCCTGGCTGGAGAAACCTAAGTCCCACTTTTCTAAGCTACCCAAGTAGCTATTCAGAGCTAAATTCAAGAAGGAATACTATGATGTTATCACCCTTCTCAGTAGGGTGGTAGGGTTGAAGAGTGTAGGAATGTTTGAAAATTGGATGTTCTATGTCATAGTGAGGATGGAACAAAAGGCTAACTACTATTGGGCAGGCATTATAAGTGCCATGATTCATGAACAGATGTGTAATGTCTTGTAGACTAAGAGTTTCACAATGACTTCTTACCTGTTCTACTCCTTAGCTAGATTTCATCCATATAAGGGACTAAGCACAAGAGGTGTGTTTGGACAAGATGTAATTTATGAGGTTTATCCACAGCTACACCTTGGTAACTCAAGCTATAGAACGGTGAATGATGCATTCACCATTTACATCACTAGGTTGCTCCAAGGTGTAGAGCACGTTAGGATATCTGACAGTGCCAAGGAGTTAATCAAAAGGTATGGGGCTTGGTTCATATAGTTCCCCACCTTTTCATATATAAGGATAGATGGTTGTTAGAGGGCTCCATACAGACTTCCCAGATATCCCACAGATCACATTATACTTCTGGAGGTCACAAGGAAAATATGTGATTTTGATGCAATTGTAAAGAAAGATAAGGATAAGACTGGATTCGGTGGAGATTTTCCTCTGAGGATAGGTACTAGTGAGGCATGTCCTTCTATTAATTCATCCTATGCTTCTAAAGAAGAAATGAGCACTCTTGGGTTATCCTTTCATTCCAAAATATCTAGGTTTGACAAGACTAGTGAAGCACAGAAGAAGGCCAGTAGGGAATACAGCCACAAAGATGATATAGAGGACTACTGGGCCAATTGCAGTGATGAATTTAAAATCAGAAGGAAGAATTTTTCCAGGCTGCCTGTAAACTTAGTACGGCTATATAATGTGAAGGCCATTCCAGATCAAGTTGAAGATGATGGAGATATGATTCAGGGCCATGATTATGAGGCAGTGAAGGATAAACCAGTGGGAGAAATAGATTGGTCGGAGGAAGATAAAACAAAGTTAGAGCAGCTTATGACTCTGGTGATTAAATATACAAAGTTGTGGCTCAAGCATAAGATGTGGGAACTAGAAAGTGAAGGTGTGTAATTCACCTATGACCTAATGGGAGACTTGGAGTCTCATTCCACTTTTGAAGAGTCAGCTGAGCAGGATCCCAAGGGTAAGGAGAAGGTGAGCTCTCCTTTTAAGATAAATATTAAAGATGTTTAGGATGAGGAAGTGCAGGAGGCAGAAAAGTAAAGAAATCCTATTGCAAAGAAGAGGAAACATGTTTCAAGGATAAAGAAATCAGCAAAGGATGAGGCTGAAAAGGAAGATAAAGCAGTTGGTGCTTCTATGCCAAAGAGAAGAAGGATAGTGAGATTATCACAAAAGGAAAAGGAAAGCTCCAAGGTAGGGTAGGAATTTAGCCGACCTGTGATAAATGTGGAGAGCTCAGGAGAAAGAACACAAGTATATACGAGGAAATCAAGAACTCCTTCTCCAAAGGATGGTGTGCCAAGGAAAGATGCTCCTCTAGTTACTCCTTCTATAGAAAAACATGATGACACTCCTCCTTCCCATGAAGCTCGTAATGTACTAGGTGAATCCAAAGAGGCAGAGAGTCACCAAGATCCAGAGGAAGAAGAATTTCAGGAAGGTGAGCTCTACAGTGTTGAAGCAGAGATAGAGAGGGTGTTGCAGTCTCCTCTAGTAACTTATGAAGATTCACTTGTTAGGGGTGAAGAGGATAGATCTCCTCAGAAAGAGGAAATGCCAGCTAGGACTCCTTCACCTATGCATGAGGAAGAACATGACAAGAGAGAAGAGAGTAGAGTTGAAGAGACTCCTGGGAGGAGAGATTTGCATGAGGAGGCATCCAAGGATCATCAAGATATATTTGGATAGGGTAGTGTGCAGTCAAATCCCACAGTGCCTACTTGGTTGGAAAAATAATTAAAGAGTAAGTAGATTTTTATAGATGATACTCCTCCCAATTGGGATGAATTATTGGTGAATATAGGAAAAGGTAAAGCAAAGAAGAAAGCCAAGGTTATCTCAAAGATTGAGAGGGATTAAGCGAATAACAGGGTGGTCCAAATTGCTACTCCTGCTCCTGATAAGAACAGAGATGATGTAACTGGGAGTGATTACAATGTGCAGACCATCAACCTAGGGCCTACTTCCATGGAACAAGAGATTGAAGAGTATGAAGGCTCCAGTGTTGTAATCTTGGGGAGATTGAGAAAGGAGGTACAGATTAAGCAAGAGTATAAGAAATAAAATGATAAACTTAAAAATTATTTGCAAGACTTGATGAAGCCCTTATAGTCCATCAACTCCTCATCATTTTCTGCAAGCTTTCTGCCACAAGAGACCATAACTAAGCTAGAAAGAATGAAGAGCACCACACATGCTACAATCGGTTGGTTACAAGGAGTGCAAACCAAGGGAGATGATTCTATCAAGGACATCCTTTCAACTAGAGGAGATGCAATGAGGTCAATAGATTGGTTAAGGAATGTGCTAGCTCAAGATAAGGAGGATATGGATGTCTTGCTGCAAAAGACCAAAACCATCATGGAGTATACTGAGGATAAATTGATAAATAATGGAATTCTTCCTTCCTCAAGAATTGCAAAGCCTTGGGAATGGTTTGAAATTTTTCAAATAAGGAAAAAGGCTTTGAAGAAGGTGTATAAATAAGGGAAATAGATTGAAGACACCTTAACTGAAATTTACAATAAGTGCATTTCCTTCTTTTAAGTGACGACAGGGAGAAAGAAATTTGTGCCAAAACATCTTAGCTTGGAGCAGTTGAGAAAATGGTGGCGAGATGTGTATTCTCCAGTAAATGAGGGCCCTATCACTAAACACCAATTGGATGATGCAACTACCTGCATTGCAGTGATTGATAAATATCAAACACGTAAGGTAGATTGGGATAAAATAGTAAAGTAGTTAAGAGATGATATCAAGTCCCTTGAGCAGAGAGTTAAGGTTTTACCTATGCCACCTGTGGCCGACTTGGACAAGGTATTTTTGATGGTACAAGATAAGGTGGAGTGTGCTAAGGACAAAGGGGGAAGTAGTTAATGCAATACTACATCAAATTTGTGCTTCCCCATTATTTTCCTTCTCCTCTACATGCATTGGACCGAATTACATTGGAGATCCCAGGCCGACCTGGATGAGTCTCAAACATTTAATGTTATTTCATGTTATTCAAGAACTTCTTGGGCTGACTTTTTTGTGGCCTTTTTTTTATTGTAATCCCTAATTAGGCCAACATATCTTGGGGGTTTCTATAAATATGGCATTCTGCCTCATTTGTAAGGACTGGATAGTTTTACTTTGAAGTGAATTGAGCAATATAGAGCAATATTTAGAGTTAAAAGTTAGTTTATTTTGAGCAAATGTTGTAACACATAACACTGGAATTGTTGTTGTTATTGGGTGATTCAATACAATTGTAGACATTGAGTTCTTGGTGAATTCTCGTGTTGATTTATCTTTCATGGTTCTTGTTGTTCTATCTTTTGAGATTGCTTAAGAAATATTAGACATATGTTAGATTTAGAATTATATTTGATTCAATGGTGTTTATGGTTTGATGCTTGAAGTGTTTGCAGCAATCCCTGGTCCATACTTTTTGCAGCTAGTTGATTGTTGGCTGCTTTGCAAAGTTAGCCTGGACTTTATATTCATTGTGCTTAGTTCAATTGTGAAGGTTTATTCATTTCAATTCCAGTAGGGTTGTCTTGGATGAATGTTCATGATCTGAAAATATTTAATACCTTAGAAGACTGCACTATTTCTGTAAGATTGCATATTTATCTGGGTCAAGCAAGAATTAGTTTCTAAGGGATTGGTCCATTTCAAGTGTTTCATCATTTTCATTGTCAATCTTAGGAGTAATTTTAAGCTTAGAAGTCTCTTGAAACCTTGTCTTTTGCTATTTCTTTTTATCATTCAAGTTAGATTTAGAATTGGAAGTATCACTATATTGCTAGATCTGATAAATTTAAGATTCAATGTTTGCTTGCAGTAAGGTCCCTTTGTGATTACCAGCATTTTCACATTACCACTGAGTTGTTTATGCATTGTCAAGACCTGACATTAGAGACCTTGGGGTTATCTCTTGAGGCTTGCTAATAGAGATTTACCTTTCAAGAGAGATAGGATATTTGTATCTTGTCTGAGTTGTTGTTGTGCAAAAAACACCATCAACACCCATGAGGCTCTCTGAATGAAGAGAACTCATGAGTAGCAAATCCCCCTCTTCTACATCTATGTATGAGGCTTCTTTGTCTTTCCCATGCGAGGGTCTTACATTTCTTGTGAGAGTGCTTTCAATTGTGATGCTAGATCATCTTGTGGATTGTGTGGAGGAACATATGATGGGATGAGAGATGAGTTATATGAGGTGTATGAAGATGTGAGAGTTTTTGAAAGTGATGAATATGTTCCTGATGTGTTTGGATTGATGATGTTCATATGAGGATAATAGAAACCTTGTTGCTATTGTTGGGCATATTGTTGAGTTATTAAGGCTTGTTGTTGAACTTCTTGTTGTTGCGCTACTAGGACTTGTTGTTGGGCCTGTTGTTGTTGTTGTGTTAATAAAGTTGCTTGTGCTTGTTGTTGTTGCACAGCTTGTTATGTTGCTAAAGTTTCTTGTTGAGCTTGTTGTGCAATGGTTGCTTATTTTTGTTGTTGTTGTTGTTGTGCTAAGGCTTCCTGTTGAGCTTAATGTTGTTTTTGTGCTAGGGCTGCTTGTTGAGCTTGATGTTGTTGTTGTGCTAAGGTCGTTTGTTGAGCTGCTAAGGCTACTTGTGATTTTTGTTGTTGTTGTGCTAAAGTTGCTTGTTTTTTTTGTTGTATGACTTGTTGATAAGTTTTTTGTGCTGGTTGTAGAGCTAAGGAATGTGCTTGCAATGTGGGATTGGGTGGTTGTTGAGACATCTATGAAGGATTGATGTTTTGAGTGGTTAGCGAATTGCTGGTGAAAGGTGGAGGGTTCCCTTGGGTTAAAATTCCTTGCAATATGATAGAATGAGGTGGAAGAATATATGTTTGAGGTTCTGATTGATTTAGCATAGAAAAGGGAGATGTTGGAAAAGATGATGTTTTCAAATTTTGTAATGGAAATGACACACTAGTACCTTGATTCCATTGATTGAAAGGATTCCCTTGTCCTATTTTTTGAGGGTTTCCTTGTGCAAAAGATGTAAATAAAGGATTTGTGATCAACGTACTCCCAGGATTGATAGAACTTGTAACCAAGGGATTGTTTTGAGGTGGATTGATAGTGGATGTTGTGGTAATGGTAGATTGTATGGATAAACCTACCGGAGGGTTGGATAAAGATGTCCCTATTTGCGTTGAGGATTGTTTTTGTGCTATAGTATTGACACACCCTTGTGTGTTGTTTTGAGATACTTGCTTTGTGTGATGGTAGGTATACTTGTGGTACTCATAGGTGTGGATGAAGAAGGGTGTCCCCACAATGTCGAAGTGGTGGTGGAATAGTGAAGTTCAAGTGGAGTGTGTAGTTGTTTTGGATCTTTGGGAACGGGAGGAGCACCAAAGGTAGGTGTCCAAATGGTGGTGGGAGGTGGAGGATTAGTTTCAAGAGTACCCACAAGTGTACTATTTTTAAATGGTGAAGTATGACCAAAATCTTTAGCAAGGATGGTTGCAAGACTAGGTATGCAAGTCTGATTTATCCCTTGTGATGGAGTTGTGAAATCTTGTGTTAAACTTTGTGCTACAAATTTCAAGGAGATAGGAGCTACACTGTCAAAGGATTGATGTTCCAAAAGTTCTTCCCTAGTGAGCTCAAATGGGTTATTTGTGACATCTTCAATTTCATATGGTCCCGAAGGAGATGATGGTTGTTGTCATGGTGTAACATGACTTCTAGGATCAAATTCTAAAGGATTTGGATCACTTGAGGTAAATGTAACTTCTTCTTTTTCTCCATGATTCTCTTGTGTTGTGATCTCATCTTTACCATAAATTTGGTGTCAGCTATGGGAGAGTTGTGTTGAGTTTTGTAATGTTTGAACTCTCTAGTTGACTCAAACCTAGGTAAAAGGGATGCTCTAAGTCTTTTGGGAGAAATGGTGATAATGGGGGATGAAAAGATGGGTGATGTGGAAAGTGATCTTTGCAAGTGTTTTGGGACAACCCTTTTGACTTGAGTTTGATGTTTTGATGTTGGGATAAAGGATGCTAATGAACTTTGAAATCTTTAGGGTAGACTTGTGACCTTCAAGATAAACTAGTTCAAAGATGATAACTATCTTAACTAAGTGCATGGAAAAGGATACATTTCACATACAAAGTAGCTAAGGTAGCAAGTTGATTTGATGTTTAATTCCCAAAGTGTTGGTGTATTTGAATTTTTACAAAGAGAGATGAGGTGAAAGATGAAATTTGGTGAAGGGGTGAGTGAAGTTTTTGACCCAATGTTGACCTAAAAGTGAACCTTTTGTTTTGACAAGATCATGGTAGTGAGAAAGATGCTAGACCTCTAAAATTTTCAAATCCTAAAAAATGAGAGGACGGATGGGAATGTTCAAACCTATTCGGGCTCTCCTAGCTCGGGCATAAAAGTTTCTCAACAAAGTGTAACGGTTGCGGTAAAATATTGAAGCCCACTTTTGACTATTCCTTGTCCTACGATTCCTATGTTTGAAATGGAGTGCTAGATATTTTCCCGTATGGATTTTGATTGTTTGATGAATCATTTAGAGGAGTTGAGTATCATGAAAAAGACTAGGATTTTGACTCCAAAAGAATGCATACAATTTCGGACTATACCTTGAAGCATGTCTATAAAAGTTTGCTACCAATTTGTTTCTATTTTTGTGAACTACTCGAAGGTGTTTCTTAAGAAATTTTGGAGTGAAATGCCTAAGTCTAAAATGAGGACCTGTAGACCTTGGCTTAGGGATCCCGATTTTTCATGAGATCATGTGGAAACAATTTAAGTGTATGGCAGAAAGGAAGATATTTATTGCCATGCGGGTGGTGGTAATAGGAGCCTTTCATCCTCAATATCAATGTGTTCCTCTTCTTCGTCTAGAATGGTTGTTGTGTTTCTCCACTGTGTGTGTTTTTTCCTTGTTTTCAAAAGTGAAGGTTCTCAAACTGCTAATGAGATCTATTTGTTCACCGTTTGAGTTCAAAGTTTGGCTGAATTATAGCACCTGGAAGATCAGGTTGTTCAACAGGAGCAATCGGTCTCCAAATAGTCATGTGGGGTTCATTTGTCAAGTTATATTTGCTTAAGTGAATTGATTTTACCCAAAACACTTGTCTTTGATTATGTTTCCAAACTAGATGTTTATGTCAAAAACATCATAACTTTCACAATGTCCATTTTGTGGAATCATGAAGTTAAAGCCATAATTTCCTATGTTGTCCTTGGTAAATATGGGTTTGATGTTAATGTCAAGATATTTAGAAATCGCTAAGGATAAATCCTTAGGACAAGCAGTAATATCAAGGCTAACTCAAGAAGTCCATATTTGAGCCAAAGTGTTTCAAATTTGAATAGTGAATGTTTTTTTTTGGATCATTTTGAAATCAAGAAAAGTGTTAAACATACTCACAATCATTACAACCCTAGGATAGAAATGGCTATATTTGTTGAATTCCAACTTGGATTTCTCTGACTACACTTATTCAAAGCAGATGATTAGAAGCTTAACCACACTGGCTCCCATCCATGGCACTCACTTCTACAGGTCAACCAGGCTTCAAGTTCTCATGAATCTCCCATGACAAACTCTTAATCTCTGCTAAGAACCACAAGTATGTGGGACAACTTCAGAGGTCCGACCTCCTGACACTAACAAATATTAGGGATTTTTGGCTTTTACACAAAGGTTCGTAATAAGGGCATCCAATTTAGGGGGTACAATGATAAACTCCTTGTGAGGGATCTCCCAACCCTTAGAACAAGGGATTTATGCATCATAAAGATATTGGGGGAGAGCTATCATGTATCGCTTCCCATTTTTTACGATTTTCATTGCAACCACAAATTTATATAGCGGTTTGGAAGAGCTTGGCTTATGCTCATTACCGCTTGGTTTGTTCCCTTGGGGTGAGTAATTTTTCCCACCAAGGTAGGCCCTATAAAGGTGAACAATAGCGAGTAAGTACATCCGTAGTTCAATCATCTTTGCTTGCATGAACAAAGAGAGAACACACACTATTCCTTTTCTCACACTGGCATGGTTGTTCAATTTTAAACACAAATTGAAAGATGTGGGCAATTTTGCAAAGTGTTAGAGAATTTTTTTGTTTCTCAAGATCATCAAACGGCACAAGATAATTTCATACGCATTCACTAGCAACATTGAAAAATCACAAAACAAAGCAAATAGTTGTTGAAGTATGCTAACCAATTTTTTTTGTTGAAATACACAACAAAAACCAGCACTTAGCCAACTTGATTAGCGTTAGCTCCAAATAGAAAACCAAACTTGAAAGAACTCACACCAAGAATGCACACTCAAACCCGATGAAGGCTTGGTGTTGTCATATGGCAGAGGAGCTAAAGGAAAGTACTTGAAAGAAAACTACTCAATGTCAAGAATGTGCACTCAAGATCCCACTGAGGGGGAGGTGCTAACATATGACGGAGTGTTAAATTGAAAGCTAGAAATTAATAGGCGGATAACCAGCCATGAAGTTATTACAAACTAATTCATCCGCTGCGACGGGCATCCACAGAATTGTGGGGATTCACCACTATGAAAGTGGGTACAAGAGTGTTACAATCAAATTATCCACACTGGCGGTAAACCATCCAGGGGTACTTATGTGAGAAGAATAAAAATTAATTGCAGCAATGAGAATTGCAACAGTACTACTGTTTATAGTCTTTACAACTATGGAATAAGCTACAAATTACATAAGAATTACAATAATCTTCAAACACAAGAGTTATAGATGGTCTCATACAATAATTTAACTCTCTAACAGCTGATAATGAGTCAAAAATTAGAACTTCAAAGGTCTGATACAAAAAATAGTAAACTGGAAATGTAAATCAGCAACTGTGAAATCAATGAAATGTTCATAACTCACTCATTTCACCTCTGAATCAAATGAAATCAAATGCAATGGATTGCTAGAAGGTAGGGGACCATGCTAAGATGAAGAAATAGCTTCAAAGGCTTCCTGTGAATTTTGCACGAATCCCGAAGCACTTCCAAAAAAGTATGGCCCTCCTTGAAGGGGCGACTTCACTTTAAAAATCAAGTTCTCAATAATAAAATCCAAAAATTGGCATGAAGGGGCACCCTTGAATAGAAATTGGATTGATGAAATGCCTAGAACCAAATTCAAACTGGAAATAAAGTTATAACTTGAAATCACCTTCAACTGTAGATGAAACAGCAAAACCAAAATTGATAAATCTTCAAAATTTCTTCACAATTACGCTCAATCTGCTAGTCTAGATGAGAAGCAGTGAATTCCAACTAGATGTTGTATTTCAAACATGAAATTGGATGATTGGCTAGGAGGTAGCATCCTCGAAGCAAGATTTCATTTGTCATTCCGACAGCATAATAGTATGATAACATGAATGGATGAAAATGTTGGAATAAAGCCTTCATTTTAAAGAAGAGTGGAGGACTCTTCAATCCCACAAGAAAAGACGCCAACAATCACAGAGACTTTTCAAATTGCCAAAAAACTTTTCATCTTCACAAAAAGGCGTTCATTTTACAAGGCAATATAAAAACTTTATTTTAAAATAATAACTTCTTCAAAAGGCGTCCACTTTATTTCTCAAGGCTTTTGACTTTATTAAAAAATTAAATCACCTTTATGATAGCATACCCCTTCCAAGTCCCCTTTTTAAACACAACTTAAGTTGTCATCCTAGGCCAAGGGGCCAACTGTAAATTATAACCTTAACACCTTTATTCAACATAAAATTGCCTTAAGAAATCAGACATGAATTGCAAATAAATGCTCCAACAGGAAATGATGTTCTGAAAGCTGACGAACTCCAAACTGCTAAAAATAGAATTTACTATAAATAGTAAACTCTCAGAAATGCCAAAGAACCTCCAAACTAGAAACCCTAATTTTACCTCACACATGCCTACAGGCTTCCGGAATAGGCTGATGAGTGTCTGAACAGATTATTGATGAGAAGGGGACATTACAGTTGTCAATTTTATCCTTCAAAGCAATAATGAGTTAATTTTATTCACCAATTGAAAGATGAGTTTGCCTTGTTCAATTTTAAGCCCAATTGAAAAATGTGATATGAGGGTTCAATTTTATCCAACTTTGAATGATCATTTTAAACCCAATTGAAAACTCGTGTGTTGCCTAAAACTGAAAGTAAAAAAGAATGAAATTGGGTTATAATTTCCCCAAAGCATTGGACACTTGTTACAATTATAGAATGTTAAGATAGAAGAGAATTTCTTCAATTTTGCTCCATGCCTTTAAACCCTATAAAACCCTGTTAGTCTAACAACCAAAACACGGTCAGGCATTCATCACTAATCAGATAAACCAAAGAAATTAAGTCACATGTCGAAAAACAAATGTAAATTTTCTTACCCTGGTTAGGTGTCGTTGAACACAATAGCGTCACAATTTGAAATTTGGGCGTTGCTCTAGTGAAAATGGGTGTCGCTCTACAGCAAGACCAGTGAGCACGATTGCGTCGCTATTTTGATGGGCATCACTGCTAATGAATGTGTTGTTGTTTGGAATTTGAAATCATCGACCTAGTGAGTTTGAGCATCATTGTTTGCATTTCATGATATATTCAAATTAAATAGGCGTCGCTATATTTAAATTAGCGTTGGTAAATCAAATATGCGCCGCCTCTTCAAATTGTATGAGCGTCGCTATATGGCAATTTTATTCAAATAGCATCATTATTTGTGGTTTGAGCGTCACTGTAACTTGCAAAACAACATGAATATAGATTTCAAGCTAAAAACAGTTAAATGATCGGTTGATGTGTGAAAGCCTAATTTATGCTAAAATGAAAATGATGCAAGCTAAGTTACCATGACTTTATGCTACAAATGATCTAATTATTCAATTGCTAAGCTAATCTAAGATAAAACTATGCTAACAGATGAAAACCCTAATTTATTTACAAACTAAGATGGATGCATGGAAGCCATCAATGGATGCTCTAAGTTATTATGCAATTAAAATGAACTAAAACAAGCTAAATAGTGAGTAAAAGATGAGTGTGTATGTGAGTGAATTCAACAGCATAAGTTTGCAATAAAAGATGGATCCATTTGTCTCCAAATAGTGATTTATTTATAGGAGAGCAAACGAGGAATGGATGGTTGAGATCAAAAAGCTTAATCATCAGTTCAAAATAAAGGGGATGAGAAGCATGGATCATGGATTCTCATCAACGGATGAGAATACATGATGCAAGTTAATCAAGGGCTCACACTTGCCTCAAACAAACACACTTTTGACCTACTCACACAGGTCAAAGGTAACTCGCTAAAGAGGTTGAAGGTTTAGCTTGTTGAGGAAGCCAAGTGAGTTGATTGGAGGAGAGAGAATATTCCTTTTGGGTGAGGAAAAAGATAATTTACAAATTAAAAAAAGTTTTAATTGTGCAAAAAAGGATAAAGAATATTCCATGGGAATATTCCCTTTGTTTAGAGGAAAATTAGTTTAATTGCTAATTAAACAAGGTTTAATTTATGTAATTAGGGAATTTAGAAGATTTAAGAGATATTTATTAAATTAGATGATTTAATAAATAGGGGAGGGATGAAATGATATTTAATTAAATAAATTAGGGTTATTTAATTAAATAAGATGATTTAGGAGATTAAATTAAATATTTTGATTTATTTAATTTAATGAGATGAAGTGTTAGTGCTAAAATAGATGAATTAACCCAATAAAATTAATTAGGCCAAATAGATGAAAATGATGCAATTAAATAATTATCTAGGCTAATTAAATCAATTAAGCGAAAAGAGGATGGATTAAAGCGGAAATTATGTTAGTAAATATGTTTTGAATGTATGACATCGATTAGGACATTTTTTAGTGTATACAGTTTTTTTCTTCTTTTGCTTCTTGTCAAGATTCCCTTAATCTTTTTGTACCTTAGACTCACTAGCCAATAATTCTTGTGACTTGGAAGACTTGATTAGACCCATATTAGTTAACTTCTCTTCCTCTTGGATTAGGAGATTTGCAAAGTCATCAAACTTAGGATCAACATATGATGCTCCCATCAAAATTTGATGGGCATGAAAGCTAGAAAAAAACATTGAATACTCAAGACCAAGCTTGGATTACACATTCAGAATCAATTGTAAATCCTATTTATCAATGTTACAATCTTTCAGTTGTGTTCTTAGTTGTTTGATCTTGGAGATGTAGTCTTGGATATGGACAAAAAAATTAGGATCAAGATTCATCAAATCATTATCAATTTAACATCCCATAATCTTATTAGTTTTACCATACTATTTCTCAAAAGTCTCCCATGCCTCTTTAGGCGTTTTGCATGATTCAACATGAAATTGTAAATCAAATGACTAATGAACATATGCATCCAAGTTCTTTCTCACAATCAATCTTCCATCTTGCCAATTCTTTAACATCAGTATGTTGAGAAATGGTTTCCTTTAGATAGTCTATTAGACCCTTCCCCATGAGATAATTCCATACTAGTTTTCTCCATGTAGCATAATTATATGGATTTAGGAGTTTAATTTGAGATTTCCCCATTTTAAGAACACAAACCAAGCAAAAGAAAACAATCAACCACTGCAAGATTACCCCCCCAAATTACTCAATCAAGAAATCCCCCAAGAAATATATGATTTGTGGCACTTTATATTTAGTGTGATTGCAAGTTTCATTTGCCAAAAACAATGAAGTGGACTTAATCTTAGTGCTTACAGATTGTCAAATTTGGCCACAAGCTCAAAGTACAATTTTTACACAAGATGAAATCAATTTGATTACACCACTAGAAAGTACACGAAAAATATGCACTTCTAAAAAAATTGCCCAAAAATGTTATCATAGGAGCAAGAACATAGCCCCAAAAGTTCCCAAAATGAGAATGGCTCGGTAACACTTGTGAGAATCTACAAATTTTGGAAAACAAGACACCAAAATCAAAAACCAATTGCACCACTATGAAGAGCACGTAATTATGTCTCGAATAAAAAAAATCTTTAAAAAAGGAGGTCAGATGACTGAGTTATGAGCCTTCAAAGTTGGACAACTAATTCAAAAAATCCAATAGAGAGGGGGGAAGAAAATCCTTTAAGGAATGCTGATGCAATGCTGACATCAGCAAGACATGAGATTAAATTTGATGACCTCCTACATGTCTGTCAAAATATACCCTATCCTTTCTGGAATATTCTCTTGTTGTCGGCGGTGGGAATCTGGTAGAGAATATACTCTTTTGTATGTTGACAATGGAATCAAGAATCTCAGCATAGAATATGCTTTTGTAGACTGAAATATTATTTGATTCAATAGTTGAATTCAATGGGAGGAGGGGGCATGGGGCTTTGTGGCCCACTCTGTGTGTGTTGCATGGTGGCCGCAACAGAGCCTGCAGGTACCATGATACCTTGCGATACTAGAAGTGTTGTGTAGACTGTACATCTACTACGCTTTTTAAAAAGTCTACAAATTTTTTTTTTGAATTTTAAATCTGAAAATTATTTTAAAAATAAATTTTTCACCTGCAACCTTATACCCAATTTTTACAATGACAATACAATTTCTTTCGATGAATTTGTACAACTATACGGTTAGCCATACAACCAAACTAGGAGAAAATTTTCTCTAAGGCTCAGGGTAAAGTGCTCAGATTTTTGTAATTTGATAGTCAATCTTGGGGTTTTTAGGCCTCCTAGACGCGATGGTAAGGTTGGATTTGACCCAAAATGCTCCAAAATTGTAGCTACCTCTTGGATCTAGCAACCACACTTCAACTTCAAACCCTCATAGATCTGGCCTCATATGTCTGATTTGAACAAAACAAAAGGAAAAATTGAATTTCTCAAACCTCATGAACTCAATGGTGAGCTTAGATTTACACCAACATGCTCCAATTTGAACCTACAATAGAAATCCACAAAGAGGAAACCCCCAAATCTGGTATTTCTTTCAAGATTTTTTGATTCTCCAAATCATCATTCAATGCAAGAGAAGAGAATACTCAACTTTTCAAGATCCACTAAGATTTTCAACCTAAATCTTTCAATAAATACTAACAAGAAGCAATCCTGCAAGCTTTGATACCATGTAAGAGTTGGTATAGAATAACTCTACACCATGCAAGATTTGGTTGAATATTATAGCCACCCAAGATCTAGGAACTTCATGAAAGCACGAGAGAGATCAATATGAAATGCTTAAGATTGCAATAGAATTAAATCCAATAGAATTGATTTATAAATGATAACCCCTTGGTTATATATCCAAGGTGAGACATAGGACTAAACATGATTATGACAAGTGTTTTAATCCTATGTCATGTGACAAGTTCTCATAACTACCTAGGACACATGTGCTAAAAGTCAAAAGATAATATAGATATAATGACAATTAACACCTTCTAGAAAGATTCCCTCCTAGGACCTAAGTAAACTTAACATGTAAATAGGACCTACTAGTGACTAGATAGGTAAGACACCTATTTACACCAACAAAACATCTCAAAAAGAATCAAATTGATTTGCCTTCTAAAATGTCTGATTTAACTTCTTTGTCTTCAAAATAGTATAATAAGGGAAAAGGTTATGCTGATTTGGTTACTACATTAGGAAATAAGGGAACAATTCTTTGGTATTTTTCAAGTCATAGATCAAGGAGATGGCTTCTAGATTCGGGAGCATCTCATCATATGGCATCTTTACAATATATATTCTCTTCTTTTGAGCCTTGAACTATATATCCTATTTTGATGGGAAATAATACATACATGAGTTTACTTTGGAAGGGGTATATTGCTTTTAGGGAGGGTAATTTCAATGATGTTTTATGTGTATCTCATTTAGAAAACAATCTTCTTTCCATATACCATATTACACATGGTGGGGATGGAGGACTGTAGAATTCACTCCTAATTAATTTATCATTAGAGACTTGGAGAGTAGAGATATTCTTTCTACTGGGATGGTTGATCATTCATCTTGGTTATACACCTTTGTAGATTTTTCTTCTAATGATGACTTTATTCTTTTGATTGTTGATCACACTTCTATTGTGAACCATGATTCAGAGGAGACATTTGGCTTCTTGAACTTGGGATTTCTCACATTGGATCTCGTTCTTGAGCCTTACATTTCATCTCCTTTGTATTTTGTTGCATTTGATGATGCTCAAGTTAGCACAAGTTTGGCCTCTTGTGATTTAGTGTAGCAAGATCTACATCATCTTCCTGCTACATCTACTTGGGATGCATACTTGATAGGCATTGTTGGTTTGTTTATTGAGTCTCATATTTCAGATTTGGGAGACACCATTGATTGCATACATCTTCTCTTTGATTAAGAAAATCATTTTTAGTTGTTGTGAGGGAATACTCTGATCCTCTTGTTCATTCTCTACATGATCACTCTTCATAATTTGATATGATATGGGCATATTTTTCTTTGGAGTGTATTCTACATATGTCTTTAGTAGATTTTAGATTGTCATTTTTAATTATGTGGTCTAGAATGCTTGTTTGGAGTGTGTCAACTTTCAACATCGACATGGAGACACTTGAGCATAGTTCAAAGACCACATATCTTTCTTCTTCCCACATCTTCCTTTCAGGAATGGGAAGACATCCTGCATATCATCTTGATTTTGTTTCTTCCTAAGGGGAGGAATGTTGTTGACAAGATTGGATCATCTTTAGCATTCAAATTCAAGCTTCCACTATTGTAGGAGATTCACCATTGAGGGGGGGTTGCCTGATCTCTTTTATTTATTTCTTATGGGGGGTTATTTTCCTCATATTAGGTTTTGTCCCTCTCATGCATCATTGAGAGTTTTATATTTCATCTCTTTTGGGGAGGAGTTTTGTCCCACTAGGATTTCTCCTTTTCTCCATTTGTGAGATATTGCATTACATATGTACATGGATACCTACCATGGCCTTATAATTAGGACTCATCTTTGCATCTTTGCATAATAATCAACTCCCTAAGTTTTACTTAAGCGGGGTGTTGGTGTAAATAGATATTTTACCTATCTAGGTCATATTTACATGTTAATTCCACTCAAGTGCTAGGAGGGAATCTTTCTAGTTAGTGTTAGTTTTCACTAAATCTTATCTTATCTTTTGATATATAATGATTGTGTCCTAAGCCATTTAATATTTGTTGGAGTAGTTATGTCATTATGCAGGATTAAGACACATGCCATGATCTTGTTTAATCATATCTCACATTTTTCCTTTATAAGCAAGAGATCATTTGTACATTTAATACAATTCAATTTAGTTGAGTTAATCCAATATATCACTGCAATCTTGACTATTGCATATTGGCCATATCTTGCATCCATTTTTGCAATTTATATTCTTGTTTTTCCCTCTTATAGAAGGTTTGTTTTTGGTTTTTTCAAGTGATCCTAAAGGCTTGAGTCCTTGACTGACTCTAACATAAGTAATTAGTGTGAATAGGACCTAGGTGATGAACTAGCTAAGTAGAACACCTCTTTCGCACCAAAAATCATTAATCATGTACATCTATGTAATCTAGAAACCTATCATCTAATCATCTTAGCAACATTAATCAATATGTCCAATCCTTATCCATCATCAAATTTATATCCATGGCATGTACATCATCCCAATATGATTTCTCTCAACCAATATTTTTTCCATCATGACACATCTTTTTACCATACTTTGTCTTTTAAGGAGGCCTACTGGGCTCCATTTTTTCCAACAACTCTTTTGATGGGTCATCACTTCCATCATCATTCCTAAGTGACTAAGACAACCTGTGACTGAAGCTCCATCACATCCTACTTCATATTCTTCTTTGACACAAAGCCACTCAGTTGCAACATTGTTTCAAAGAGCGGGAAAATTTATACACCTAATAGTATACCTTTTTTTTAATCGATCAAAACACATAATCCAAACAAGTCCCCCTTCACCTAAAGTCCCACTTAATTAAATAATCATCCATTTATCCATCTCATATCACGTAAATATATAAAATTATTATTATTTACACATATTTTTGAAATAACCCACCCTAATTTTTTTCCAGATTTGTTTCACACCACTTCTTACAAGAACTTGTATAACTTAGGATTTTTCTAATAGTTACAAGTTTTTAGAATTGAATGTGTAGACGTCCGATTTTGATCACTTCCATATGATCAAACGCATCTCCTTATTCATCCAATTGCTCATCCCCTCTGTCAATATTAATTAAACCATTTGTTTAATTAATACCTTGCATCTTACATAAGGGTCCTAAAGTATTTAATTTAATAAATACTTTACCCCTTTTCCTCCTCTAAATTAAATAAATTTACCATTTTATTTAATTTAGTCATATTCGCCTTTTGGAATTAAAATTCTTTTTTTTTAATTCCTCTTTTCTCTCTCATGGTCACATCCTCCAACTTTTGCAAGTTGGTCTCTAATCCATCTTAATTACTTCATCTTCTTCTAATTAACTAGGGTTAGCATGTGCATACCCTTAATCATCATTAGGGTCACATCCTCCATAATCTCCCACTTTCTCCTAATGAGTCATTAGTCCATCTAACTAAGTACTTGCACAACCTTAATCATTTGGTTAGCCTAACTTAATCCTCCTCCCACTTATGGCATGTGTCCTTAAGTCAACCTTATTAAAGGCTTTCTCCTTTTGGGCAAGGCACTCCACTTCCCTATGTGAATTTTTAATTCACCTTTTAATCCCCCAAGGCACCCAAAAGGAATTTTTAATTCCTTCACTTCTTCCCACATGTCCTCTACTTATTCTTTATTCTTTCCCATCTCCCCATGAGAATATTTGAGAATTTTTAATTCCTCACATGTCCTCTCACCCACATGGGGACAAGGACCTCCTTTATGAGGAGATCTTGTCCAATCCCAAGGTACTTTGTACCCCCCTCCATGTCATGTACTTCTCCTTCCACCTCATGTCCACTTCACCTTTTAGGGCTATATCACATGCCACATGTCAAGATGTGAGGGCTTGTGAGTTCTCAACTCACCTTAGCCCTACATCTTGATATTTGGTGGCTCAATCTTGGCCATCCATTTCCCCTAGGAATTCTCAAAATTCCTATAAATACCCCCTCTTTTCTCTTATTTTGGGAGAGATCATTTTGCTAGCCAAACTCTTGCAATTTTGTTTCTCAACCTACACTTAGCCATTTTCATGTTTTCATCCACTTGCACCCATCCTCACAACATCATTTAGCTTGCATCTTGTGCCATCCAACGAGCATACACATCCAAGATCAAAGGGCCAACCAAAGGATCGATTCGAGACAAGGTATAAAGTTCCATTTGTTGCTTTTTATCTTGTGTTGTTTCCAACTTAGGCTAATCTTGAGGTGTAGGTTGTTTAGGTGTTTATTTGCACTCTTTTACTTGATGCTTGTTTTCTAATGCTCACATTCGACCTATCACAACTCCTATTGGGAATCACTTGATCCTACCTCTTGGAAACCTGAGCCACCTGTTTCCGATAGTCAAACCTTGGCATTAGGCCCACCTATCCATCCACTTAGACCTAAACCTAAGAGCAAAGAGGACTTGGTACAAGACTTTCTTAACCACATGAATAATTCAATCTTTACCTTGACCCCATTAGATTTTGATAACTCCGACGATGACATTCCCTTAGTCTATCCCCAACTTATTGATTGGGATCAACAAGATACACCCGTCTTAGACACTTTTGAGAACGACGAAGCAATTGCTGAGTTCCTGGGATTACGAGAAGGCATACCTAATGGGGATCATAAGGCTAGTTTTACCATTGACTTGGACAAAAAAGCATATTTTGGGGAATCTGTTCAACCCTCCAGTCGCAAAAATGAGAAAAAGAATAAACAAAATAAAAAAGATGAGTCTCTAGGTGAAAACCGAAAGGCACCTTTAGACAAGGAAAAAGTAAAAAGAAAGGACGCATCCGAAGGTGAAAACCTCTCTGAGGCACCTAAGGATGGAGGTTTGAACATTCTTCCCGTTGCACAGGAAAAGTCACCCATGCTCGTTGAAGAATTCGTAGAAGTCAACATAGGCACAAAAGAGAATCCTCGACTGGTTTATTTGGCAGTGTCATTGACAACAGAAGAGAAATCAAAGTTCCATGACTTCTTTGCACAGAGACAGATAAATTTTGCTTGGTCATATGCGGACATGCCAGGGTTAGATCCTAAACTTGTTTTGCATCATTTGCCTTTACAACCAGGTGCCAAACCAGTAAAACAGAAGTTGAGAAAAATGCATCCACAAATTGCTTTATTAGTCAAGGCAGAACTCAAGAAACTATTAGACGTTGGTTTCATCAGACCTATCGACTACGCTGATTGGATCTCCAATCTTGTACCAGTCACTAAACCAACTGGGGGCATCCGCATCTGCACCGATTTCAGAGATATCAACAAAGCTTGTCCTAAGGATGACTTCCCTTTGCCTAACATAGACATGATAGTTGACATGACAGTAGGATATGAGATGTTGTCCCTTATGGATGGATTTTCAGGATATAACCAGATCAGAATTGCAACTGAAGATCAACATAAGATGGCTTTTACTTGTCCTTGGGGAACGTATTGCTAGAATTTTATGCCCTTCGGACTCAAGAATGCAGGAGCAACCTATCAACGTGTTATGACTACTATCTTCCATGATCTGGTACACACTTGTATGGAGAATTATGTCGATGACCTTATTGTAAAATCCAAAACAAGGGCAGAACATCTACAGTTTTTAGACAAGATATTTCAAAGGCTAGAAAAGTATAAAGTGAGACTTAATCCAAAGAAATGTGTGTTTGGAGTCAAGTCAAGAAAGATGTTAGGTTATATCATTTCTAGACGAGGTACTGAAGTGGATCCGGCTAAGGTAAAAGCAATTATGGATATGCCTCCGCCCACTAATCTCAGTCAACTAAGGACACTACAGGGAAGGTTACAATCTATCAGAAGATTTATAGTGCAGCTAGCAGACAAGACACATCCTTTTCAACATCTACTTAAGAAAGGTGTACCCTTTGCATGGACAGCTAAATGTGAAGAAGCTTTTCAACTGATTAAAGAATATTTACTCACACCACCCATCTTAATGCCACCTGTTGAAGGAAGACCATTGATTCTTTATATTACAGCAACCCATTCATCACTCAAAGCATTGCTTGCATAGAATGACGATGAAGGTCATGAAAGGGCAGTCTACTACATCAGTCGGACTTTGGTAGGTTATGAGCTCAACTATAGTAACATTGAACGTGTCTGTCTTGCAGTAGTATTTGCTACCCAAAAACTGAGGCACTACATGCTAAACCATCAAACAATGCTGATTGCTAAAATAGACCCTCTGAAATATCTTCTCAGCAAGGCAGCATTAACAGGGCGATTGGCCAAATGGGTTATGATACTTAGTGAGTATGATATCTAGTATGTAGAAAGAAAGGCTATTAAAGGACAGGTCATTACTAATCAATTAGCTGACGCACCCATACAGGAAAATCACCCACTAATGGCAGACTTTCTTGATGAGTTCATATTCACATTTGACATGAACATAACATGGAAACTGTACTTTGATGGCTCACATACAAATCATGGTTCAGGGGCTGGGATACTGTTTATTACACCACAGGGTGATTCCATCCCTAAGTCATTCAGGATTGCATTTCCATGCACTAACAACATGGTGGAATATGAAGCCCTAGTGACAGTTTTACGCATGGCAATCAAGTGGAAAATCAAGAACCTACAAGTATATGGCGATTCCCAACTGGTAATCAGATAGGTAAATGATGATTATGAGACTAAAGATGAGAAGCTTGCTCCATACAAGCGCATGGCTGATAGCTTTAAGGAGTACTTTGACAAAGTTGAATTTCATCAAATACCTCATATTTTAAACAAAGCAACAGACGCTATGGCTACAATTGCATCACTTCTTGACATTCCTAACAACGTGCCTAAGTTTGAGTTCTTGGTGGAACAGCTTTTGGTCCTAGCCTACGATATCCCAAATTTTGAAATGGTGTGTGACATTGTTGGTCCTGATTCCCCACAGTACAAATAAATCTATGATTACCTTCATGCCGAATTCATACCCATTGGCCTATCAAATAACCAACGTAGGACATTCCTCCACAAGTCAGCCAAATACACCATCGGCTTGTGACACCTTGTATAGGATATGCTTTTAGGATAATAATTCCCGATAGTCTTTGATTCCTTTACCAAGCACAAGTAAATCCTTTATGGGGTGTATGAGGGTATATGTGGTTCCCATTCTAGCTGTCCTACCTAGCCAAAAATATTATGAGACCGATATTATTGGCCTACTATGGAAAAAGACTCATATGTCTTTGTAACGGCGCCGGCCAATGCCAAGTTCATGGAGATTTGATACATGCCCTCAAAGACAGAGCTTCATTCTATCACATCACTACGGTTCTTTTCCCAATGGGGACTCTGACCTCATAGGTAAGATCCACACCACCTCATCTAATGGACACAAGTTCATTATCACTGCCATTGAGTACTTTACAAAGTGGATTGAAGCCATTCCTATGACATACATTACCGGCACACAAATTTCTAGATTTATCCTAAACTATATCATTTGTTGATATGGTGTCCCTCAGTCCATAATCACTGATAATGGCCACCCATTTAAGAACCAAGAAGTTCGTCATCTGTGTGAAGAGTTTCATATCCAACATCACTTCTCTACTCCATACTACCCACAAGGTAACGGGCAAGCAGAGGCATCTAACAAGACCATCATTAGAATCCTCAAGAAGACTGTCAATGATGCTGGTCATGACTGGCATTTACAGCTTAACCCTACCTTATGGGCTTATTGCACAAGTATCCATACTCCTACTGGTGCTACTCCATATTCACTTGTATTTGGTTCTGAAGCTATTTTTCCTATTGAGGTTGAGATTCCTTCCCTAAGGGTATCCCTAAAAGGCCACATTGATGATGAAGAGTATCGAGACTCCATGAGCTAGAATTCCTAGATGAGCGTAAGACAAAAGGCACTCAGACCATCTTCTTCAAGCATATCAGAATTTCCTTCATTATAGTTATAACAAGAGGGTTCTGAACAAAAAAACTTCGACATTGTTGACCTGGTTTTAATGGAGAACCCAAAGAATCAAGGAGAAAGAGAAAAACCAAGAAAGTTTGAACCAAACTGGTTAGGACCTTATATTGTTACAGAAGCCTTCAGATCAAGAGTGTACCAACTCTCTACTCCTAAAGGGGAACCATTGTCCTCACCAATCAATAGTATGCATCTGAAGAGGTTCCACGCATAGCTTCTGAGAGCTTTTGTCTTAATTAGCAAAAATACCAAAAAAAAAAAATCACAAAATCACAAAAAAATCATTATCAAGGTGAAAACCTGGCAAACAGGCGTCTTGGTAACACCAAAAAAAAAAAATAGATAATATAGAAAATAGTAAAGACAAATCATTCATCCAATGGTGAAAACCACTTTGGTGGCGCTTTGAATAGGTACCATGGTGAAAACCTGGCAAACAAGCGCCATGTGTACTCAACTCTGCTCCTTTGTCTACTATTATTCTAATCCACTACCTTGTACATAGTCCACTTTCCTGTACATAGTCCACTACCTTGTACATAGTCCACTATCTTGTACATAGTCCACTACCTTGTACAAAGTCCACTACCTTGTACATAGTCCTTATTCCTGTACATACTACCTATCCCTGAACATATCCCTTATCTTTTGTATCCATCGCTTGTATATACCATTCATAATAAGTGGTAGTCATTTCCATAACTTGGAACGATTAACATCGAAAGCATTTCATATCCCCCATCTTACCCTATTCATAGTCAATTGGTCTTATACTCGACTGGGGGTAAACACTTGACATGTGTCATATTGGTTCTTACATTGGTTGTGTTGAAGACGTAAAACCTGCAAAATCCGCGAACATCACAAAACAACCTGAGAAAACACAAAACATTAGAAAACTTCAAAAAAGACAAAAAATCAAAACATTTTGAAAATCCAAATGCAGAGTCCAAGCTAAATGATGTGTCGTACTTTTGTCATTTGTCGAACTACGCTAGTCAGACGACGAGGTACATCTCACGATGCCCCCGAGGCATTAGGTCAATTCATTTAGGGTTTGTCCGTGATAAATTTATGATTTAATCCCATATGTCTATATGACAAGGTCATTATCGTGGTTCTAACCACAGGTCTCTCATGGTATAACGAGGGTAAGGCCATCAATCAATGAGCCCCTAAGGCCGCACTAGGTCACCCATTAGGGTTCGTACATTCACTTTCACACGCCTTCTATTTGTAGTTAGTCTTGTCGGTCAAGTCAAGTTGAACTATGAGGTCTCTTCGTGTATAACGTAGGCAAGGCCATCAATCGATGAGCCCCCGAGGCTGCACTAGGTCAGTCCTTTAGGGTTTGTCGTCACACACAGTCAATTGTCCACACATCGTATCAAGTCATGCATTAATCTGGTGAACAAGTCAGCAATATCTCTAAGTCAAATCAAACAACTTGCCAAACAAAACAATCAAAACATATCAACAAATGTCTACTATAGGATGTGTCCTTCCTGGAAACAGACATCATCCACATGGAAATCAACCTATATTTTGTTCAAGATGAGTCTTTCCTGAATACTGATATCAGCAAAACAATCTATGTCTTATATAGGATGAATCATTCCTGCATAATTGACAAGGTCAAACAATCAAACGTAGTCTTACACAGGTTATAACATCGACGGCATATGACTCAACGTCTTATACGATACATGTCTTTCTGAAACCAGGCTTTTTCATGCCTTATACAGAGTCATAACATCGAAACCAGACTCACAATCTTATCCGGTATGTGTATCTCCTGACATCAAGCTCTATCAATCAATTATTTTATCAATCAAACAAATCAAACAAACAAGATCAAGTTTTGGAAAATATTTTACTGGCTTTTTGACTCTATGGCTTATTTATCTTATCATTTATCTTGGATTGATGACTGGGATTCATGTTACTAGCTTTCTCAAGGATGTCTCGTGAAGGATTTAGAGAAGCAACAATGTATCATAATTCTATTTTCTTTGACTGCTATCTGTCGACTGTCTTTTAAAATTTGATTTTGAGTCATGTTACTAGTTTCCTCAAGGATGTCCCATGAAGGATTTAGAGGAGCAATGACATCTCATGACCCATCTTTTACTTTGTTTGCTGTCTGTGGTTTGTCCTGACAAAAATACTGGGGCAACTTGTGCCCTTAGTATGAGTTAATGACAATCCTTGTCTGCAACTGTCTGTTATTAGCAAGTGGATGACTTTGCACACCTTGATCTATGTCATATCATGGTGTTTTTCTCCATTTGTATTAGTCTCGCCCAATGATGATAAAGTGCAATACCTTTTGTGATACGGCAATATATCAAAGATTGCTAATACTAACATCTATCTTTTGTCTTTCATTCTTTCTTGATCGCTCTTTCCGCGCTAACAGTCCTTCTTTCTTGCATTATGATGGAGTCCTGTGACACAAAACAGTATACATCATCCTGCATCAACATACATGTTAGAAACATACATACATATAGGCATATTTCATATCTAGCTCATCATGGCATAATAGACAATCATCATCAAACTATACATATCATAAGCATTTCATGTCAAAGCAACTGTAAATACATACATCACATTACACCTGCATTAACATACATGTAGTATCCATCATACATATTCATATCATATTGCATCTCATAATTATAAATTGCATACATCATATAGAATCATACATCACATAGAATCAACATTATCTCATTAGCAAACATCACATGTATACATAAAGACTGCATAATCAATAAATAGAAATGCATATCATGAGAACCACCGCCAAAATCATATATATATATATATATATATATCGCTCAAATGTGTCACATCACAATGTCATAATGTATCAATAATACATGGAAGCCCGCAGGCTACAAGATCAAAATACAATGTCTCAAATGAATCTCAAGTAGTATCTCTATCCTGAACTGCCACTGCCATCATGCCGGGAGTGTGTGGGAGAATGGTGCTGGGAACCTATGATCTCTGAGCTGTGGGAGGTCTGTCATATGGCCCTACTCTACGTGGCTGATCCACCCCCTCTGTGCTCACTATCTGTGTGTGGGTCCTGGTCCGGGACCTGCTACTGTGTGCTGCTGAAAAACTAGGAGCCCGTCTCTCTGGGGGAACCTCTGCCTCATATAAGTCCCGGTAGTATCTCTCCCTCTCTCCAGCTCTGACCAGCTCTTTGGCGAACGCAGTTGATGGTCCTGTACATAATGCCATGAGCTCTGTGAATCTCTGCTCAGTCTCCTGTCGCCGGGCTATAGCCTGATCCCTGTCCATCAAAGCTCTGTCCCTCTCTACCCGATAGGCATCCCTCTCGGCCATCAACACTCTCATCTGCTCCTCCAAGGAGGCAACCTGGGCTCGCAATGTATCCATGTCTGGATCCTCTACCCCTCTCTCATCCTGTCTGGCCCTGTCTCTCCCATCCTCCTCATCCAACTCCTCCAGGATCTGATCTCGGATCTCTCTCTCATGATCATCATCCTCATCATCATCCTCCTGGTAGGCACCTAACAACCCCAGAGCATCAACCTCTGCCTCCTCTTTGCCTGCCTCCTCAGCACCTGCCTCGTCCTCTGCCAGGATATCTGGGATATCTGGTATGACTGCCTCTGCCGACTGCACCTCCTCTCCACCTCTGGCCACATCCTCCTCTCCACATTGGGCCACATCTAGCATGGCTACATCCTCCTCTCCTCCCCTCTCCTCCCAGATCGGTGACAAGGCTGGTCCTCGTCCCCTCCGACCATGCCTCCCTCTCCTGTCTCCACGTCGTCCACCTCTGACATCATCCCCTCCATCACCATGGCCTCCTCTGCCTCCTCGGCCTCTCCCTCTGCCTCGCCTACCTCGTGGACCTGTACCACGCCGCTCTACCGGCGCTAGCTGCTCTGGATCTGTCAAGGGGATCGGCCTGTGTGTTGCCCACCACTGATCATACGCTGGAGTGGTCCCTAGGTCTGCTGGTCTGTCCCTCCATCCCCATGGAAGTGCCTGTAACCCATCAATATCTGCCTCTGCAGTGGCCATTGGAATCTCGGGCCCCCATAGCGAGACCTCTCGTGAGGATCTGGTAAACTCTGCTCTCCCTTGAGGTACATCATGTACCTCTCCAAACTATCTCAGGACCCGGCCTAGCAACTGTCGCTCTATAATATGCACATGAGACACTGTCCATCCCACCAAGTATTGTGTCTATCTACAAAATGGCAAATGCTTGCCCTCATCTAACCACACCTCGCAGGCCAGGTATGGTCTCCATGTAAACTGCTCCATGGTGTCTATGGTGTGTCTGAAATAGCCTGTATCCCCAATATGATGTTGTGTGGTCGCCCATGCATAACGAAAGGTGTATGGGGCTCCATGCGGTAGGTCAACAGTAATAGGTGGTCTAAAAATAGCGATATGCTCCCATGCCCATACCATCAAGAGCGTGGTACCGCAGCTCATCGACTATGCCTCTTTGTAGGCAATATCATGCAGATGGAAGTACAACATCCCAAGCACGCAAGAACCCCAGGCATACACAACTCGCCGCTCGAGCATGCCCATTAACATCTCCCCCCATCCCACAGGAAATCCATGACCTCGGCGATCAGGCAGTACTATACCGCATATCAATGTAGCCAATAGACAGTCTAACTCTCTACATCTCTGGGCCAACACCCGCCACCTAATCTCATAGTCATCGAAGCCTAGCTGTCTAATGTCGACATGGGGGTAGTACCTGCACATCTCGGTAGCACCCCTCTAAGTATCATATGCTACCCATGTGCCTCTAATAGGCAGTCTAAGGATCCTATACACATCCTCTAATGTCACTGTGGCCTCTCCAGTTGGTAGGTGGAAGGATGATGTCTCTGAGTGCCACCGCTCACATAACGCTGTCAGTAGTCCCCGATTTGCCTGAATCTAGGGCATATCGGTCACATGCAACAAACCCAAATGCCATAGAGTTCGTCGCTCGGCCGACCGCAGGCTGTCTCTGAATCGGAAGGTGGTGGGTCTCGACTCCCATGTATAAATTGGGTCTAATACAACCTACAACAACATTATACATACCTCATGTTAGCCTTAATCGTCTATTCTAGTGCAAACTGACTATACTACATAAAATGCAAATGTGTCGTTATTTTGCACATGCGTCATTCTTTTTCACATGCGTTGCTTTTTCACATATGCGGTTCACAAATTTCATATGCATCATTGTTAAGCAAATGCGGCTAATAATAATCAAATGCGTCACAAAACAATCATTTGTGTTGCAAAATATCAAATGCATCTCTAAATACACATATGCGGCTATAAATATGCAAATGTGTTTCACAAAGTCAAATGCGTATCAGAAATAAACACATGCGTTGAACTACTAAACACTATTCCAAATGACCAACGTAAAAATTCAAATGTAGTTTTCCGCAGTCAAATGCATCATTCGCGCATACATATGCGGTTCAAAATTAAAATAACGCATAAGTAAAAAAATGCATTAAATGCCTTAAAATGCGTGCAAATTAAAAAATTTCAAAAGGAAAGTTTTAGGTCCATACCAGGGGGTCCGCGCCGGCTGGTCTCTGATATGTCCGGATCCTATATGCGCGATGGTGAGTGGCTGGAACTGGAGACATCCTCACTAGAAAGTTAGAGCAAATTTTCAAATTTCTAAACTAAATGGGTGCAAATGAATAGATTTTCAACCCTATTCCTATATATACCTAGGGCTTAGGTGGCATGTCTGTCCTACTGGCCATGTTAACTTCCATTTTCAATCAACCCATACCTGTCCCTCCCATTTCCACACCCAATTCCGCAGGCTGCACTGCATTTCTTCCTATCCTAGAGACTCATCGGGATCATTTCCAAATTTTTCTGAATTTTTTAGAAATTTGTCAATTTTTCCGAGGGGGCATACCTTCACCTGTTTTAATCTGGAGCATTACTGGGGCATATTTCTTATTGATTTTCTTTAACACAACGCCGAAATGACATTGTATCAAAGAGGGGCAAATGTAGACACCGAAATCTGGTTTAGGCCTCAACTTCCATATTCTTCATAATTGTGATTCTTCTATTGATTAAATAATGTCAATTATTTAATTAATTCATCTTAACATTATTTTTCTATTAATTAAATAATCTTAATTATTTAATTAATTCAGACTTTCTTTATTCTATCTGATTAATTAAATAAACACTTTTATTTAATTATGTTATTAATTAATCTTATTCTTCTTGTCAAATTAAATAAATTTTATTTAATTTATTCCTTTATCATATTTCAACTATAACTAAATAAATTTATTATTTATTTAATTATTCATTTAAAATCCCTTCATCATTTAATTAAATAAATCTTATTTATTTAATTATTCTTCATATATCGAGTCTTGAATTAAAATGAATTATTTAATTCATTAATTCTATTTTAACGATTCCTCTATATTTTAGATAATTATGTGAGTTATCTAAGTATTCACTTTTACTCGAATTCTACATCTATTTTAATCGCTCAGTTAACTATTGATTTGATGTCTAAGTGGTGTCTTTGAGTAATCTCTTTGTGAAATCATTCAAATCGTCCAATTCTAACTCAATTGCATGTACATGCGGATTAATTAAATATTCTTATTTAATTAATTAAACCTTGTGCATGCATTTGAACAAGAGTTGTTTTAATCAATCTTCATCTTTGTCATGCAAAGATATTTCTTCTATTTTCTAGTAATTTAACTAAAGATTAAATCATTTATTTAATCTTTAATTCTATTTCTAATTTGTATCACTCATGTCATTACTGTCAGTTATCATAATGCATGTCTAATCAGTCGATCTTAACAGTCCATTGATCTTTCAATCTTGGCCTATCGTTCGAATAATCAATTTTCTATAAATTGATTTGACATTCTTCATTCCAATCTCTCACGAATTCTTATACCTTTTGAGAGCACTCAATCTTGAATCTTCAATACTTTGTTAATCATTATCTTAGGCTATACTTGCATGAACTTACTAAAAATCTGAGGGCAATTATACTACACAAGAAAAATGGAGAAGGGCAATCGAGATGAATCATGGAAATACGTTCGAAATTGGTGAGATTGTTCTAGTTTTGTTTACGTTTCTGACTTTCCTATGTTCTTTGTTGCTTAACATTTAGATTTGCATTCTAGATTTAATATTGTATTGCATGTTTGCTTCTAATCTTCTTTGTTTTCTAAAGTGCAAACTTTCTATGGCGTTACACCACCAAAGGATCATTTCAAGAGGAGGATCTTGAAGATAACGAAAGTTGCTTCAAATCAAGTCGGGACCAAGAACCCCTATCCCCAAAGTTTCATCAAGAGTTGAGGGACATCTTCCAAACCATTTTAAACTCCAAAGATATCCCCGATATAACCCCTGAGATGTTTCTTCCTGGTGGACATAAAGGCGTTCTTCATCCAAAAGAATAGTCTCCCACTCTTGATATTCCCACACAAGAGCAAGCAATAATCGAGATTCTTGATTCTTACAATGATTGTGCATCATCAACATCTTCTAAATTAGCACCAACATCTTTTGAAGTAGTGTCAACATATAACAATGTCATAGAATCAAGGCCAACAGTTCATATTCCTTAACAGTAGGAACCCATAGTAATATCATGTATTCACGACAAGTCATATTCAATGGCTATGGATCAGAGGATACATTATCAGGGTAGAGGATTAGGTATTATCAATACCTTTACAATGTCGGGGGTAATCTTGGCTAATGCAAACATCAACATAGGGGGCATGAAGGATCCTTATGGGTAAAATATTGTCAACACCACAACTAGTCGTATCATGAATCGTCATCCACCCATCATCTCATACACAAATTGGGACCAACGTAAAAAGAAGGATTCCTATCAAAGAAAGGAGAAAATCATCAAAGGAAATGAAGCCGTAAAGAAAAAAGGACAAAGTAAATACAAATGGATACCAAAGAATACAAAAGGTACTCATCCCAATCATACTCCATCAGTCGAAGAAACTATGGGGAAAAAGTAAAAAATGGAAAAGTATCCATCAAATATGTCCTCAAATACAAAAGAAAGCTTCTCAAGCAAGGAACAAAGAATATCAAGTAGTCGGTCCTAATTCCACTCAAATCTCCATTTCCACCCATCGCTCATCTTCCCAAGTTTGGAGAGTCAGTTTCTAAACTATCAACCAATCCATCTCATATTCATTTATGTATGACACCGTACACTTCATTCATGATATCCAATTCTTGTGTTAACCGTGTGTTGGCAACTACTCTTCATCATAAGGATTCCCAAGGAACTCTATCGTGATGTGTGCACATAGACAATGTTAATTCCCGTACCAACAAGGTAGATTAGAGTTCACAGTTGCATTCAAGTGTTTGTATCTTAGCAAAGTAGCTTCTTCAAGCAGGATATCATTGGCACGTTATGATAGTGGCCTCTACATCAGTACCACCAAGTGGTTCAACATGAGGATATAACTTTCAAAAAAAATCAAAAAATCAAGAAAAAAAAATTTTAAAAAATCGTCCTCTAGTGAAAACCACTTCGGTGGCGCTTTGGGCATGTACTATGAAGAAAACCTAGAAAACATGTGTCATGAGTAGAATCGAACGTCTGTATGATCCTTCTCAGACATAAGTATCTCATTCTTGTCATGATAAATCCAATGTTCCCTCAATCCATCCAATTCAGCTTTATCCAAATATTTTAGTTTATCTTGATCTTAACAAAGACTCGGTGTATACTTCAACTCTACTCATGGAAAGCTCTTGACAGGCTTCTTTACCATTTTTTCTCATGAAGTCTCATAGCCCATATCTAGCATGATAAAACTTTCTTGAACTCTTTGCATGTACATTACATATCTTGGTTTTTCCATTACACTACATAACATTGATAGACACTTGAGGCAGGTTCGTGCGCTCTTATTTTCAAATAAACTCTTGATCCATGTCTTGTATCTCACAAAGTGATATCAACATTGTGATCTAGGTATCGTTTATCTCAAAATCTCATCAAAAATCCTAAAACATTTGAAAATCGTCAAAATCCATAAACATTTGAAAACCTCATCAAAATTTCAAAAACACTTGCAAAATCCAAAAAAAATCAAAAACATCAAAATCTTGTATAGCCAAAATCCAAAAACATTCAAAAATTTGTAAATTCAAAATCCAAAACATCTAAAACACATCAAAATCCCTAAATAGGTCAGAACATCAAAAAATCAAAAACAATACCTTCTCGAACTATGTTGTCTCTAAGCTTGAACATAAGCAAGGCCATCATTGATGTGCCCCCAAGACACTTTAAGTTAGGAGTCTGTCATAATAAACTGACAATCCATCGAGTGTCCATATCTCATCAATAAATGGTTATTGGTCAAAGTTAGTTGAACTATGTGGTCTCTACATGTATAATGTAGGAAAGGCTAATCTTTGATAAGCCACCGAGGCCCTAGGTCAGTCCCTCTTAGGTCTTGGTCAAAACTCAAAAAACCCAAAAATATTGAAAAAATTTCAAAAAATCCTAAAAAGCCTCAAATACCGAAAAGCCTAAACATTCACATACATTCAAAAAGACCAAAAATAGCCTCAAAACATTGCAAAAACACCAAAAACATTGAAATATTCCAAAAAATTCAAAACCATCCATCCCATTTCACTTTCACTTGCAGTAAACTTTCATCCATAATAAATTGATCGTCACACTCACCCTTAGGTAAAACAAACCAAAAAAAAGTATAACAATCAACAAAAGTAGAACCTTTAAATGCACCACAAAAATCAAACTCTTGATCATTATCAAACATGTCAATCAAACCTTATATCAATGGTCTTTTAAACAACCTATCAACTTGGCACCATCCACTAACATGTCATAGGATGCATCCTTCCTACAATGAGCATTATCATTGGCAATCATTTTGGATACTTATCCTCAAAACACATTACACCTTTTTGGAAAGAGATATAGATAACATTGACTGTTTGTTCATTTTGATCTTGTCTTATGATTTATCTTATTCACCCATTCTAAGGACCTCTCAATGATGTCTATCAAAATGATTTAGAGAAGAAGGAATGGGGCATTGATCATTGTCTTTTGTTTGTTTTGCTTATGGCATGTTATTCTAAAATAATATTGGTGAATACTTGTTTAGTTGTGTGTAGGGAGGTCATTTTGAATAGATTGTTGACTATTGTATATGCTTTTGTCCAAAATATTCTAAACTTCTAGACTACCTTCCAATGAGGTTTTTGTATGTCAAGGTGTGAACAAGGATTATCCTATCTGTTTGTAGAGTCAAATTCCATTGCACTAAATACAATGACATCCTGGTTATCAATATCATGTGAAACAAAGAAAAATAGTAGTGTGATCCAAGATGGATTAACAAAATGGATGCACCTATCTTTCTGATTTCATTCAATATGAGGGTTATAATGCATAAATGAATATCATAAATCAAACCTAACCGATATAGCAGTCAAAAGGTAGGTTTTAAGAGGTTCAAATGTTGTGTACCTATTGCAAAAAGTGTTTTTTCATGCCTCACTGAGGACTCATTCTCCCTATGACAAATTGGTCCTGGATAGGGTTCTGGAAAATCAATTTTCGGGTTTTGTTCTTCAATGTTTGCACTTCTAGATTCTAGTTGAGCACTGTTGAAAAGCCAAAAATAAATCCTATAGCTTAGCTTGTGTGATTTGACAACTATGTTAGCAACTTTGACAACTTTTGCAATTTTTCTCTCCAATAGAACTTCAACCTAAAACCTACAATCACACATCAAAGGAGAGAAAAAAAAAATTGTTAGGGAATAGCGGTTTGCCTTGGTCAAACCCTATTTTGGTAATTAAACCTTGAAATGAAATAGAAATGCATGAAGGAAATATGAATGAACAAATACAATGTCACAGCTCACCACACCTTAGTTGAACCTTGGATAAATCTGCAAACCAGCATGAAGTGGTCTCAATGACTGTAGATCTTGACCTTGAAACTTGATGTAAAACAATGCTTTGAATATGCTTGATAGATCTTGAAATGCTACATCAGCACATTAGCTCAACAACATGCATGATGCATTATCTCTTTGACATGAAATGAATCCTAATTTCTGCAATAATCTTCTTCAAATCTTCCCTTGACTTCCTTATAAATTCTCTTGAATGCTCTTGATCTCATAAAATTTCTATTAGGACTTGCTCATAAAGTTGCTTAGATGAAACTAAGTGAAATAGCCTTGTATTTATACATATCTTACCCTTAATTCTCGAAATTCAAATATCACAAGCCAACATCAAATCTAGGATTTGAAATCATTAAAATACCACCAAAAAACTATTTCAAAGAGGGGTCCTAGGTCTTAGTGAGGACCCATTGGCCATGTGGTGAATGGGTCCTAGCTTACTTAGCTAGGACACACTTTGAACAATGTGAAAGATCATGTGAAAATAGGGTCTTAGGATCTAGTGAGGACCCATTCGCCAAGTGGTGAATGGGTCCTAGGTCACTAACCTAGGACACACACCTTGTAAAATTAAGTGTTGTGTAATATCATTTATGAATGTCGGACTTTATCTCTCATAATTTACATTTAATTAGTCTTGAATTTGAATTAAAGGGATCAGTTAAGAAAAATTAACCTCAATTAATTAATAAAGCCCTAGATTAGTGTGAAAGTGTAAAGATACACTTTACAACACCCAAACTAAGGCACCATTAAGTCCATTTAGTTAAATTGGGCCCTAAACTTAATGTGAATGTGTAAAACACATTGCAACACTAAATCAAGGCAACATTGAGCTCGTTTTAATATTAATTATTCCCAAATTAAGTGAGAAAAAAAGGATACTTTTTTCGACACTACACCATGATGCATCGTGTCTATGTGCTATATCAAAAATAAGGAATGAAGTGCCCAAGTATCCCAATCCCTGAAAAAATCACATCATTTATCTCGTCACCATATCTAATAAAGTCTCAAATAATTAGACTTATTGGACTTGTGAATCAATCTTGAAATCAATGGTTAATACATCCATCTTTTTCTTTGTATTCTTCTATCTTTACTAACATTTTTATCCAAGTATCAAATCTGCGTGATATATATCAAAAATATACATAAGGTTACCATGGCCAATGATTGTATATACATCATAAAATTTGTTTACATCAATCATCTGATCTTTCTAAAGAAGTATCTTTTGTCCTATCTGAGTTGAACTGATCTTGCATCCTTGTCGTGATCTCAATCCAAAAATTAAAAGTTTCACCCGATCTCTTGAGGGGGTAGGGTACCAGCTTAATTCCTTCCACTGGGGCATCCGAAAAATTAGTATTTTTTAAATTTTTGATCTGAACAGTAGCATTAATCCGAAAAGTGTTAGTCTTTGAACCAATGTAATAGGTACCTCACTTCAAAGAGGGGAAAAATGTAGACACTTAAACTGTCCTGAATGATATTGCACACTTGAATATGATTACTAACACTATTTCATCCTAAATTCATCTTCTTTTCGATTGTTTAATTGGATAATCCTAGTATTTAATTAAATGCATCATTCTCGTCTATTAATCTAATTAATTTCATTAGACTAATTCAACCTCTTTCACACTAACATTTCATATTTTTTAATTGGATAATGAAAATTATTTAAATTAAACCCCTTTATGTCCTCGCATTTCATTAAATAATCTTAATTATTTAATTAAATGTCATTTGAACCCTTTTCATTAAATAAATTAATCATTTAATGATAATCTTAAACTCAATCAACCTGCATAGTTTAAACTTTGTTTTAATTAACTAATTCCTTTTTTTCCTCACCCATCTACTTGCATGGGAATATTCCCTTGTATTATTCTCCCATTTGAGCTCCAAAAATGGAATATTCTTTCCTAAAAAACTTTGTAACAAACTTTCTAGCAACTTTGAAAGTGTGCTTCCTTTGATCATTGTGAGCCATTGATTAACTCTTTGATCCATGTGATCTTGCATTCTTAATGGATCCTTCATCCATGCCTTCACCTCACATTGCATCGCAATGCTTGATTGATCAAATCAATCTTAGCCATTGATTCACTAATGTTATCTATATGTATACCTCACTTCTATGAAATAGCAATCCACAATCATTTGAGCAAAGTCATGTTGTTGAAATACATCCTCACTTTCATCCATTAGCATTCATTTCAGTATTTTCATCTATTGTGGTTCAAATCATCCATTTTCATCAATCTTTGATCAATACAATCCATTCAAAATCTTCTTTTATCAAAGGGATTGGGAAAGGGTCATAATTCCATATCAATACGACACCAATTCCCCAATGGGATGAGGTTTGAGGCATTAGAATAGGTTTTAATTATTCATTTCTTGTTGTTTATGTTTAATGGCTTCCTCATTTTAATGGTTTTCAAGTATTTCACTAGGATTGTACCTTATTTAGTTAAATATTGCTTAAATTTGTATGGATCTATGTATTTAGCTATTATAGGTACTCCATCTATAAAAAGGAAATGAGGCCATGCTCAAGGCACAATTTGGAAGATTTTTGGATTGGAGTTTAGAGCTTAGTAGTCTCATAAAGTCCATTGGTTTGGCATATTAGACATATGCTCTCATCCTATGTTTTGCATGATTTGGATGATTAGAAATCTATATGCATGTTGTAATGCAAGATTGCATGTTGATCAATAAGATTTCTTGATTCTACTTAATTGGTATCAGAGCCTATTGTATCTGTGATTCCTGAAGCTAGTCATACTCTAGATATTATTCCTAGATCTCAATCTAATGAATCATGTGGTCAATGATTTAATTATAAAGAGATAATTGTCCCAAAAATTTGTTGTATTGGTGGTTTGTTTGTCCTTATTCTTGTTGCCATAATATTGTTTATTGTTCACAAGTGAGATAGCTAAGGGATTTTTCTCTGAAGACAAATTATTGCCCATGGATCTGGAATTGAAAGATATAAAGTAGGATTATGAGTAGATGTGGACCTGCAGTAAGACTGTAAAACCCATATTGAAGTCGACAAACAGGTGTGGAAGGGTGAGTAGTAAGACGGAAAACGCAGCAGCGAAAGGATTGAAATGCACAAATTTTGATCTACCTACAATGGCTAGTTAAAGGTCTATGAATGCTAGTAGCTCTCTCTCTTCTGTCACACATAATTATTTTGAGGACAAAGAAAAATACATAGATGATAAGGGAAATTTTAAGTTTCCAAATGTTAAGATATCATATATATATATATATATCCTGAAAAAGGCATTAAGGCTAAAACAATGCACTTTGTCTAACAATCTGAATTAAATCTTAAGGTGTCTAGAGTTGGGATCTGTCTAATAAATCTTCCATTTTTATTACCATAAGGCATTAAAATATCGAAAGAAAAGGGGTATTTCCATGTACATTTCTCTTATATTGGTATAATCATCCATCCTCATTTTAACTACGACATAGAAGCTGAATATTTTGGTACTCTAATAGATACTCATTTTCGAATTTGGGATCAAGTTGTCATTACCCAGTTTCAGGGCCAACTCACCAAAGCCTCTGATGAAAGAAAAGGAGGTGATGGTTTTATTTTTGTTCGCCCAAATTTCACCATTTTTCTAGATGATAAGTATCTACAGTCTGCCTTTTGTTTACTTTTCCAAGTTAAGGGTGTTGAGCTTCAGCCTGAGTCTATTTATGCTACCATCGGTGGTTGATGCATCTATCGCTTACTGAATACTATGTTTCCACCATCAAATCTTCTAGTCGAGGTAAGTTACCCAGAAGGTAATTCAAACATCCTCGAATTTGGTCGACATATCAATCATGAAGGGTTTGATATAGGATTTTTGATAATTGAGAAACTCATCAATCAATCACAACCCAGGTTTCAAGAATTACCTACACCACCCCATAAGTTATGTGGTCTACTAGACCTCATGTGCAAAGTAGATGAGTTTCTAGCATCGATCTCATATCTTTTCCTAATGAAACTTTGTTTGAATAACCTGAGGCCTCAACTAGTGGGAGACCCAGTTTTTCAACTAGGTCATATTCTTTATCAAAAAAAAATTCAAGTACCTCCCATTAGCCATACATGGATTATAATCCTAAATAATCCATTGGATCATCCAACCATCTCCCTCTATACAATCAACCTATTGTTAATCCATATTCCTCTAGAGCTTCCTTGGCCGCACTTTCAGATCTGAGCAATAATTCTAAGCTCATGGATAAACTAGCCAGACAAGTCAACAAGAAACTAGCTTTAACTCCCAAGGAAGAGGAACCATCAGACAAAAAAGAGAATGGGATTAAGATAACTAAAATGGGAGAAAAAGGTTGTACGATGAAAGAAAAACTCCCTAGAGCGAGAGCTGAAAAGAAAAGTATTTATAAGTTGGAGATGCAGGGACAAGAAAAAGAAGTCACAGGTTATGAACTTGGTCGATGGGCAACCACCAAAACTTTCACAGTTGTCAATCCTGACAACAAATTATGGGGAAAATATGAAGCTTGACTTGATGTAGATTTGGGTGCAAAACAAAAGAACTCTAAAGCCCAGAGAAATTGGTTAGCACAATGGATGATCTCAACCCAAGAAAATGTTGATGATATGGTTGTAGATATTAAAAGTATTGGTAATAACAGTTTGAAAACTCATGTTAAGCAAAATAATGCTTCTTATGTACAAAGTAAAATTAGTTCTTCTATTACCAAGATTGAGCAGCGTTCTTCTTCTTTGATAAATGATCTTTCTAGCTTAAACTACCAAGTGTGATAGGCACATTTGGATGTAAGAACTATGGTGACTAACCAAACCCATCAAGATAGTTACTTAACATACATATAAGAGAATCAGAAGAATAGTGAAACTTCTAGAAATCAAGACATAGAGGATCAACGAATACTCATAGATGTTGTAGCCAAAAAACTGGAAAAGATTAGGCTAGTAACACAAAAGATCAGAAAAACACAAACTGGCCTAGATAGCTCTAAGGAAGAATAAAAGGAAAGGAAAGTCAAAGCTCAAGAACAACCAATCCATAAACAAAAGAAAATCATTGTGCAAAGAAGCACAAGCACAAGAAAGGATGAAAAGGAGGAAACTATTAAATCATCCTCTGGGAAAATTCATAAACCCTCTACACATGTGTCAATGCCCAAAGTTAAAGAGCATGGCTTAGCTAATTAGGAAGAAAAGAGCCAAATAAGGGATTGGTTACAAGAATTGAATGTAGAAGAAGAACAACCAGAACCTGTATATATGGAGAAACCTGGTTTTTCTAATAAAGAATTAGAAGAAGAGGCAACATCAAATGTAAATACTTTTCATATGACTGTTAGTGATTCAGAATTTTCTCAGTTTTCTGACAAGTCTGTAGATAATGAGTCTTTTGAATTTGACTTTTTTGAATACAATCAACTGCAAGAAACAGAACCATAGGAATCCACCAAGAAACTTGTAGAAATACACATTGAAATGAAAGATATTGTAATTGAAAATTCTAAATGAAAACATATGAGACCATTTGTTGCAAGTGGATACATCTTGAATATTGATAATATTGTGGACCCCTATGACACTATCTGCACTTAGGTAGATACTCTAGAAAATATGTTTGATAGAAGTGGCTCATGGACTGAACCTACAAAGGTTTTGTATGCTATTGGATTACTTTCAAGTAAGCTCATAAACTAGTGGAATAATCTACCAAATGTAGGAAAAAGAACTCCCCTATGAAGAGCATGACTATGTTAAGCAAAAAATATATGGGGAAGAATGACATTTTCACTACTTGTTTTGAAGAATTTAGAATCTTGTTAATTGATATTTTTTGTAGATATACTGCCAACCAGATAACTAAAGCTAATAAGGTTCTCCAAACCATGAACTTAAAGAATTTGGAAAATTTTCATACATATAATTTAGTCTTTGAAGCATATATGATTGTCGTGGTAAAAATGCATGACCTAACCACTTAGCAATATTATTTGAATTATTTACCATGTGGTCTAGGTAGGTGGGCAAAAGATTATATTATTAGAAAAGACTATAAAACAATTGAGCAGTGTACTTTTGTTGAATTGAAAGGATTCATTGGTTATAAGTTAAAAAAATGGTGCTTATTAGGAACCTTGTAAGCCAATCAAAATGAATATAATTACACTTGCAATCTAAAAGAATTTTGTGATTTATCGCATGTCAACCAACTCACTGATTTTGCATAGCTCAAACAATTTAGAAGAAAGGTTTGTGGAAAGAAATGTAAATGAAGGAAATGCTCCAAGAAGAGATATGAAGGAGAATATATGTGGGTGATCCCACAATACTGGTTTACAATTTTTGGCCAAATTGGACATTGAACTGAAATTTTTTAACTAAATCTTCACTTTTGGGAACATGTAGTGGCTAAACCATGAGGAATTTGAAGATGATGCAGACTAGTGATTTGTTACATTTTTTCTGTAGATTATAATTTATTTATTTTTAAATTTTGGAATCGGATTGCACTTATTTTTCCATCTCTTTCGAAAACTAGTTTTTAACAATAAACACCATTTTTAAAGAGTGGTGTTACTGGCTAACACAACTTTTTTTCTATGAAGGATAAAATTCTTTTTTTTTTTAATTTAGATTCGTAACTACAACATCTAGTGCATAGAATTGGTTTCATAGTATTTCATTGAATATTTTGTTCTTAATTAAGATTCAAAGTTAAACCAACTACAATTTAGACGTGATTTACTAGCTAAAACATAACTTTTTTATATGTATCAAAATTTATTTTTTCTTCTTTTGTTGGATCAAGGACATAAATATCTAGTGTATTGATTTTTTTTTTGATAATCTGTCATTTTTCCACATGTGCAGAATAGAGAGATTGTTTTTTTATGAAAAACCTACATTCACAAGAAATAAAAAATAAATATAATAATTAAATTAAATTTATCTAAAATTATACTTTTTGGGAAGCTTATAAAAAGGAATACATACAAAAAATAAATTTTAAATGAATTCATTTGATCCCCCAAAAGGTAAATCAAAAGTGGTTTTTTATCAACATTTTGATAGGTGTAAAGGAGACTCCATTATAGGTATGGTTTGAAACTAGCGGGGTTCTATCCAAGGGGGTTTGATATAAGGTGGTTTGATCAAACCCTCTCTAATTGGAATCCTTTAAATGGTACTTTTCAAGCCTTAAATCATTGTATTTTCTAAAAATATGTGATTTCAGCAAAAATCAAAATGTCCCAAAAAGTGTAAACCACTATTGTGAGATCGCCCATGTTCAAGACGAGAAAGTATGGGGAGTATGGTAAAAAGAGGTATAAGGTTGTTCCTTACAAATGAAAGAAATTCTCAAAGCAACCCCTACCATACTTACTTTGAAAGAGAAGAACAAAGGTCCTTAAAGGAGTTAAGTGTTTCATTTGCAAAGGACCTCACTATGCCACAAATTGTCCTAAAAAATTAAACCCTGGTACAAAAATTTATGCTATGTGGGTGATCCCACAAAACTGGTTTACAATTCCGTTGAGGAAGCAAAATTGCAAAAAATGCCCCCATGAAGAAAATTTTGGGTTTTAGAGGGTTCGAACGAACTTAGGGTCCGAACAAACCCAAAAACGGTTCGCTCAAACCCCCCTTCGAATGAACCCTATTAAATGATGGGTCCCTCATTTTTCACGTTTTCTGAAATTTAAAAAAAAAAAAAAATTGAAAAAAGTGGGGTTCGCTCGAACCCCCCTTTGAGCGAACCCCCATTCATTTGAAAGGTCAAGGGGGGTTCACCTTTTTTCCCCCTTCTCCCCCTCTTGCACCAAATTTCTATAAAATTTTACCCTTTGAAGCTCAGGTTGAGGATGAAAATGGAGGAGACTTCATAGACCCAATTGGGTGATGGTAGTCCTCGAAACGAGCTATCCATCAAATATAATTTTAATATGTTTTGATTTTATTATGTATTTTATTTTTTAGTTTGATTGAACATAGGTTTTTCACCGAAAATAAAACTCTTTGTTCTACACATGTCAAAAAATAGTAGATTATCAAAAAAAAAAATTGAAAAATACTAGTGCACTAGATATTGATGTCCTTGATCCAACAAAAAAAAAATTGAATTTCGATACATACAAAAAAATTTATGCTTTAGCTAGTGAATCATGTCTAAATTGTAAAAGGTTTGACTTTGAAACTTAATTAAGAAAAAAAATATTCAATGAAATGTTATGAAACCAATTCCATGCACTAGATATCGTAGTTATGAGTCTAAATTTGAAAAAATTAGAATTTTATCCTTCATAGAAAAAAAGTTGTGTTAGCTAGTGATGTCACTCTTTAAAAATGGTGTTTATTGTTCAAACTAGTTTTTGAAGGAGATGGAAAAAAAACTGCAATCTGATTCCAAAAAATTTGAAAAAAAAATATTTAGAATCTACAAACAAAATGTCACAAATCACTCGTTTGCATCATCTTCAAATTCCTCACGGTTTAGTTGCTATAGGTGCCTGAAAGTGAAGATTTAGTTATAAAAAATTCAATTCAATGTCCAATTTGGCCAAAAATTATAAACCAGTATTGTGGGATCACCCATGTTTGAATATGAAAACCAGGATTAGGAAATAGTCACCAGTAAAAAAATTTCCCCAAACATGGATGATTTGTATGAGTTAATTGAAGTTGTTCCTAAAACAAGTTACATGTTAAAGTATAAGGATCAAAAAGAAAAGTTGAGATATTATGAACGAAGAGTTTCATCCTCTAAAGAAAACTCTTCCTCTGAGGATGAAGATTATTTGGTTTCTTTGCTCAAGCATACATTAGAAGATGTCAAGTTGAAGATTCAAATTGAGAAGTCAAAAGATCCTTACAAGACAATAAGAAAAAAAGAGGAACGAAAGAATGCTATAAGACAACATTTAGCAAAATTGCAAAAGTTGTAGTCAGAAAAAGAGGAACTCCAAAAATAATTGAAACAACAAAAGAGACCAACAAAAGGGTCTACTAAAGATATTGACCATGGATATAAAATTCCACCATGGAAAAAAAATAAGCCATCTTCTTCCAAACATTCATAAAAAGGTGATGTTGATATTATTGTTGTTTTCAAAAAACTTGATCTTCTTAATGATGTAGCTGATCTCAAACGCTCCATGAAGACCCAGTAGAAAGAGTTATGGAATATTTCTACCACAGTGGGAGAACTCCGAGAAATTCTATTCAAAGTTGATCAACAAAATTCTGCAAAATCATAATCTGATCTGGAAACCCAGACAGAAGAAGAAAGTTGTAATGGGAGAAGCAGTCTAATATGGGAAACAAGGGACAAGTTTTATTTTTTATTGTTGGTTAATAATGGAAATTATATTAGAATTAATTTATGTTTCCCATGTCTTAAGAAGATTCATATGGATGCTTTTGTTAACACGGGATCTTCTAGGTCATTGACAAAAAACTAATGCTATCCCACCAAAATTTTGGAAGCCAAGACCAAACCTTCCTCATAGTTATTCTATCAATGGGGAACGGATTCACATGGGCAAGTATGCACAAGATGTATATGTGGAAATTATGGGGAAAATGTTTATTGCAGATTTCATTGAATGCAATGATCTTAAAGATGATGTCTTGTTAGGATATTTTTTCCTCACTAAGTATGACCCTCTTCAGTTCTGGAAGCATAAGATTTCTTTGAGACATGAAGATGGTCAGGTAGAAATTCCTACACTAAAAATTGTCAACCATAAATTTGAACATAAGGGGAAAAAAGAAAAGAAAGAATTTGTTAAGGAGATAACAGAATCATCTTCACACCTATTTGATGATATTAGAAACAAATTTGAATCTAAATGTTGTGGCATGAATCCACTCAAGTTTTGGTCACAAGATCATGAGGAATGTGAAATCCAGTTAAGGCCAGAATGTCAATCTATGATTCCCCATGAACCAGCATACCTGATGAGCATGTTAGAAGTAAAAGAGATGGACAAGCACTTGAATGAATTGCTTGAAGGTCACTTCATTAGACCTAGTAAACGTCCTTTCTCTTGTCCCGCATTTTTGGTAAATAAAAGGGTTGAGAAAGAAAGAGGTAAGAGTAGATTGTGTATTAATTACAAACCTCTTAATGATATCATCCTTTCTTTTAATTAAAAAATAATTTACAGTATTGATCTGATAAGAAGAGCTGCTAACAAAAAGGTATATTCAAATTTTGATTGTAAATCAAGCTTTTGGCGAATAAAAGTAAAAGAATCGGACAAATATAAAACTACATTTTCGATTCCATAGGGGTTATATGAATGGAATGTCATGCCCTTTGGTTTGTGCACAACACTAGTATATTTTCAAAGTAGAATGGACCAAGCACTCAGATGTTTAAAATATTTTTGTGTAGTTTATATTGATGATATAATCATTTTTTTTTATTCAAAAGCTGACCACGTGCAACACCTTGAAGAATTTTCTGCAACTATCAAAAGGCACAAGATATGCTTATTAACTAAGTAAATGGCAATTGGTAAAGATCAAATTGATTTCATAGGATTGCACATAAACAAGGGACAAATTCAATTGCAGCCTCATATTCTTCAATGAATACAAGAATTTCCCAATATATTGCAAGATAAGAAACAAATCCAAAGGTTCCTTGGTTGCTTGAATTATGTCTCACCATTCTATAAGGGTCTTGTAGAAGACAGAAAACAAATCCAGGAACATCTCAAGGAGCATAAAGAAGGATGGTTACTCAAAGCTACAGAGGCAATTCATAGAATTAAATCCAAATGTCAAAAATTTCTTTCATTACAAATTCCAGTCCTTGAATTACCATTAATTCTTTATATTGAGTCTTCTGACACCACTTGGTCAGTTGTGCTCATACAGGAAGGAGATGGAAAAAGATGTATTTTTGGTTATCGATTTGGCACCTTCAGTGAGATAGAATGGAGATACCATAGCTTTGAGAAGGAAATACTCGCAGTAAAGAAAGGAATTGAAAAGTTTAAGATATTTCTTAAGCCAGTAAAATTCATTGTGAGGACAGACAGCTAGGTGATGAGAAGCCTGCTTAAGAAAAATCCCAATAAAGACATTGCCCAGGGAAGGATAGCAAGGTGGTACTTCGAATTTTTGGGCTATGATTTTGAGATTGAATGGATTAAGGGAGAAAATAATCCATTAGCAGATGCACTAACCAGGGAACTTGTAGGATCTATTTATTATGGTCTCATTTTTAATGAACCTGTTTGGTATAGATAGGATGGCACTCCAATGTATTTTGTCACAGATGAAAATTCCAATGACACGATTGTAAGTCTTCCATATCTTCCACATGATTCATTAGATTGAGATCCAGGAATAATATTGAGATTAAGGCTAGCTTTAGGCATCACAAATACAACAGGATCTAATACCAATTAATCGAAATCAAGAAACCTTGATTGATCAACTTGCAATCTTGCATTACAACATGCATATAGATTTATGATCATCCAGATTGTGCGAAATGCAGGATGAGAGCATACGTCTAATATGCCAAACCTATGGACTTTATGACTACTAAGCTCCAAACTCCAATCCAAAAATCTTCCAAATTGTGCCTTGAGTGTGGCCTCATTTCCTTTTTATAGATGGAGTACCTAAGAAACTCGAGCATTTTACAATAAATTTGGAATCCGACCATACAATAGTGGCATGTGTCCCACCAACCTACCGCACTATGGAGTAGACAATTGTTAGGTAGTTTGTCATGAGCACTAACATAGTGAAGGAAAAGACAATCACTTTTAGGCCACTCGTGAGTGAAGAGGGCCCACTTAACACCTGCAAGTGGCTACAAAGGTTTTGCTTCTTGCCATCACATCTTAACGTGGGTGACATCATGGCACAGACAAGCCCATGTGCTAGCTACTAGAGAAAGGTATGGGATCCAACAATTGATCCAGAAATGGGGTAAAGACAAATTCCCAGCCACCATTTCTAGGTTGGAAGACATAATCTAGTTGGACTACATAATCATGAGAGTAACAACAGTCCATCTCAATTCTTCTTGAAAGAGAGGTTGGTTTGAGTTTGATCTCCATATCTTTGATTCTTACTTCTGGCTTCCATTTGTCTTCTATGGGATATAATTCAATCTTAGGGAAATGATGTCCTATTGTGGGATGTGTTAAGTATTGTGTCATGCACCTATACATTTTGTTCCAAAGTTGTGGATGGATAAGATTCAAAAATTCTATCATGTTTGGATTGAACCTTGCACCAATCAAATCAGTGTACTATTCAAATGTGTCTTGATCAAAGCTAATTCTACTTATAAACCCATATTTCAAATTTTTAAGTAAATTCATCTTGTTGCACTTAGACCAAGTCATCCCAAACAATCCTTTGATATGGAGATGGAGATATCCATTTCCACACCATTGTCTGATCGAGGCATTTTCCAATCCTATGAGAGCATGGAATTCGTCTTCTTCATCTAGATCCACTATCCCTCGGTGATGACAATAACAATTTATTTTAATAAGATCTAGAAGCCATTTATTGAGGAAATAAGATTCCAACAACAATTCCGCAATATATTCTGAAAGATATGGAAGACTTACACCTGTGTCACTAGAATTTTCATCTATGACAAAATACATTGGAGTGCCATCTTGCTTGTACCAATCAAGTTCACTAAAAATGAGACCATGATAGATAGATCCTGCAAGTTCCCTGGTTAGTGCATCTGCTAATGGATTATTTTCTCCCTTAATCCATTCAATCTCAAAATCATAGCCCATAAATTCAAAGTACCACCTTGCTATCCTTCCCTGGGAAATATCTTTATTGGGCTTTTTCTTAAGTAGGCTTCTCACCTGGTTGTCTATCATCACAGTGAATTTTACTAGCTTAAGAAATATCTTAAACTTTTCAATTCCTTTCTTTACTGCGAGCATTTCCTTCTTAAAGATATGGTATCTGCATTTTGTCTCAGTGAAGGTGCCAGATCGATAACCACAAATACATATTTTTCCATCTCGTTCTTCTTATATGAGCACAGCTAACCAATTGGTGTCAGAAGAATCAGTATAAATAATTAATAGTAATCCAGGGACTGGAATCTATAATGAAGGAAAAAATATACATTTGGATGTAATTCTCTGAACTGCCTCCATAGCATTGAGTGACCATCCTTCTTTATGCTCCCTGAGATATTCCTGGTTTTCTTTTCTGTCTTCTTCAAGACCCTTGGAGAATGGTGAGACATAATTCAAGCAACCAAGGAACCTTTGGATTTGTCTTTTATCTTGCAATATATCGAGAAATTCTTGTATTCGTTGAAGAATATGAGGCTATAATTGAATTTGTCCCTTGTTTAAGTGCAATCCCAAGAAATCAATTTATCTTTACCAATTACCATTTTCTTAGCTAATAAGCATGTCTCGTGCCTTTTGATAGCTGCAAAAATTTCTTCAAGGTTTTTCAGGTGGTCAGCTTCTAAATCAGAAAATATGATTATATCATCAATATAAACTGCACAAAAATCTGTTAAATGTCTGAGTGCTTGGTACATTCTCCTTTGAAAATATGCTAGTGTTGTCAATAGACCAAAGGGCGTGACATTTCATTTATATAACCCCTATGGAACTAAAAATGCAATATTATATCTATCTGATTCTTTTACTTTTATCTTTCAAAAGCCTGATATACAATCAAACTTTGAATATACTTTTTTGTTAGCAACTCTTCTTATCATATCAAAGACTAAATTATATGCATGAAATTTTGTCAAATTCTTTAACTTCATGGTTTGGAGAACCTTACTGGCTTTAGTTATCTGGTTGGCAATATCTCCATAGAAAAGATCAATTAACAAGATTCTAAATTCTTCAAAACAAGTAGTGAAAATGGCATTCTTCCCCATATCTTTTTCCTTAACATATTCATGCTCTTCATCTAGGGGAGTTCTTTTGCCTACATATGGTAGATTATTCCACATTTTCTGAGCTTACCTGAAAGTAATCTAACAGCATACAAAACCTTTGCAGGTTCAGTCCATGAGCCACTTTCATCAAATATATTTTCTAGAGTATCTACCCAAGTGCAAATAGTGTCATAAGGGTCCACAATTTTATCAATATTCAAGATGTATCCACTTGCAATGAATGGTCTCATCTATTCTAGTTTAGAATTTTCAGTAACAACATCCTTTATTTCAATGCCCATTTCTACAAGTTTCTTGGTGGATTCCCATGGTTTCATTTCTTGTAGTTGATTGTATTTAGAAAAGCTTAATTCAACAGACTCGTTATCTACAAACTTGTCAAAAAACTAAGAAAATACTGAATCACTAACAGTCATCTCAAAAGTATTTACATCCGATGTTTCCTCTTCTTTTGATTCTTTATTAGCAAAACCAGGTTCCTCCATAAATACAAGTTCTGATTGTTCTTCTTCTACATTTAATTTGTGTAACGAATCCCTTATCCGGCTCTTTTCTTCCTGATTAGCTAAGTTATGTTCCTTAACTTTGGGCATTGACACATGCAAAGGGTTTATGAATTTTCCCAGAGGATGATTCTGTTTGAAATATGGAGTCTTCCGAAATGAGCATGAAGTGTATATTGATTGATCTGGTTGTTTCTATGTTGTCATTGATGTCAAAATGGTGACAACAGTATGGGAAGCTTATTTAGTATACCGGAAGCTAATCTCTGTTGGAAGTGTTCTTTACTGATAAACTAGTGTGTTGGTTTTTGAGTCTGGAATTCACCGCAAGAAAAGATATGACTCTGAACTCTTAACTGTGTTATCATGACTCATTCAGGCAGTTATATCTAGGATCTTGAGAAGTTTTGTGACGAGAGTAGAAAGTTATCATTGATAGAGTTTAACTCTATACTCTACAATTGTTTCACGACTCAGCATATCAGTGTGAGAGACTCCGCATTTTCTTAAGAAGAACATTCTAATGTTGTAGTTCTAATGGTAGTCTCTCTAATGTTAATGTGATGAGAAACTAGAGTAATATCTAATTTGGAAGGTGTTTGCTTTGAGAAGTGTATGTTGGTTTGAGTTTTTGTGTTTAGGTCCTAGTCTTGGCCGACCTAACATATGACATGCATTAAGGAGACTAGATATACTTTACTAATGTTTTCTATAAATATACACTGACAATATAATGCACTACATGGATAAAAATGTTTTAGATCATATATCGTGCCGACAAGAGTGCTTTTGATTGTTTTGTTTCCATCTAATTAGGTCGACCTAATTGATGAATGAGATATACTTGCATATATACGTAAGACTCTTCGAAGGTGAAAGTGTGTGTGGTGGAGGAGAAAAAGTGTAAAGGTGTGAATATGGGAAGGAGAAAGAAGAGAGGTGTGATGAAGTGCGAAGAGGATTAAGGGATATTTGAATATGCGAGCCTAAATGATTTATCAATTGAGGATTAAAACAGATTTATTGAACGACTATTATGAGAAGCAGTACTTATTTAAAGTTTCATTGGAACTGAACCCTGCACACACAAGGTGTATTCCATCAATTCATACTCTTCGCAGTGAGCCATAACTTTTGTGTCTTGGCGATTAGCCATCTTTTGTATTCAGGTTGTGATCCATGTAATATATTATATCCGAATATAATATATTGTGAGTTAATCATCACCGTGGTTTTTCCCATTTTGGATTTTCCACGTAAAAATTTTGGTGTTCATGCGTGATGATGCATTGTCTTGTTTCAATGTTCTCTCTTGTTGATTTAGTTAGATTTGTGATAATGTTTAGATGGATTTTATTTGAATATTTTTATGGAATATTGATTCAACCCCCCCCCCCCTCTCAATATTCTAGATATTCAACAATTGGTATCAGAGTTTGGTTCCTCTGAAGAATTCTAACAACTTGAGGAAAGTCCCAGAATTTGAATATAAGAATTTTTTCCTCTGGAAGTGATCTCTACTGGTCTTTCAAAAGAAAATGAAGATCTGAAGAATAAGTTGAAGGATGCAAATGATTGTATCAAGAATCTGAGGAGAATATATGAAGAAGCATGTGATCAATTGAGAAGGGAACATGATGATATCACTAGTCTGCTACAACAATTGGAAGAAAAGAAAAGTATTGAAGACTGTCAGAAAGTTAAAATTCAAGAGATGGATGAATGTGTCAAGCTCAAGCAAGAAATGGAAATTTTGAGGTCAGATCTAGAAAAGGAAAAAATATTTGAGGATAAATTCAAGGTAAGCTCTGCAATGCTTGATGAGTTCATTATTTCCCAAAGACTTGTAATGGATAAGAGAGGTTTAGGGTTTGAAGAAAGGCAGAGTTCAAAAATGAAGCAACATCCTGACAAGACTCAGTGCAAAGATGGACAAATAAAGGACAAGAAGCAATATCAGAAGGACTCCCATCAGACAACCTGATGCTCAAAGGTACTTATCTTTTAATGATGTATGTTATTCCTACAATAAATTTGTACATAAGGCAAAGAACTGCAAAAGTAGAATGAATGATACTTTATCATTCTCCGATAAATGTTTTAAGTGCAAGAAGTTTGGACAAAAGGCTAATCAGTGCGAATATAGTTTGAATAAAAGAAAGTATGGAAGGAAGAATGTTTGTCATGAATGCAATAATCTAGAACATTCTGCTAGAGATTGCAAAAATAGAAGGATAAAAAATAATTATCTGGCAAAGAGGCATGAACCAATTATAGACCTGGAAGAAGTAAGAAAAGAAATGAAAAGAATCTGGAGAAAGGAAGGAGAATTCAAGCAAGTTGAATTAGTAGCATTAGTTTTATCTGTGTTGGCCTCTAGTGCAGATATGCCCGTCAAATTTTAAGGCAATGCCTAAGGGGGAGCAATTATTAGAAAATTTAATAAACCCATCATTGATACTTGTTGTCACATCATGAAAGAAGTATATTTAATGTGGTAATAAATTCAAGGAATTTTTCAGACGCATGTGTGAAGAATGAAGTTCATAGAATTTGAAAGGATGGTAATGCACACGAATTTCGAGGTGATCTACCTATAATTTGAAGCATTTATTACAAAAAAATTTGGAATGAAAGAAATAAATTCATAAGTATCAAGGAAATTGCATTCAAAAAAATGCATTTGTGAATATGGAGAAGTGTGCAGAGGAAGTTTGAAGAAACCAGAGCAATTTGAGTTTCAAGATTTGGTAAAGAAAGAAGAAATCAAAGTGGATTCAAAGTGTGCTTCGGAAGATGGACATCTAATCCTATTCTTCATTGTCAATTACAGAGGTATTCTGCTTGTACAATCTTTCAATTTTATGCAATGGATAATTCAAAGGTTGTAGATATTTTGGATAAATCACAAGTCAAATTGAAGAAATATTTGAAAATTTTGTTAGAAGAATCTGTTGATGCATTCTCTTGCATTCCTCCTAGAGTGTTACCCACTCAAGATATTTATGCATACATTTATAGTAGAATTGAGGAAATGTCACTGGTTCAATTAAGTATCCTATGGAAGAATGAATTGGAAAAAAATCATGATGTATACAAAATCTTAGTTGAGAAGAAGTTGGATGTATGGCGGAAAGCCCCTCTGTTCAAATTCGACAAGAAATATATTTGAATAATTTTGAGTAGGATTCATGATGAGTCAATGTGGATTCATGAAGCTCACTTGATAACCAAAGATGCAATAAGAGATATAATTGGTTTGTGTTCCTCTAGACTAGTTCCTAGACGAAAGTCTATGAATGAGCAAGAGATAATTGAGATGATTGGTGTAACTCTCGAAGGTAAAGAACTTGTTTTAAGAACAATTGAAGATTCGATCATTAGGTATGTTGCGATGGTTATTGGTCACAAAGTTTGTTTACCAAGTAATGACCACACAGTTTCTATTGTTGTTATTTACACTGCTATTGATATGGTTAGGAGTGGTACGGATTATGACCTGTGTGAGCTACTTCGAATGAATCTTTTGAAGAACTTGAAGGAAATCAATAAGAGAAAGAAAAATACATTATGGTATGGAACTTTGATTATCTACTTACTCTTTTACTTCATGAAAGAGTTACCGATAATTGGTAGGATAGGATGGATAAATGCATAACCTATTGCTCATCAAATCAGGGATTTCATGATCAACCTTGGTGGTTCGGATGAAAAAAAGAACAAGGATTCCAGAAAATGTGACTAGAAGTACTCTGAAAATATTAATTTCCTAGTTTCTACAGATTTATGTTATATGGAAGCAACTGAATCTAGACCAGTGTGGATATCTGAATTGGATTATGAAGTGACTGAGGCTGAGATCGATCATTATACAAAAATACTCTTAGACAAGCCCAAGAATCCCAATGAAGAAGAAATTTCTATGTCTAAAGCCTCTGGTAGTGGAACCGAAACAGGAAAGAAGAGAAAAAGTGTTGTTATCAAACAAGAAGTCACAGAAGAATGTGAATCAGAGAGAGCTCAACACGAGCATAAAAGCATAAACATTCAAGGAGCTTTAAAAGAATTGCATAAGGTAATCCTCGGTGCTAACTTCAATTCATCTATATCAATTGTGGAAAATCTTAGAAGCATGATTAACTCTTTGAAAACATGTATCTCTAGACTAGAAGTACAAACTGGAATTAGGTTTGTAGAACAAAATTTAGAAGATATCAAGAAATGTATAGATGCACATTGCAGAGTGGTGAAGGAATTAAAGGGTGTATAGGTTTGTGAGAAAGAAGCTCAGGAATTACTTTCTTTATGCTTGAATTGGTCTAACAATACACTAAATATCAAAGATGAGATAAGGAAGAGTGAAACTCAAATGAGTACTCAAGCAGATATGTACAGCTTGGCAAATGATAGAGATAATCAGAGATGGTCCTACATTGTCCGGCTTCAAGACAAATTATTTTTCCTCTAGGATCAAAGAAAAAAAGTAATTAAGCAGTTTGTAGCACTCAAAGATATGGTGAAACTAATGCATATTCATGTATCTAGTGCTCTTGATAGTATTGATAATCTATTAGAAGTTAATCTCAGTCCCAATACTTTGGTAGACAGTATAGAGTCTTTGACTAAGCTTGAACTACTATACAAGACTCTTGTAAGTGCAAAAGAAGCATGGGAAGAAGGAAAAGCTTCATGGAAGGTTACCTTGAAGAATCTCAAAGGTTCGTCTTCTTTAATACATTCTTTTTTTGTACATACCATTCTTCTAGTCAATTTTTGATGCATATGCATATACCGGACCCCTATACGTCCTTTTCCATTGATGTCAAAGGAAGAGAGATAGAGAGATAGAAAGACAGATAGAGGAAAAAAAAATTGAAAAGAACTGTTTTGAAAGGGGGAGTATTCGGTTGCCTCTTATTGGTATAAAAATGTTTTTGATATACATGTTGCCATCAATGCCAAAGGGGGAGATTGTTGGAAATATGGAGTCTTGGAACATGAGCATAAAGTGTATATAGATTTATTTGGTTGTTCCTATGTTTTCATTGATGTCAACATGGTGACAACAGTATGGGAAGCTTATTTAGTATATGGGAAGCTAATCTCTATCGGAAGTGTTCTTTACTGATAAACCAGTGCGTTAGTTTTTGAGTTTGAAATTCACCGCAAGAAAATATATGACTCTGAACTCTTGACCATGTTATCATGACTCATTCAGAGAGCTATATCTAGGGTCTTGAGAATTTTTGTGACGAGAGTTGAAAGTTACCATTGAAAGAGTTTAACTTTGTACTCTACAGTTGTTTTATAGCTCAGCATATCAATGTGGGAGACTCTACATTTTCTTAAGAGGAACATTCTAATGTTGCAGTTCTAATGGTAGTCTCTCTTATGTTAATGTGATGAGAAACTAAATTAATATTGGATCTAGAAAGTGTTTTCTTTGAGAATTGTATGCTAGTTTGAGTTTTTGTGTTTACGTCCTAGTCTTGGTCGACCTAACATATGACATGCATTAAGAAGACTAGATATACTTTGCGGATATTTTCTATAGATCTACGCCGACTTGATATAATGCACTACATGGATAAAAATGTTTTAAACCATATATGGTGTCAATAAGAGTTTTTTTTTATTGTTTTCTTTTCATCTAATTAGGCCAACCAAATTGATGAATGAGATATAATTGCATATATATGTAAGACTCTTTGAAGGTGAAAGTGTGTGTGGTGGAGGAGAAAATGTGTAAAGGTGTGAATATGGAAAGGAGAAAGAAGAGAGGTGTGGTGAAGTGCAAAGAGGATTAAGGGATGTTTGAATATGCGAGCCTAAATGATTTATCAGTTGAGGATCATAACAGAATTGTTCAGCGATTGCTGTGAGAAGCAGTACTTCTTATTTAGAGCTTCATTAGAACTAAACCCTGCACATAGAAGGTGTATTCCATCAATTCATACTCTTGGCAGTGAGTCATAACTTTGGTATCTTGGTGGTTAGCCTTCTTTTGTATTCAGGCTGTGAGCCTTTCAAGAACAATGAGTCTTGGTAGTGAGCCATGTAATATACTGTATCCAGATATAATATATTGTGAGTTAATCCTCACCGTGGTTTTTCCCATTTTGGGTTTTCCACGTAAAAATCTTGGTGTTCATATGTGATGATGCATTGTCTTGTTTCCATGTTCTCTCTTGTTGATTCAGTCATATTTGTGATAATGTTTAGATGGATTTTATTTGAATGTTTTTATGGAATACTGATTCAACCCCCCTCTCAGTATTTTGGATATTCAACAGATTAAATAATTTCCTCCTTTTAATCCTTTCTTTTGCTTGTCCTTCTTTGCACAATGATTTTCCTTTGATTATGGATTGGTTGTTCTTGAGCTTTGGCTCTTCTTTCCTTTTCTTCTTTGGAGCTATTTAGGACAATTTGCGTTTTTCTAATCTTTTTTGTTACTAGCCTAATCTTTTCCAGTTTTTTGGCTACAACATCTATGAGTATCTGTTGATCCTCTACGTCTTGCTTTCTAGAAATTTCATGATTCTTATGATTCTCATAGATGGATGTTAAGTAACTATCCTAATGGGTTTGGTTAGTCACCATAGTTCTTACATCCTGATGTCTTGTCGCACTTGGTAGCTTACACTAGAAAGATCATTTATCAAAGAAGAAGAATTTTGCTCAATCTTGGTAATAGAAGAACTAATTTTACTTTGTACAAAAGAAACATTATTTATGTCAACATGAGTTTTCAAACAGTTATTACCAATACTTTTAATATCTATAGCCATATCATCAACATTTTCTTGAGCTAAGATCATCCATTGTGCTAACCAATTTCTCTAGGCTTCAGAGTTCTTTTGTTTTGCACCCAGATCTACATGAAGTCGGGCTTCATATTTTCCCCATAATGTGTTGTCAAGATTAACAATTGTGAAAGTTCTGGGGGTTGGCCATCGGCCAGGTTCATAACCTATGACTTCTTGTTCTTGTCGTTGCATCTCCAACTTACAAATACTTTTCTTTTCAGCTCCTTCTCTGGGGAGGTTTTCTCTCATCATACAACCTATTTCTCCCATTCTAATTATCTTAATCCCTCTCTCTTTTTTTCTTATGGTTCCTCTTCCTTGGGAGTTAAATCCGGTTTCTTGTTGACTTGTTTGGATAGTTTATCTTTGAGCTCAAGATTACTGCTCAAATCTAAAAGTGCGGTCAAGGAAGCTCTAGAGGGAAATGGATTAACAAAATCCTGACAGTGCAGAGGGAGACGGTTGGATGATTGAATGGATTCTTCAGGATTATAATCCATGTATGGCTTATTGGAGATACTTGGAAATTTTTTTGATAAAGAATAGGACCTAGTTGACAAACTGGGTCTCCCACTGGTTGAGGCCTTGGGTTGTTCAAACAAAGTTTCATCGGGAAAAGATATGATATTTGTGCGAACCCTTTTCCTAGTACCTGCAAAACAACATAAATAAACAAGTTAAACAAGGAATTGCAAGCTAAAACAGGGATTCCCCGTGAAATCCATTTACAACATTCAAACTAGGAAGAAAATATTAAAGAACACAATGGAAATGATAAAACAAAGATTGAATCCTAATTAGATGTGCAAACTCATGATCCCATGGGGGAAATGGTGTCAATTTGATGTGAAAATTGGCCATTTCCCAATTCCTAAGATGCAAACTTGATGTGTTGAAGATGATTGATCCACTTTGTTGGTGAAGGATGAGAGCTCCAAGCCAAAATCTGCAAAAACCTAGCTAAGAACTCAATGATAACGAATAAAATTTGAGAGATATTTGAGCATGGTAACTTTGCATAAATTGTGGATGATGAAATGAGGATATGAGCTCTTTATTTATAGAATGCCAAGATGGATGAATGTCCAAATTAGAGCAACATAGGACTAGCATTCATCCAATGGCATGATGCCACTTGTCAATCTATAAATGGATGAAGGATGTGCAAGATTTGGGGAATGTGCCAATAAATGCATAATTTTGAATTTCAAATTTGTTGAAATGACATGTAAGAGGGAAGGGAAAATGCAATAAATGCCACTTGGCTCAAGGCAAAGGACATGTAAGATGAATTTATTACCTTGTTGGATGTACATGTTGACTTGGAATTTTTGAATTCAAATTGAGAGAATATTCCAAAAGATGCCTTGTGAGGAAAATAGAGATTTAATAAATGAATTAAATCTATTTTCATGTGCAACTTGCATTATCTAGAGGATTTGACATGAGATGAGATTAAATTAATTAAGGGTTAATTAATTTAATGAGAGAGGTTAGATGATGTGACCTATCTGACTCAAATTTATGGATTTATTTAAATCAGATAAGAGAGGAATATGACAAGAGATTAATTAAATAAGGATTTTGATTTATTTAATTAAAAGAGATGGTGTTAGATTAAATCAAATAATTTTTTATTTATTTAATTTAATGGATAGACTTTAGAGATTTAATCAAATAACTGATTATTTAATTAAATAGGGATAATTAGATCAGATGGATTGATTTTAATTAACAAAAGAGATTGACTTAATTGGATAAAATGATTTATTCAATTAAGAGAGGAATACCGATGAATTTAATCAAATAAGGAAATTTGATTAAATGGTTAGACTAAGGGATGATTCTGGAAGAAACGATGTTAGTAGGTCAGGATCAGATGCACAAGGTCAATCAATATATTTTATGTGTCTACAATATCAATGCTAGAAACTCGTCTGCTTTGCACACGAGGTTTAGTAGACTACAACTTATGGGGTGGTGTAGGTAATTCTTGAAACCTAGGTTGTGATTGATTGATGAGTTTCTCAATTATCGAAAATCCTATATCAAACCCTTTATGATTGATATGCCGACCAAATTCAAGGATGTTTGAATTTCCTTTTGGGTAACTTACCTCAGCTAGAAAATATGATGGCAGAAACACAGTATTTAGTAAACGATAGATGCAACATCCACCAATGGTAGCATAAATAGACTCAGGTTGAAGCTCAACACCCTTAACTTGCAAAAGTAATCAAAAGGAAACTGTACATACTTATCATCTAGACTAATGGTGAAATTTGGGCGAATAGAAATATGACCATCACCTCCTTTTCTTTCATCAGAGGCTTTGATGAATTGGCCCCGAAACTGGGCAATGACAACTTGATCCCAAATTTAACAATGGGTATCTATCAAACTACCAAAATATTTAGCTCCTATGTCGTAGTTAAAATGAGGATGGACGATTATATCAACATAAGAGAAACATACATGGAAATACCCCTTTTCTTTCCATCTTTTAATGTCTTCTAGTAATAAAAATGGAATATATACTGGACAAGTCCCAACTCTAGACACCTTAAGATTTAATTCAGATTGTCGGACAAAGTGCATTGTTTTAGCCTTAATGCCTTTTTCAGGATATAGATTTGATATCTTAACATCTGGAAACTTAAAATTTCCCTTATCATCTATGTATTCTTCTTTGTCCTCAAAATAATTATGTATGACAGAAGAGAGAGAGCTACTAGCATTCATAGACCTTTGACTAGCCATTACAGGTAGATCAGAACTTGTGTGTTTTGATCCTTTCGCTGCTACGTTTTATGTCTTACTGCTCACCCTTCCACACCTGTCCATCGGCTTCAATACGGGATTTACAATCTTATTGCGGGTCCACAGCTACTCACAATCCTACTTTGCAGCTTTCAATTCCAGATCCACGGGCAATAATTTGTCTTCAGAGCAGAATCCCTAAGCTATCTCACTTGTGAACAATAAACAATATTATGGAAACAAGAATGAGGACAAATAGACCACCAATACAATAGATTTTTGGGGCAGTTAGCTCTTTGGAATTAAAGCATTGACCACATGGTTCATCAGATCAAGATCCAGGAATAATATCGAGATTAAGGCTAGATTTTAGGAATCACAAATACAATAGGCTCTGATACCAATTAAGCGGACTCAAGAAATCTTATTGATCAACTTGCAATCTTGCATTACAACATGCATATAGATTTATGATCATCCAGATCATGTGAAATGCATAATGAGATCATACGTCTAATATGCCAAACCTATGGACTTTATGGAACTACTAAGCTCCCAGACTCCAATCCAGAAATCTTCCAAATTGTGCCTTGAGTGTGGCCTCATTTAATAGGTTTTCATTATTCATTTCTTGTTTTTTTATGTTTAATGGCTTCCTCATTTTAATGGTTTTCAAGTATTTCATTGGGATTGTAGCTTAGTTAAATATTGCTTAAATTTGTATGGATATGGTGTATTTAGCTATTACTATGACTACAATCACAGTTCTCAAAGGGATAAAATATCAAAATTGAAATAAAATAATATGTTAAATCAATTACTTGAAGAATACCTAAAGGAAGATGTGTGCCTAAGGTGTAATGCCTCAAGTGATACATTTGTGTTATTCATTTGATGAATCATTTCATATATGTGATATAACTAAAGATAGAGTGTAAGGTTAGAGATAAAAATGTTTTTGAATTTATAAATCAAGTTAGTTTTTATGATAATAACAAAGGATGTTTTACAAAAAAGGTTAATTTTAATATTATTAAAAGAATAAGTTATGATGGAAATGGTTTGGGAAAATATGGGAAAAGAATTAGAAACCCAATTTAACCATGTGTGAGGCTAAAAAATGAAGGCAATAAATATATTAAAAGTAAAGAATATACAAATGAAGTTACAAGTATTATATTTACAAACAAGTCAATTCAGAAAATACAATGTTTCAATGTTCTTGTAACAAGCAAGGACATCAAAAGGAAATGTGTTGAGATGTTCATCCTTGTACTATTTGTGGATTAAAGAATCATTCTAAAAAAATGTGTTGGAATAAAGAGTGAAAGAAGCAACCAATAAAAGAGTATACAAATGAATTATGAAAGGATTGGATTGTCTAATTGGTAAAAGATCACAAATATGTTCAAAATTTTTTACAAGCATAAATAATCTCATGTCAAACAAAATAACAATAAAACAAGGGTTGAAGGTTTGAGTTGGGTGACTAATGATTGTTTGTTGAGTTTAGATAGCCTTCTATGCAAAATCATCCTCCAAAGACTCAAAACAAGGGGATAGAGGACGGCTATCCTCTGTTATCCCCAAAGGTGAAGAAATAAGAGTTGTATGCTTAAATCTGAAGCATCCAATAAAGCATGATATGTTGATTTGACCCCTAGCAACAATGGGTCCAAAGGTGAATTAATTGAAACATGGCCCAAAGAAAACCCATTAGGATTCACAAAAGTCACCTCAACCCTCGAGGCCAAGTCCTCCTCCAACATCTCATCCTTAGAGTCAAAAAAATCACCAACCATCAAATACCCACTTTGAACATTTTTCCACCAAGTTGACTCACCTTTCTTGTGGAAAGAGCTAGGGAAATCTGAAACAAAGTGTGATAGAAAAGAATATCCTACAATGAAAGGGGAGACCCTCATCGTCAAGTGTCTAAGTCCATGATCTATCCCCAACAAGTAGGACAATATCCCTAGGAAAATCTTTACAAGTGTCAATATCCACGAGAATGTGAGCATAAGTAGTATGGTCGTAGTTAACTGGCAGGAATTCCTCCTATAAAAAACAACCAAGAGCATTGCCAATAGATTCAAATCAAGAAACTTTCAAAAACTAAAGAGGAAGATTGGGAAGTCTAACTCAAATAGGAAAAATAGTTAAGGATTATGTAAGAAGGTTCAAGGATCGAAACCAAGGCTTGAGAGAAAGGGAATGCTTTCCCCACAACCAAACCCCATCCTCCAACACTTGCATCCTATCATCACTCGACTAGAAGGATACCACAAAAAATTCCCACGCACAATGATAGAGTTCAATCTTTCCCTCAGTGAGGAGTCTCCAAGAATATAGAACCCATTTGTTTAAACCAAGGATACAAGGCCAAAAACCACTGAATTTGCAGATGAGAGCATGGCATTTAAAGCCTTCTTCGTTATCTAAAATCTCTTGATCACATATAACAATAGGGGAAGAAGAACATTGCAAGGGTTTCCCTTGCTGTGAAGGGCAAGTTGATCCCAACGAAAAGAAAGAACCTCCTTCAAGAAAACCAAACTGAGCAGCCTTGGCATGCAAATGCTTCGATCCGAGCACAAGAGAGGAGAAGTGGTAGAGTTTCCTAGACCAGTAGAAGATGCCACACCAGTCACCACAAGAGTAGAATTGACATGTAAGGAATGCAACACTAGAGGAGGTAAGTTGTGCAAATAGGATATCCTCAACAGCAAGGGTGTTCAAACCAAGGATAGCACCAATAGACCCAAGAGTAGAGGAAAGACACGACCCAAGAGAAAAGACAAAACATGGCCTACGAATGAGAATGACAGTCATTTTTAATTTTTGCAACAAATAGCCATACTATCTTACTAAATGTTATTAGTGAAGTAAACATGTTAATACCAAGTATCATTTCATCAAGAGAACTAGTAAACAATGGAGGAATCTACTTGGAGTTTTGTAGATCAAAATATCAATTGGTAGATATATTCACAAAGGCACTAGCAAAGGAGAAATTTGAACATTTAAGAAAGAATTTGGGATGTCTAAGTAGCTAGTGGTAAAAATTAATGGGGAATGTTGGAAGAAACTATTAAATAATTTCCACCATAATTAATCAAAGAGGGTTAACACATTGAATTGTTTGGAGGCATGAACTTACTAGAGGGTATCACATTTGGTAATTCTATAAAGTTTAAGGATTTGAAAAGACTGCTTGAATTTTTTGGTATGACAAAACTTGCAAAACTAACCATTCATTATTGGCCCCAATTCTACCTTAAGGAGCTATGAAGATTTGAAGAAAACCATTTTCAACAATTAGAAACAATTATCTATAGTATATATTATTTAGAAAAAGAATATTAGATATACCTATTTTCACAATTTGGCCATTTTAGTCAACCTTGTCTTTGTTCATTCTATCACATTTTCTTCACTATTTCCACAAGAAAATTTCATTATAGCATCAAAGACATGCAAGGTCATATATCATCCAAAAAACCATATAAATTAATCTACGAACTTTCAACCACTATAAGGGCCACTTGAATTCCATCAAAGTAAAGGCATGAGATTTATACTTGGAGCATTTATATGTGGAATATGTAGCATTAATTGCAAAGGTTATTGCTAAATCTAAAATTTTGTAGTGTTGATTGCAAAGATCGTTGCTAAATCTAAAAATTTGTAACATTGATTGTAGATATCATTGTTGAATCTAAAAAGTTGTAGCATTGATCGCAAAGATTATTGTTGAATATAAAAAGTTATAGCATTCATTGTAGAGATTGTTGTTGAATCTAAAAAGTTGTAACATTAATCATAGAGATTGTTGAATCTAAAAAGTTGTAACATTGATTGCAAAGATTGTTGTTGAATCTAAAAATTTGTAGCGCTTATTGCAAATATTGTTGTTGAATCTAAAAAATTGTAGCATTGATTGCAAAGATAGATGTTGAATCTAAACAAATTTATAGCATTGATTGCAAAGATTGTTGCTAAATTTGTGAAGTTTTTTTATCGCAAAGATCATTGCAAATGACTTCACCTCCTTTATTAATAGAACTATGAAAGAAATCTTGTTATGGATAGTGACATGAACACAAGTAATTGAGAGTGTTCAAAACAAGGATATGTTTGTATACTTTCGTGAAGGCATTGGAGTTAAATATTCTTCATTTGTACATGGGTAGCTAATAAACCTATTTGTTATAGGTGGCCCTCATCATCTAGTTAAATTGTGTGATAAAATAAAGTTTATAGGCTGGTGTTAAAAATATAAACTATATTTATTCACACTCAAAAAAAATATGGAGTCATGGTTGATGCAAGAGACACATTTGTGCACATATATTATCTATTTAAAGATCATAAAATTTAACAAGTTTAGAGATAGAGCCAATCTATTCAAGCTCTCCAATTTCAACAGTATAGAATTAGTGCAACAATTATTGAATAAAGTGCCTCATGGACAAGGAATGTGAAATGTTTGATTCATGTACCTCGTCAAATGCATTGATTGTAATATATACATGAAATATTTTTATTGAATCAATCTTAAAAATATATTAGCAAATGCAACAAATTGAGTGGGTTTTAGAAGATGGGGCTTATAATGATGCAACTGAAGAGATTAAGGAAAATTTTGACAACACATCCCAATCATTCAAAAAATTATTCCAAATATCGACACTTACAACCAACACATGTTAATGATTTGACGAAATGTACTAACAATCATTTGACAGTCATTTATATGAAAATTAAATCATATAAATTAAACATTCAATCATAAAGTTTGTAGTGTTATTTGTGTTTATTTGTTTTAATGAATTAAATATTGTACACTCATTCTAGGGGCCAAACTATTGAACAAGACAACTAAGAGGGGGGTGAATAAGTTGTCATAGATTTAAACTTTAATTCATTCAGCGAAACTAATCCTTAACACTGCTTAGCAGATTAAACATCAAATACTAGTGTAGAAATTGAAAACCATCACATAAACACAATAACACCAAATTTAAGTGGAAAACCCGACAAGGGAAAAACCACAGTAAGGATTAACTCACACTATAGAGAATATCAAAACCAATTAAAAGAGGCTCACTGTCGAAACAAAGACTCACTGTCTGGAACAAGGACTCACTGTCCAATAGAGCTAACAACCCGAAGGGCTCACTGCCATAGAGATACAAAGAAGATAAAGAAGACTTGTTACAGAAAGAAGAGAAGCTCAATGCAACAGAGAAATCCACCACAATTCATTCAATCCACTTGCAGACATGCACAAATGATAGAGTGCACCTTCAACTCACTGCTTCTAGATACTCAACATTTAGGCTTCACATTGATCTGTCATATGTACTCGCATCATACACACACACTAATTCGCACTTATCTCTATTATCTTTTCGCTCTTGTCTCTATTTCCTTTGTTCTCTTCGCTTCTTCTTCCCTAACTCATTCTGCATTTATACCATCTTCAACTTTGAAACATATCCAAAGTTGGCCATCCAAATTTAAATTCAAATTAGGTCGGCACCAAAACATCTTAAGGTGGAATTAGAATGAGGGCAACCTAAACACACGCTTCATGAGGACCCAAATAGATCCAACAAGCTTCAATAACTCTAAAAATAGTATTCCACACAAGGTCGGCCAAACCAATGTAAAACAAATAGAACAATTAAGCATGAACTTTCCAGATACCAAAACTATCTTCAATACAATCAAAAAAACTCAAATCTAGAACCGCAAGTCATAAGACTTCATCAAAGAAAAATCTAGACCAACAATATTTCTCTCAGACCTCAACCAGAAACACAGAAAACTACAGTTCACAGCTGGTGAACATAACTCGCACTGTACATTAACCAACAGCCAAAAATTGAGATATAGCAGCTTCCAACAACCATGATCAACATATTTGAACCATAAAAATATAGGAGAAAATCCCGAGCAAAACCCGCAGCAACCATTGAACATTTGCAACATATCTTCATTACAATTTTCTCAATATCCTCGACATACATAGCCAATAACTTGTATCCATGACACTAGTGACAACAACATGATCGAACCTGCAAAATTCTGATGTTTCATCTCAAAGCCTTGTCACATTTTTGTTGATACCTGTAGGGTTGGGAGTTTATTTTCTCTTCACTGTTGAGGGGTTCTATTTCACTATTGACTTCCTATTGCCCATTGCCGGTCACTTCAAAACATCTTATGACATTCACTGTTGTTGGGTAACCGGTCCCTCATGCCTAAGTCTGAATGTTTTAATTTTTATAAGGTTAAGTAAAGAGCCTTTTGGCCTTTACATCCTTCGCATTATTATGGCTTAGGTGTCTTTGAGCCCTTTCTAGCGTATCATCCTAGAGGGTCCCCTTCATTAGATCAACTTTTCAACATGTGTCTAAAGGTTTTCACTTAAGTCTCGTCGGCCTTTTATCCTTATTGCTCATTGTTGATTACTTCAGAAGTGCATGTTTTGAATTGGCAACGAGCGATGATGCGGTATTTCTTTGATAACGCTTATTGCAAATAGCTGCTAGAGCTCCTAATTTCAATGCGCAGTGAGCAATATTCTTTGTCATTGAGGGATCGCTTATCGTTAATGGCTTTTGAGCCTTGAATATTGTAATAGCGATAAATAATGGCCTCTAGCCTTAAGTTCTTATTTTATCGCTCATTGTGTATATGTTGTGAAATGATAAATTTCAATTAGCGATGAGCGTTAGGATGGGTTTCCCTTGCATCGCGTATCGTGGATATGTTTTTAATGTTAAGTTTTATATTCGCAATACGCAATACATAATGTTACTATGAGGATCTCTCATCGCTAATTGCTCACAAACTATATGAGGAGAATTAGTGATGAGTGATGGCCTCATGTTTCATTGCTCATCGCAGATCCATTCCAAAGTTTAATTTTCAAAGTAGCAATGAGCGATGGAGTTCTCTTTTAAAAGTTTCTTTCACTAATTTGAATAAATCTTATCTACGATGTCTTTTGTACTATTGTTTTCATGCAGGTGCATGTGTCCTAATATGATCTCTTCACTATATCTCTCGTCGCTAATAGGATTCCAGGTGCAAAGTGTGAATTAGAGATGTGCGATGGGAATGAACGTGATCAAAGGACAGGTCGTAGATCCAAGGGCTGAAATTTCATCTCATGGAATGCTTGCATCGTTGATAGAGTTGGTCAAGAATGAGGTATATCAGCGATAAGCGACAATCATTACATGAAGAGGCAACATGGAACAATCATGAAGACATCATATGAAGCAAGAAAGAAAGTAGCGAGGCAAATTGATAACCGCTGATCTCATTTTAAAACAGAGTGATCAATGATTAGGGTTTAAACATGAACAGCGAATTGTCAGTTCGCTTGCGCAAACTTACTATCAAGCATTAATGGTAACATGTTTGTCTCTTGGCCATAAAAGAAAATAGATACCTGGTTGGTTGTGCACTTGGATTCTCTCGCAAGCAGAAAGGATATCAGAAGTTGAGGAAATTGTGTGGGAACCTCCAGAAACTACAAAGTAATAAATGTGGCATAGCGTTTACTCGGTAAGCAAACTATATACCTCTTTCTAGCTGATGTATTGAGGTGAAATAACTTAGAAGGCTGATAGGAAATTGGGAGAATTGTCTGATTGTCCATTACTGATAGATTCAATTTGGTGATAAGTGTTGGGTAAAATTTGGAGAGAGTGTTTTGTTCAATAAGTAGTGCCTTGGCTCTCACACTTGTGAAGGCTTTCTTTTCGGATGTGATAAATTATAAACCCTAGTTCTCTTGCATCTACAAACATGAGTGAGTCGAAATCCAATGAATCTAGCATCAGGCCAGAGAGGAAACCAAAACAAAAGAGGGTTAAACAACTTAAAACTCGGGATGTTTCAATTGAGGTTAAGTCAAAACCACCTGCATCATCTAACCCTTCACCAAGTACTCCTGCATCATCTACTAGGTCCAGAAGTCCAAAGAAGGAAACGGAAAAGTTTATGCAAGAGGCCTCTAGAGACATAAAGGAAGGAGGGTCACGAATTGGAAAAAGACCTACAAGCCAAGTTGTCGTGACCACTAGGTTAATTGATAGTGCTGGTGAAATTGGTGAGAAACCCTAGCCTCAAAGCAGGTGGCAGCTTTTCAAGTATGCTATTAATAGGCAGCATTCTAGTAAGCCTACATGTTATTTATGGGGGTTGAACCTTGGGAAGCTGGTGGTCCCAAATGTGTTTGCAGAGGTGGACTTGATGATGGAACTAGCTAGGCACTATAATCCCATTGACAAAACAATCAGGAGTGAAAATGGTGATATAATCTTAGAAGTGATGAAGGACAAGATGATCGATGTATTTGGGTTAAATCCCAATTATACTGTGAAGTTTAGGCACGCAGAGTTATATGTTGAATGTGAGAAAAAAAAACTTGCATATAGAGAGAGACTACTTGTTCGGCATAGAATCAACAAGGAGAAATTCACTGCTAAGGATGCTAAACTTTTTGAGTGTGAAGAGTTTGTGGATCATTTCAAGAATACTTATTATTGCTTGAATCAAGTGTTGGCTCAAGATTTTGAGGTAAGCATAGCCCCTAATTTGTTGGTGATGGTGGCAGATAAACAGGGTCATAATCGGAACACTAGTTTTGATTATGCCAACTATGTTGCTGATAGGATGCATGAGGATTTCCTCAATTTAGAAAAGGAGGTGCTCCCTTTATATTTCCCGCATTATTCTTTGATAATGCATATGCTCTTATGGGAGGGTGATTATGAATGGAAAAGGAAGTTAGATTTGAGACTTAGGGATAGTGAAAATAATGTTTTACCAGTACAAATGTGGACATACATTTGGGATCAGGATTGTTCCAATTCCAATTATATCTTATTTGATAATGTTATAAGATATGGTATCTTAGAGGCATTGGGTGTAGCACCTATTCACAGGCTCTCCTGGAATCAGAAATATCATGCGCTCAAAAGATACACTAGGATCTAGAGCAACACATAATTGGGCAAACTAGTTTCTTCATTCAGAATATACTTTGATCAGAGCTTATGGAGCTAAAGTGGCCCCACATTGTTTACCTTTGTATGTCTCAGACAGATTGGCCTTTATGGAACTCAAGTGGCAGATTGATGTCGTGGATTATGAGATATTCAGATTTCCCAAGAAAGGTATTGTGGTAAATCCCCAATGCACTTTTGCTTACTTCAAAGTTACTACCCCTGAGGCATATGAAAAGTTTGGGATCATGGTGAATAACCTTAGAATTCTTGTTAATGAGATTAGGATTTTTGATCTGGAAGGATTTGTGGGAGGAAGGAGAAGAGATAAAAACTTAAAGGTGATATGCCATGAGTTTTTATATAGAGATGATGTGTTAAGGAATCTGATAAGTGATGAGGTTTTCATGACTAGAAGGAAGGAATGGACAGCTATAATGAACATTAAAGAAAATATCATAAAGAGGAATGCCTTTTATGTGAGTCCATATAATGTAATTGCAGACCCTCTTGAAAGAGCTTTCACCATGCTAAGGGATTATCAGAGTGGTGATTTTAAGGTTAAGGTGAAGGAAGTTGTTGATAAAGTGTAGGTTCTCCTAGAACAACAATAACAAGCTTTGGATATCCCAAAGCAACCTGCAGATGTTCAAGAAATTAGGGAGGAAAAAATGGCAGAACATGTACCTGGGAATGAGGAGGTGGAGCAGAAATTCCCTCCTCATATTAAGGAAATTCATAGTTCAAATGTTCCCCCTAACAGAATTGTCAAATGGCAATATGATAAGGAAAGTGATGATGATCCCAGGATTAGGGAGTGTGATGAATTCCTTGTTAATGATAGATTTGTGCAATCCAAAGAGTTTCAGGAGTTTATGATTCAACAGTGGAGTAAAGAGATAAAGGAGATACTTGAATTAGCTCATGCTAATGTTGAACCTTCTCATCAGGAGGAAGCTGAGAAAGCAGAGGAGGAAAAGATAAGGGCTGAAATTGCAACTATTACCTCCACTGAGGCTGGGAAAATTGTCAAGGATAGTGGAATCATGTTGTTACCAAGATGTACTATCACTACTGCTATAGCATATGATGCAGTAAGAAGAGACCCTCAGTTTTCAATATCTGAAGAGCATTTTGAGGATAAGTTATTTGGTTCTAGATACAGTCCAAAGTTGCATACTCTTTTGGTCTATGGCACCTAATACTGGTAAACATGATGTTGCTAGGCCTATTGAAGAGGTTATTGGCTCCTTAGTGGTCAAAAGAGCTACAGATATAACTCTTGTCCGAGCAATTGAGTTAACAGCTAATGTTGCAATGCTTAGTGTGGATACTGCACATATTTCTCAGAAGAAGTATGATTCTTTGGTGAAGGAATACAATAAGGCTTTAAAAGATAAATAAAATGAGGACCACTGTTGAGGCTGCTCAATCAAAAAAGATGATAACCCTGCCATCCTCTTCTTCCTCAAATTTGTCTACACAAGACAGGGAGACCTTGGCCTTGCGAATTGATGATTTGAATGGTAAGTTGACTACTGAGAAAGAAAATGTCAAGAAGGCTACACTTGAAACTGTTAAGGTGGCAAATAAAATTTTTGAGGATGTGTTGAAGCATAGGGTGACTAAGTTGGTCAACAAGGCTGATGATGTTTGGGTCACCTATAAGAATATTCATGAAGCAAATACAAAGTATTTATAGGTACAAGAGACCTTCATAAATGAATGGAATAATTGGATTACTAGGGTGAGTGCTTTGAGGGAAATGATGCCCAAGATGAAAGAGGAACCCGAGGCACCTACTAATATTCCTGAGGTTTTGCAAATCATTGACTCAATTAATAAAATAACTACCTTCCATGGGAAGCTAGGTGTGCAACTCCAAAGTAAGCTGAAAATATTTAAAGAGATGGAGGAATGTGGTATACCTCAAATATTGAGTCCAAAAGGTGAGTTGGAGCCATTTGACACTTGGAAGAAAGATTTGGGAGGGATGCTTGCAACAGCTATGATACAATTGACTATCACTAATTACATCTTGCTAAATTCAAATATTGATACAATGGTGAGGATTGAAACAAAGATGGAAATCTTTGTTAAAGAGGCCAGGGTCTTAATTGATGCTAGATATTCTCAGTACAATACTAAAGTGCAAGGTTTATTGAATGTAAAGTGGCCCACTAAAGAAGAATATAACACCTGGTTGGAGAAATACACAGAGTGAATCCATGTAGAGATTGATAATGAACAAGAGAAATAATGGATAGGAGAAGAACAATGCATAGCCTGAATAAAGTACAGATTAGGCTTTTGGTAAAAAATTGTTCTCTCCTCAATTTGAGATGGGTAGCACGTGGTGCTAATATGGATAAACGAATTTTTACTTTTTATCTATTTTCCTTGTCTTGCTTTGCAAGTTTTGTTGTCTAGTTCTTTCACGGTTGGCATGTTTGGGCGTGTGGGGAATATTTTGAAGCTGTTGTAACAAACAAATGATTTATTTTTTAGGTGGGACCTGTTTTCTACAATGAGTTGAGGTCAATTTTGTCTCATGTTTATTTGCACCACCTAAAGACTCGAGTGTAACTGAAATAGGAATATTGTTATAGAGGTCCAATGAAATTTTGACATGTGTGCTTCCTGACCTAAGGCTTTTTTTGCACTTTCATCTCTATAAGAAAGAATTCAGGGCCGAAAGCAGCAGTTAGTTGAAAATTTGAGTTAACACAGTGAAATTGTCAAGATAATACTAAGCAAGTTTTAGATTTTTTGTCTTAAGTTTCTTTTGGAGTTAAGTATTATGTATGTAATTTTGATAAAAGAATAGCAACTACAATACAAAGTAATACCAATTTCATGGCATTGTCTCTCCTTGTATGCGTTCTACGAGTTATGAGTGAAAGTAATCCAGGATTCCTTTCGTTTGTCTCTATCATTTCTTGATGGATGTTTAATTCCATGCTTGCTTGTTGATTCAGTGAGTTGATGTAAGTGCTTGGGTGAGATTAATAACTTGTGAGAACTGGGTGCTAGGATGATTGTAAGCAGTAATAATCATAAATGTCATAGAGGAATGTTGTAATGCAGTGTTTCTTGAGATTGTAGGTGTTATTGTTTAAGTTGTTATCAAGTCATATAGATTGTATTGACTCCATGCTTGGGATAAAGGAACTGGTTCGTGCAAGGTACTTGTGGTTCAGTTTCTATGTTGATTCATTGGCTACTCACTTTTTAATTACAAACTCTCAAATGGATACCATCGTAGTTGTCTTGTGTTGAAGTCCACCTTCTCATGCTCAATATATAGGACAGTGTTTAATAAGTTTCCAACTTATTTGATGCATTATATTGAATGGTTTTATAAGTATCTATTATTGACAGTGAATCTAATTATAATTGTGCAAGTTCTTGAATATACATTGTGGGATCACCCTTCCGGGTTTCATAGAGCCTAAAGAGTAGGAATAGAAGTTTTGTAGCTTCTATTCGTTTGTTGGCCAATCCCTTTAGAAATACTGATAATTGGAAATGGCAAAGCCAATAGGTATTTCTGGAGATCAGTTTGGTTCTTAAAAAATAACCAACACAGCAATCAAATGATAACCAATTGACCAGTTGACATCAATGACAACACCTTCAATCTTTTCATTCTTGCAACAATCTCCCAATTTGTCATTGATGGGAAAACATGATGTGAAAAACCATCAAAGACACCACACTAGCTTTGAATACACTTCTCAAGATTTTTCTTTATGTTCTTTTTTGTTTCTCCCCCTTAGTAGATAGTCTTTTATATTATTCATTTTTTCTTCCTCTTCTTTTTCACATGCTTTCTCTCTTTTTTTGCATGCTTCCTCTCCCCCTTTGACATCAATGGCAAAGGCCAAAGATATTTTACATTGATTTCCCCTTTGACATAGAAAACAGAATACTCGCAATAACAACACCTGACACTACCTACTCCCCCTAAGAGGTAGCCACCAAAACATCAGTCCAAAAGAAAGATAGACCCATAGATTCACCGGACTGATGCACCTCCATATGCATCTAGTTCAAGAAAGGAGGGGAAATGACCCCTAACTTCTCCCGGAGATACTCAAAAGTATCTTTAGGAAGAGCCTTCATAAATATATCAACCACCTGATCTTTCTCGGAACATACTCAAGCTTTACTTCATTCTCCATGACCTCTCTCAAGAAATGATATATGATAGATATATGCTTTGTCCTCGAGTGCATCACGAGATTCTTTGAAATTTTAATTGCACTTGTATTATCACAAAAGATAGAAATAGGATCATCATACACCACTGTGATATATTTCAATTTATGTTTCATCCATAGAACTTGTGTACAGCAAGATGCAGCAACAATATATTCAGCTTCAACAGTAGACAGGGAGATTAAATCTTGGTTTTTACTCTACCATGCCACCAATCTGCAATCAAGAAATAATGCACCACCACTTGTACTCTTTCTGTCATCTACACATCCAACCCAATCTACATCTGTATAAGCACTTAGAGTAAAATCAGTATCTCTTGGATACCATAATCCATAATTCGGAGTGTCATTCAAATATTTGAATATTCTTTTAACAGCGGCATGTGTTTCCTTAGGATCTTCTTGAAATCTAACCACAAAATAGACAACATGCATAATATATGGTCTAGTAGTAGTCAAATACAATAGTCCACCATTCATAGATCTATACTTGCTCTGATCAGCCTTAGGTGAATCATCATCTTTACCCAATTTGCAACCAGTCACCATAGGAGTACATATTGGTTTGAAACCATCCATCCCAAACTTTTTCAACATCTCTTTCACATACTTAGACTATGAAATAAAAATTTATTTCTCTATTTGATTGATTTGTAACCCAAGAAAGACATTCATTTCTCCAAACATAGACATTTCAAATTCTTTATGCATCTCTTCCACAAACATCTTGCACATATTTTCACTTCCTCCAAAGATAATGTCATCAACATATACAGTTACAATCAAAATTTTCTCATTTTCAATCTTAAAATACAGATTACTATCTGTCGTACTTTTGTTGAAACATTGTTGAATCAAATACATGTCCAACCTCGCATACCAAACTCTAGGAGCTTGCTTCAATCCATATAATTTTTTCTTCAATCTACACACCATATCCGGTTGATTTGTCAACTAAAATCCTTTTAGTTGTTCCATGTAGACCTCTTCTTCTAGCTCACCATTCAAAAATGTTGACTTGGCATCCATCTGATAGACCTTAAAGTCGTTATGAGCAGCAAATGCTAAGAACATCCTTATAGCTTCCATTCTTGCTACCGGAGCAAAATTTTCCTGAAAATCTATGCCTTCCACTTGTGAGTAACATTTACACACAATCCTTGCTTTATTTCTAACCACTTCTCCATTCTCATTCAACTTATTTCTGAATACCCACTTTGATCCAATAATGTTTTTATCATCGATCTTTGGACCAATTCCCAAGTTTGATTCTTCTCAATCTGCATAAGTTCTTGCATAGTTTTCATCCAATGTTCATCTTTACATGCTTCACTTACAGTCTTTGGTTCAATCTCAGAAAGTAAACACATATTAACTTTGGCAACAGCTCTGCTTCTAGATAATACTCCTTTAGTCTTATCTCCAATAATCTAACTTTCTACATGATTCGTTTATACATATCTAGGTGTCTTAGGTGACATCACCAAAGCATCTTCTTCTCTTTCATTTTGTTCATTCTACTTCTCTTGCTCATCATTTTCTTGTTCTTCCACAATCTCTTCAATTCTTACACAATCAAGTTCATCGGATACATATCCATCAATGTCAATTGAATTCTTCATTGTCTCATCAACCTTGACATTTGCACTTTCTACAATCTTTCTCAGTCTTTTATTGAAACATTTGTATGCTTTGTTTTTAGTAGACTATCCAAGAAAAATACCTTCATCACTTCTTGCATCAAACTTACCTAAAGTTTCTTCATATCTTTTGATATAACATTTGTTTTCGAATACCCTGAAATACTTAACAGTAGGAATTCTTCCAAACCATAGCTCATAGGGGGTCTTTGTACTATTTTCTCTTGCTTGAACTCGATTGAATACATAAATAGCAGTATGAATAGCTTCTCTCCAGTAAACTTTTGGTAAACCGGCCTCAGTGATCATTAATCTAGCAGACTCTTAAACTGTTCTATTTTTCCTTTCAACAACTCCATTATGCAGAGGAGTTCTCAGAGCAAATAACTATTTCTTTATTCCATGCACTTCACAAAACATATTAAACTCATGAAAGGTGAATTATCCACCTCTGTTAGACCTTAAGAATTTTATCAAGTTTGCTTCATTTTCAACCATAGCTTTGAATGTCTTGAATCTATCTAATTTATCTGATTTCTCTCTAAGAAATGTAACCCATGTATATCTAGAATATAATCATCAATCAAAAGCATAAAGTACCTTTCACCTTGTAGACTTCTCACTCTTGTAGGACCACAGAGATCTGTATGAATTAAATCTAGCAGACCAGTAGTAGACTGTTCCTTTGATCTATAGTGACTTCTTGCTTGCTTTCCAAACTAACAATTCCTACATATAGCATTAACAGGCTTTGTAATTCTTGGTAAATCTCTCATGACCTGAATTGCACTAATCCTTACCAAGTTATCAAAATTCATGTGACACATTCTTCTATTCCATAACCAACTATCATTAATCTGAGTCATAAAACATCGTCCATCAGCACCCTTAAGTTGATAGATATTTCTTTCAAATTTCTTTCCTATAGCAATCAATGTTTTGGATCATTTCTAAATCTCACACCTCTCATCCTTAAACACAAGATCATATCCTTTATTGCACATCTAACCAACACTCAAAAATTTATGTCGTAATCCCTTAACATAGTAGACATCATCAGTATTATGCTTGCCATCAAAACTTACTAAACCTATCCCATAAATTTTAGCACCAGTATCATCTCCAAACATAACCAAGCCTCCATCATATTTTTCAAGTTTAACAAACTTACTTTTATCACCAGTCATGTGATGTGAACAACCATTGTCAACGACCCAATAGTTATTTTCTTGATTAGCATGTAGGGCAGAGATAATAGTACCTTCATTTTTTCTCCTTTTTCGAAGGGCTTTCCTTCACTTGTTTTTCAAAATTAGCAGAAGTAGATTCATCCTTTATAGCCAAGAACAAGCATTCATTGTCATCAGGATCTTCATACTTAGAATCTTTGTCAGATATACTAGCATTCTTATTCACATAATATGCTTTGTTAATCTTCTTTCCTTTCTTTTCTTTCTCATATCTTTGTTTACTCCTCTTAGCTCTTTTTGGACACTTTGCAACATAATGACCTATTTCTCCACAACTAAAGCATTTAACAGGTAACTTACCTTCATACTTACCAAAGCCTTTTCTCATCGTTCTCACAAAGTTAGCTTCTATTTCATCAAAATTTTCTCCATCCGAATATTCAGCTTTTGTCGCCTTAAAAGCAGTTTCTGATTTGCATCCATTCCTCAGACTGAGTTTCCTCATCTCATAAGATGTCGAAAATCCCAATAGATCTTTAGTGCAAGTCTTATAATGTATACTATGTTCAATAGCACACACCTTCTCATTGTAAGCATCGAGGAGAGTTCTAAGAATCTTCTTTACAATTTTGGTTTCATCTATAGTAGCACCAAGTCCTCACATTCCAGCCACTATCTCATCCAATCTTTGTAAATAAGCTTTAATATTCTCATCTTCAGACATATGCAGAAACTCAAACTGTGTCTCCAAATTCTATATTTTTGCCTATTTAACTCTCTCATCACCTTCATGTGCCCTTTCCAAAGCATCCCATACTTTCTTAGCAGACTTCAAATTTTGAACCTTAATCAACTCGGAATGTACCAGACTGTTCTTCAAAATGTACTTCGCCTTATTGTTCGCTTCATGCGTTTTGATCTCATCAGTCGTACTTGGGCCATTAGCAGGAGTGTAAGGATTCTTGTAGGCTTTCTCCACATCATATCCGCAATACTCCAGATATGCTTCCATCAATATTTTCCAAATAGAATACTTAGTTACATCGAACCTCGGATAATCATAAGTCATCTTGTCAGCCATCCCGAACCTTCCTCAAGTGGTTAAACTCTTCACCAAGGAACCAAGCTCTGATACCAATTATTGAACAAGACAACTGAGAGGGGGGGTGAATCAGTTGTCACATATTTAAACTTTAATTCATTCACCGGAACTAATCCTTAACACTACTTAGCAAATTAAACATTAAATACAAGTGCAGAAACTGAAAACCATCATATAAACACAATAACACCAAATTTAAGTAGAAAACCCAAAAGGGAAAAACCATGGTGAGATTTAACTCACACTATAGAGAATATCAAAACTGATTACAAGAGGATCATTGCCTAAGAAACAAGGCTCACTGTCCAATATGGCTAACAACCTGGAGGGCTGACTGCCACAGAGATACAAAGAAGATAAAGAAGACTTGTTACAAAGAGAAGACAATCTCAATGCAACAGAGAAATTGACCACAATTCGCTCAATCCACTTGTAGACATGCACGAATGATAGAGAGCACCTTCAACTCACTGCTTCTGGAAACTCGACATTCAGGCTTCGCATTGATCTGCCATACTTGCATCATACACACACATTGATTCGCACTTATCTCTATTCTATTTTCGCTCGTCTCTATTTCCTTTGTTCTCTTCACTTCTTCCCTAACTCATTATGCATTTATACCATCTTCAACTTTGAAACATATCCAAAGTCGGCCATCCAAATTCAAATTCAAATTAGGTCGACGCCAAAACATCCTAGGGTGGAATTAGAATGAGAGCGACCCAAACACATGCTTCATCAGGACCCAAATAGATCTAACACACTTCACTAACTCTGAAAGTAGTATTCCACGCAAGGTCGGCCAAACCAGTGTAAAACACATATAACAATTAAGCACAAACTTTCCAGATACCAAAATTATCTTTAATACAATCAAAACAACTCAACTCTAGAACCGCAAGTCATAAGACTTCATCAAAGAGAAATTTGGACCAACGATATTTCTCCCGAACCTCAACCAGAAACACAGAAAACCACAGTTCACAATTGATGAACATAACTTGCACTGTGCAATGAACCAACAGCCAAAAATCAGGATATAGCAGCTTCCAACAACCATGACCAACATATCTGAACCATACAAATATAGAAGCAAATCCAAAGCAAAACCCGAAGCAACCACTAAACATCTGCAACATATTTTCATTACAATTTTCTCAATATCCTCAACATATACAACCAATAACCTGTATCTATGACACTAATGATAACATCAATCAGTTGATAACCAATTGACCAGTTTACATCAATGACAACACCTTCAATCTTTCCATTCTTGCAACACAAACAACATTATTAGTGATTATAAATTAGTTATGAGCTAGTGAGGAGAAATGAACATTATATATACAAGTTGCTTCCAATTGCTACCATTTTTCATCTTAGAGGTTTTTCTCCTCAACACAACTGCTACAAGGGTTGTCAGGAGACTTTGTGCTCCTAAATTCAAAGCAGTTTGAAGAATATTTTCTAAACTTTGTGTCATTATTTTCTTCATGGGTTGCATGTTCTTTACATGTTCAATAATCATTTCATTGTATTCCTCTTGCACTTTGGTATATAGGAAATGTGATAAACTTTGTTCTTGGATTTTGAGGAAATAGAAAAGTTTTATTAAACTGTCATTGTGCTCTTCGTTTGTTGCAAATTATTTGTATGTTTAGTGTAAAATTGATTCCTCACCTTTTTCTTGTTTATTGGAGTAAACCTGGAGCATTCTTTGCCTCTCTTGCTAATATTGCATTCATGAATCAAAGGACTTTGTATCTCTTGTAGTTGCTTTTTGTTTATTTTTTCCTTCTCATCATCCTTCCCACTTTCATTTGAGGAATCTTGAAAAACATCTCATATGTGCATGTCTAGGGTTTCCCCCTATCCCTTCTTTTTCCCATTTTCATATTCCTTTTGTATTTTTTAGTTAAAAGTACCCAAAAATCCTTAAAAACCCCATCATACAAGGGCATTGTCCCTCTCAAACATTAAAAAAAATGTTAATTTAATAATGATTCTCCAACTATTGTGAGCATGTATCATTGTCCATTGGGCAAGTCACTAAATTCAACAAAGCTTTGCAATGACAAATCATGTTAGCTAACAATCTCAAGGCCACCTTTTCCATCATTCATTTAAACTTGAGTTGCCAAAAAATCCATGGGCAATGGACGTCAGAACATCAAAAGAAAGTGGTTATGTCTAGCATTGTCAAATTCATCTATGTCCATTTGGCTTTGCACCCACTTTCTTTACTTCATCTATTTTGTGAAATAGTTCATCTAAGGTAGAGGACCAGATGGTGACTAATTAAGTTTGAAAACCACTATGTTGCGTACGTACATGTATAGGAGGTACGAGGGATGTATAAAATAATGGTTTGGGATAAAGGCATGTAAGCAAAAAGGTGTATATGGGTATTTTGGGTGTGGGATGTGGCATGGGGTATGGAAGTGGCTTGGCTAAGTTGGGTAACAATAGGTCCAATAGTGGTGGATGAAAAAGGCATGGCCATGGAGGGATACGGCCAAGAGATCAACCAAATGGTGAATTATATGTGGAAAAGGGGTAGGTACTAAATGGTGAGAGACCATTGGCCATGGTACTATGAGGATGAATAGTGGTAATGGAAGAGGTAATAGTAGAGGATAGGTCTCTGGTAGAAGTGGGAATGGAAGTAGATGCACTAGTGAATATAGAAGTAAATCTAGCATAACACCTTACAAAGCCTCTAATTCATATAGCTTATTAACAAAGACATCAAGAAATATATTCGCTAACTATATAGGATTTTTCGCATTAACCAAACAAGCAAACTCAATTGCAAAATCTTGAGTGTTCACATAAGCATTAAATGGTCATATTTATTGTTCACACTATCAGCATCAAAATTGACTTTGTTCTCATTGATCATACTAAGGTTTAGACAATCACTACTTAATAGCATAAACAAAAGATATGAAATAAAGATCAAAATAACACTTTTAGATTTAAAAAAAATCAAAAATATCAATGATATGTTATTCGAAAGTGATGACCTAATGTAATAGCCAAGGGTGGATAGAATGGTAAAAAAAGATATCACAATAATGCACAGAAACCCCAATAGAAAAGATATATTAGTGAAAAAGCAAATGAGACAAGATTTGAATCTAATAATGAATGTTAATATAAAAGAAATTAAATTTGAAAACCCTAATAGGAATAATAACAACTAGAAGCAAACTAGATCACATAAAATCAAATGGGTTCACCAAAATGTAAAGGAATATAAACTTTTCTTTGAGTTAACCAAAGCTAATTAAATAAATGCAATTAATCAAGTTCAAATTAGCAAGTAGATTAAAACTAAATATAGCTCAAACATAATTTTACAATAATTTGCAATGATTGAATTAGTAAGGATTACTCCATTATCATGGCTTCAACTATGGCTTCCAAGGCGCATGGCTACAATGCTTCTCCAAACAAATGCTCCTCATATGCAACAAATCACAAAGCTTTATCTCCTAGTGGCATTCATTATCAGCGCCTTACCTTACAAGTTGACCTCTAGGTAACAAATAACAACAAATCAAGGCCATCATGGGTTGTTGGCACTATTTTAAATCATGGCAATGTGTTTGTTGAGGTCTTGAGTCCTAGATCTATTGGGTGTTGCTCTTGCAATCTTGTTGACAACAAGGGCATGTTTTCTCCCACCTCTCCTTTCTCCAACATCTCTACTCGTGCTTGATGCTAATGTTGGAGATTTGGCCTCTCTAGCTTCTTGTTCTTTCAAACGCACCAATAGAGGGCCTACATCTCCTGTTTGAGTCTCTGTGGCTATTAGCAAGGGTGGGGCAAATTATGGTCGTTCCTCTGCAACTAAGGTTGGCATGAGGACTCCCCTTTCTCACCCTACTCTACATGGAAAAGCTTTGCCTCTTTCTTGCTCAAATTCTTTATGGACAAGATATGATTGATAATGAAATGTTTTACACTCAACAAAGTCTGATCTACAAATTTAATCAATTATGGCCTTCTCTTTGGACCTCACTGATGGTTCAATCAAGCTTTTTCCTTATGCTAGGGACTTCTTTATCACAAGCTTTCATACTCCATAGGACATGTGATTGGTGCAAGGTGGTAGGTTGTGGATGTGGGATGAGCATTCCCTCTCTCTCAAACTGTGGTTTCATTCCTTCAAGCCTATGATGGAATCTCTCAATATTGTGCCAATTTAGGTGAGGTTGCCTTATCTCCCTCTCTAATTCTAAGGAAAATCTTACTTTGAGGATATCAACAATGTTATCGGTCGACTTCTAAAGGTGGATTTTTCCACATCCAACATCTATCATTCTACTTTGCCCATATTCTAGTGGACATTGGCATTTCCAAGGCACCTCATGGGGATGTTATCTTGATGGTTGGGATAGGCAATGGATTCGGCTACTTGATTATGAGATCCTACTATTCTAGTGTAGATGATGCCTTGCTATTAGATATCTTGATTCCAAGTGTCAACACTCACCATAAGAATGCAGGATCAACTACTTGGTGGAGGAATGTCGTCCCTAATCACTTGATTGTGGACATTTTTGTTGGATGCAACTCTTTGGTTGAGGAGCCTCCTTGTCCTACCCCTTGATGGTGGATAACATTATGACCTTGAAAGCTCCTCCTCTTGTTCCATCCCCTAGGGCTGTTATGGCTCTAGCAATTTCATTGCTCCTTAATAGGACTTTCTTTGTAATCCAATTTTGGTGTCTTCAATGTTTATTCTCATAGCCTAGCTAGTGGGTCATGGGGTATTCTTGCTCATGATCACTCTATGCAATATACGACAAATTTGGTTAGACATCCTTCCTTGTCACATGAGGTGACTTTGGATGTGGAGGCAAAGGACTCCCCCTTCTCTCCATGTTCGAAAGAGTTAGAAAATGGTGTCATGGATGATCATTCAAAGACAGAAAAGAAGTCTTACAAAATATGATTCAAATTCCCGTCCACGAGTTAAGGGTGTGCAAATTGCAAGGAAGGGGACAAGCATAGTGTAGGTTGGGTGTATTGTTTCCCTTTGGCTACCTAATGCAACTGTATTGTTGAATGTCTTTTTTGGTAGTCATCGCATTGCATTTGCAAAAGGTTCTAGGCCCTTTCAAAACATGGTCTTTTAGTTATCAAATTTGTTGTTGTTGGTTAGTTGTCTATATGTTGATGTTTTAATGTATTGGATTCTAGGAGCCAATCAAAACCTATTATGTACAAGGTTTATGGTCCCTTCGAAACAATTGATACAAAAACTCACAGTCTAATCCAAAAACAACAACAATCAAAATTATGGATTATGGGAATTTGGTATTATTAACAGTTGTAGTAAAGTAAATGGCATTAGACAATGATACTTAGTTCTATGGCAAAAGAATGATTGCCTTTGGAGAAGATTTTGATATCCAACGAGTTCGTGCTCAAAAAAGAATGCCTCTATTAATGAAATGCCTCAAAACTTTTGTTTATCAATGCTCTGTTATGTGGGTAAACGGTCCAATCCAAGTGACTAATGGCTATAGAGAGGTAGGCGTACAATTAAGTGTGATAAATGGATGGATAAGGTGAATGTATAGAAATATTTAGGTATAAAGATAAGGTAAGGGCTAAATATATATGAATATGTGCATAGAGATGAATTAAGGCTAAAAGAATGAGCTTGACTTCACAAAAGATGGTATTGTTTATCACTATATACATGCATCAAGACATTTCTTCAAAATGAAGAAAATAAGAAATGAGTATGTAAAATTCTAACAATGCAATTATATTAGTATGTGTTTACATCAATTTAACTATCCACTAACCATTAATCACTACATAACCTAACCTATGGGTTGTTAGGTCCTACACTAACATTGACCGCTAGCCCCCACTAACAAAGTACTATAACAAGGATACACTAGAGCAACATTGCGGAACATAGTTTGTTTTGTCCAACATGCTTATATTTGCTCATCTTCTGGCCACGATGTTTCCCCCCATTTCACGAGTAGCTTCTCCGGCTACTGTTCAAATGCTCTGCACTCAGTCCGTCTGCTAATGTCTCTTGCCTTTTTTGCTTTCAAACTTGAATATCAGACATCTGATTGATCTTCTAGTGGAACTTTATGAATTTCGTGCCCTCTCTGCATAACGCAGTTTGTTTATTCATTTTCTTCTTTGGATCAATTGCAGAGACACTGATGAAATACAACAGCCTCTTCTGGATTTCTTTTCATATATGACAGTCTTTTTGGATACTAAAACTTTTTCTCTACTCCCTTGACTATAGAAGGAAGCATACCAAACGGTTCTTTTAAGAAATTGTTACTCGATCACTTAAGCAGACCGTATCGATCACTTATAGGTGAATTTTTCAATCATATATTTAAAAACAACACACGGTAACTCCAGACGTCGTTGTATTCAAAGCAAAACCCAACATCTACCGAATATATCACCCTCTGCCTATTATGGCCGTTGTCTTATCCTTAGACATCTAAAACCCCACATTTGAAAGCATTCAGTTCACCCTTTAGTCTTGAAAGAAACTTCCACGCTGCAATGTGCTCGTTATTTTACAGCAATACCATACTAGAATTAAGTTGAGGAATGTCTATGAAAGAAATATAATGATTCTTGTGCTTAAATCTTGGATAAATCTTGGATAATAGAAACTATAGCAACAAAATTTAAAACTAACGACAGCCAAGATTTCCTCCATTCAAGCACACGGGAATTTGCTTGCAATAGGCTACTATAATTTGCATCTGTTGATTTAGGCATTCAACCTATATGCCACGAGGCATGCCATCCCTCCAAGTTAAAGAATCACACCGAACAGATGATTAGATTGAAACCCTGCAGAAATCAAATGGCTCAAAACAATAGCTCAAATCCAACATAACAAGCAAAAAATTAACCTACTAAATATTTCAAGGTTTCGACATTATTTTTGCAGATCTATAAACGTTAAGAATGTAGCAGAATATAGTTAGATTTTGCAAATAACATGCAGTGACAACCCTTGTAGTTTTCAGAAGTAAAAGAAAATGGATAGATAAAAATATCGATAACCACTAGGAGTTAACAGAAACATCAAGAAATAACTAGACATGGGGTAAAAGATGCCATGTTGATTTGTACAGGCAATGTGAATGTAAAGTTGTTAAATTCATAAATTGAACATTAACTATTTAAAGGTGTTGCTAACCAAACACTGAGCTTTTGCTCGTCACACTGCACTCTAAGTAGAAGAGCTTGACGAGTCAAAAGATAAAATCCTATGTCGCTTATTTGAGACTGAGCTCCTCAGAGGAAACTCACTTGAAGCAGGCCTGTTAAGTACTTCCCTCAAAGCTTCCTTGACACTATTGAAACAATGTGTTTCTTCATTACTGCCATTCACTTCTTCCTGTCTTGTCACTAAGAAGACATTTCTCACTCTGCCACCCAGACAGGACATCTCAGCTTTTACAGTCTTCAATCTCTGGTCATTAAAAGATTGAAGCACATCAGCCAAAAGATCTGGCCGATCATCACAACAAATTGAAACCCTAATGAAAGCTCTCCCCTTTTCATCACCTCCATGTGATTCAACTTTCAAGTCATCAAAATCTGTGGGTATGGAATCACCTTTAGCAACTTCTGCAAATCTTTTCTTCAGTTCTTTTACATGGTGAATCACTTCTCCTAGAAGCGTTGCTTTATCCATCTGCATTATCTCAACAAACTTGCTTCAACTGATATGTTAACATAAATTCATGTGTACTTGTTTCAGAAGGTTATAAATAATCAATGGGGCGTAACATTGTTCTAGCCATCTCAAGCACCAAGCATACAGAGAAGATAGCCATGCCAGTTGCATTATACTAATTAATTATTCAAGAAAATAAGCACTAGCCAGCCTGACTTATCTATAGAGGCATATCATTCATAAAGAAAATGCTAGTGTTTTAATGGAAGACTAGAGTTATTGAACAAACAGAGCAGAACCTACAAACAAAGCACATAAGTAATATTATTAATACTTTTAAAAAAAAGTTGGGTCGCACATAAAAGACCTGATTCATGGTACAGAAAGGTAAATTTGGGTCATCAGCGGTCTAGGATCCACAATGTGAAAAGCCAAACTTTGGGCTAAGATGGATTCACAATGATTTATTTAAGTTTTCATCAAAGGGTTAAAATTTATTGAGGTATACATTTGACTAACGCGTTAAGATAAATGGAAAATAGTACCTCATTGGGCCTTTAGTGGGGGCAGGAGCGGGGGAGGAGGGGATGACCTTTAAAACAATAGATATGATGACAATTCTTCAGAAATTAGTTTGACCCGACCACCTGAATTTGAAGAAATATCTGAGACAATTAAAATTTAATACTAAGTAAAACAGTAGGTACAATGAATTCATGTCTTAAGTAAAAAAGTACGTACAATGAATTCATTATTCATGTGTTCACAAGCAAGAAATACACCAAATGCTTCCCCTTGATTCAAGCACAAACCTCATAATCTCGTGTGCTTGATCGGTCACTTAATTAAACTCAATGTAACCATAAACATCACTATCTCCTGAATATGTTCTGATTAATTGCCAAAATACATAAAGAAGGTAAAATCAATGTTCATAAAAATTGTGGTCGGGAAAGCCTCGGCAAGGGTACAAAAAATACGGTTCAGAAAAATCTTAGGAAAACATGAGAATTATTAAAGCTCTTGAAATTCATAAGATAAAACAGAAAATCAGTTTTTTGGATGTTTGATTGTTTTTGAGTAATTTCATTCAAAAGATTTGCAATTTCCTAAAAAATCAACGGATATATGCTGGAATTTTCAGAATTAACAGACCACTACAGCAATTTAACCACAGATTTTAATAACAAAGAAAAAATCTTAGCATAAGTGTCTATGCACATACATACAAAGATAGGAAATTTGCTAAGGAACCAGATTTTATCTTAATTTTACACTTGATGACTGAGACAATCAAATAGCCATCCCCAAATTTCTTCAAGGAACCAGATTTTATCTTAATTTTATATCTGAAGACTCAGACAATCAAATAACCATCCTCAAACTCGATAAAATGAGGCAAATCGACATAATTTCAAAACCGATAAAAGAATCTACAACAATCCTTAAACTGAATGAACAAAGAACAAAATCCGACGACATGACCTCCATTCAAGAGAAAGGGCATAAAATCAATTGGGAAGCCAGGTGGAGCATAGCCAGAGCAATATCTACTCTGACAAATTGACAATCTGCTGTCTTAATTTTTAGAAGAAAAAACTCGATTTTATTGGAGAAACACTCTTAAATCAACAAGAAAATCCACCAAAAAGTTGAAACGTCCAAACTACATCACTCAATACAAAGATGAAAAGACTAGGAACTAATCTACATCATTGGTGAAACCAAAGACAAAAATCTAAATCAAACCCAAAACATAGCAGAAAGACAGAAAGACAAAAGAACTAGAATCCAAATGACACTGCCTGCAATAAAACAAAGAGCATTAAAATAAAAGCCTTTTTCACAGGGATTTAAATAGCATATATAATGCCATAAAATTGCTCTAATAAAGGCTGCACTCCCAAACCTTACAAAAGGAAATAGGAACACCGAACGAAGCAAAACTTAGAAAGAAAAATAAAACTGCCATATCCAAGGCAAACAAAACCAAAAGGCTACATGAAGATGCCACACCCTTCAAAATTACACAAAATTAAAGGCCATGTGCCAAAAACTGATGGAAAACCGGTTGGAAACATATATACTAAAACATATTATAAAATTTTATATTTAAATGTTGTGTGTACAACATAGCAAATTGTGACGTTCTTCTAGGATTAACTGCCTAGACTTAAGGTTCTATAACAATAATTTAAAGCATCTATAACACAGTACCAAAAATTAAGAAGTTAAAAACAGACCATTAAACTTAGGGAATGAGAGGGCTAAAAACAACACGTTGAAAGCGGCCAAAATCTATCTTTAGCATATTATATGATAAATCAGATAAGAAAAGATTACTTCTAATGTTCTTTACTTTCCGGCCTATCAAGCACATCCACTTGTTAAGAAGATGGTTTCTTTAACTGATTTAGCTTATGAATAAATTTCCAATCTAAAATATTAAAAAAATAGGTTGTAGAACATAGAAAAAATGGCTTAAAATAATGCATTGAAGTCTTCAAAAGTAAACTACAATGGGATCTGAATTGCGTAGACTCTATAGCCTTCAAAAACTTATATCATAACTAAAGCTAAATCCCCAATCCTGAAACATCCACAGCAAAAGGTTTATATCTAAAAAATAGAAAATAAAAAGGGGGCACAAATCTTAAGGGGAGAGCTTAGAACAACAAATTGTTAGATCCAACGTTTAGCTGTGAACTTTAAAACCCACTAACAAGCCAAAATGCATAGACAATCACGAACTAGAACCAGAACTAAGAGAAAAACCTTAAATTTAAAAACAAATTTAAGAACTTCCAAAGAAATGTTGTATTTTTTTAAAACTTAAAGTTAAGGGAAAACCCCAAAGTCAATGGTCTACTGTAGGGAAGCTACTGAAATATCTCAGCTAGTGCTTTTGAGAAAATTTGGAGCCATTTGCAGACATATCTATTCCATGAAATATAAAACTTTACATTTCCCCTATCCATTTTTCAAATCACAATTTTAGCGTATGAATAAAAAACTCCAAAAATAAATCACAATCAATTTGTGGCTAGTAAGCATATAAGTTCCTAAAAAACAATGTGGTTAGGCTGTTGGTCTGAGTCGGGTTATGGGTTCAAGGGTTGCTGACAGTTGATAATATTGAACGAGTTAGCGGTCAAACTACATAGTACAAATCCACATACAAACTCAATACAAATAATCATATTACTCTTCATCAAGAGCATCGACAGGTTTGTCATATCTACATGCAACACCAGTGCTACACCCATGCCTGCACCATTCTTGGTATGCAAGACACATCCTGCCTGGGTGTACAGACCACAAAAAGGAATGTGTGGTATTCATATGCAGACCAGTAACGAAAAAGTGCAGCCATAAAAAAAAATTAATAAACAATTAAGTGAGCTAAATATTTAGCATAAAAACACCTTTAAGTATCCACCATTTTAGATTTTTCACCTTTTAATTTTTTCATTGACAAATCATTCTTGTCTCACAGTTCTCATCAATATAGAATTTCACCCAAACCTAATTTAGAAATTGTGAAACCTGATATACTATAAAATTTAATAAAACCTTAATTTAAATATTAAAAACTATAATATTCTAAACCCTGATTTATAAACATTAATTTTTATTTGATTATAAATTTATAATTTTTGACAGAAACATTGGTCTGATAATAATTTTGTTGGACTACGCCAGATATTATTTAATTCTTTAAAAATTAATAAATTTAAATAAAATTAATATATTATTATAATTAGTTGCCTCCTACAAATAAATTTATTATATTTATTTAAAAAACTATTTCATAACAATATTATCCTGGGTTCCTATATAAAGATTTAATTTCTTCTCTGTTCCCAAACCACATTTTGGTGCCATTGTAAGGGTGGGAGATACTATGTAAGCAACCTATGAGCACAAACTATTTAAATAAAAGAAAGTTTCTACCGATAGTTTGTTTGAATGGTATAACCTACAACAAGATTTCCAGATTCGCAGATAAAACTGCCTGTTTGATTGTTTTTTTAGGATAATCACGAAAAAACTTCTGAATAACATATATCTGGTATTTTGCAAAACATTTGCTCGGTCGGTGGTCTCTATTTCAAGGAAAAAAAATTATTTTCTTTTTTTCAATAAACTATCTCGATTTAAACAATAAATAAAATTTAGGGCAAAAAGAATGCAGCTGTACAGCCACGCTCATCGGACCAAAACCTTAAATTTTATAAACGAAAAATGAAGATCAAGAGAGTACCAAAACTCACCTTATCTCTCGAAGGAATAAGCCTTCTGAGACTTGACAAATGCGTATTGATTCTTTCACGACGCCTTCTTTCAGCCTCACTATGATTCCTGGACGCAGCCAGCGCCTTTGCTTCCAAACTATCGTTATAACTAATCTTTCCGCCATTAAAACCCTCGCCTATAATACAAAACCTCTCTCCCGCTCCTTCTTCTCCTTCTCCCCCATCAAAACAGTCATGACCGTAATGATAGGTTAAATTACCCGATGTCCTACACGAAAAACGTCTCAAATACTCGTTATTAAACATTTTACTACTGTATTCACGACCCTTCAAAACCAGGGGAGTAGAGTTGGAAGAAAAGGCCACAAGACTTGGAATAGTAATGGAGGCCAGCGGAACTCTTGTGTATTTTTTCTGTAGTCCAAGACTTTTCTGTCCATTTCAAGGAGGATTAAACTTTACACCCAAGAGAGTGACAAAGATATGTTTTCGAAAACACTTTAGTAGCTCACGAGAATCGACCTTGACACGGGAAAAAAATGCTCTTCAACGGATTTCAAGTTTTATACTATATTGTACAGAATGCCGTAACTTGTTACGGATTTAAAAGAGCTTTTATAGTTTATATTTATTTGTCGTCATTTTATACCATATTTTTTCTGTACCACCTACCGCCCTGGCTGATATCAAGATCTGTAAAAAATTAAATTGGATTTGGTGTTGGAATCCGCATTTGGTTCCTTTCTCATTACGCGGGATGCTGTCACTTCCGTATATGTTTTTATTAAAGTTAAGTGGCTTTTTGAAAAATATTAATAAGCACAAGCAAAAGTGGAATTTAAGTATGTCATGGCCTTATGATATATTTTTTCTATTAAATTAGGCTGAATAATAATAATGAGCAGATTACAACGACTGAGCTTAGCTCTTATATAGAAAACGAAATGATTGCAGAAAAGCATAACAACCACTCAACAAAGTCAAAATAGAGCACCCATATGTTAAAAAAGGATAATAGTGGAGGTGTAGGTTTGTTTGAGAGTTTGTCACATTGTTTTGTAATTTATTGTGGAAGTTTCGAAAAACAATCACTTTTAGGGTGGCTCTCTTTTTGTTTAAATGATATTCATTTATTTTGTTTGGTTGTTAATGTCAAAGTAATAAGATTCGGAATATAAGTTTGATTTTGAGGTATGGCTTCTAACATCTTAAGCATCTTGATTTTAAGTAATTATGTCGAGAGGCGTCTACAATGAAAGCAAGCAATTTGTGTACATTTGAAATGCATGGAATATATTTTGACAGGCATTGTTGGCAGTCAAGATGGAAGTGGAGGAGAAGGAGAATGTAACCGACAAGAGAAAAATAGAAGTGTGCGAGAATGTAATAGGGAAGATGGAAGTTGAAGAGGCAAGAGTAACGAACATCAAAGATGTCTACAGATTTATCATTGTTGGCAATATTAAACTCGAGGCATTGATTCTAATCCGCTTCCATTTCAAGATTTTTCGTTTCAGCCTCTTGTTGTTTGAGGGAAATGTTTCAGTAGTATATAGCAAAAAGACTAGAACCCTTTGGATGACTATGACTGTAACCCTCTTTCACTTTTCTTTGCTTCACTTTTAGTTATTTTTATTGTTTGCAAATGCTTTAATGGTTGTGTTTTTCTTTTCAAAGATGTGCTCAGTTTGTGGTTTCAAGAAAGATCATTTGTGCAAGGCTTTCATTCATGTGATGATTGATCATCGTAGTGGCCACGTTTTGCATAGATCAAAATGTTTGACCTCCCATTGCATGCTAAATCTATTATCTATTTAGTTGCAGGCTCTCTTTCCCCATGGATTCATCGGAGAAAAGATTGTGTCTACACATATAGAAGCATACAATGGACTCTGAGAACTCCTTGGAAGATAATTCCAAACTTACAATGGAGAGTTAGTGTTAGGGTTATGATTAAGGTAAGGTTTAAAGTTAGGATTAGGGTGAGGATTATGATTAGAGTCAGAGTTAGAATTAGTGTTAGTTTTAGGGTTGGGGTCAAGGTTAGGGTTAGAGCTATAAATAGTTTTAATGTCAAGGTTAGTATTAGAGTTAAAGTCTAAATTATTATTAGTTTTAGGGTTGGGGTTACAATTACGGTTAGAGTTAAAATTAGTGAGTTAGGTTTATTTTAGGGTTAGGGTAAGGATTAGAAAAAGAGTTAGGGTTAGGGTTACAATTATAATTAATTTTAGTTTTACATTTAGTGTTATGATTACGGTTAGAGATATAATTACAATTAGGGTTGGTTTTAAAATCATTGTGAGGGTTAAGGTTAGGGTTAGGGTTAGGATTAGGGTTAGAGTTAGAGTTAGGTGTATGAATAGAATTATTGTTAGTGTTATATTTATTGTAATGTGTTGACCTTAATACTAAATTATTATATTATTATATTGTATCATATAATATATTTTATATTATTATATTCAATAAATTTAAGTAACCTAATTGAACCTTAATCCTAATCGTAATAAAACCCTAACTCTAACCATAAGCTTTACCATAGAATGTTAATCCTAACCTTAACCCAAATTAAACCATGACAGTAACCCTAAGTGGAATAATTGAACTCTAACCCTAACCATAATTACACCCTAACCCTAATTGAACTACAACCTAACCCTAACCCTAATCCCCATTAAACCCTAACCCTTGTTAAACTCTAAGCCTAATTTTAAACCCTAATTAGATTCTAACCCTAATTGAACCCTAACCCTAACCCTAACCTAATCTTAATCAAACAATATCCCTAGATGAACTCTAAATTTAACTATAATTTAACCCCAACCCTATTTGGACCCTATCCCTAACTTTAACCCTAACCCTAGTTAAATTGAAATCTTAATCAAATTGTAACCCTAATTTAACCCTAACCCTAACCTTAACACTAACCTTCATTGAACCATATACCTAACCCTAATTAAATCCTAACCCTAATTCAATTGTAACCCTAATTGAACCCTACCCCCAACTGTAATATCAACCCTATCCTTAACCATAATTATAGCCTTGATTCTAAGTCTAACCATAACCTTAAGTCTTAACCCTAATTTTATAATGGTCATGATAGTAACCCTAACCCTAACTATAATTGTAAATTATATAACCTTAATTGTAAACCTAACTCTACCTCCAATACCAATTGTAATTATATATGTAATTTTTACTCTAATTCTAACCCTAAAATTAATTTTAACCCTAAAGTTAATTAAACCCTAACCTTTATTGGAGCCTAACTCTTACCCTTACCCTAATTGAACTCTAACCCTAAACCTAAGTAAATCCTAAGCCTAATTAAACCTAACCCTTATTGAACCCTAACCCTAACCCTAACCTTATTTAAACCTCAACACTAACTCTAACCCCAAGCTTTATCATAGAACCCTAACCCTAAGTGAACAATAATTGTAATTAATACTTAAACCCTAATTTAACCCTAAGCATAACCTTAACCATACTTGAACCCTAACCCTAATTAAACTATAATCTTAATCAAACCCTAACCCTAACCCTAATTGTACCCTATCCCTAATGCTAACACTAACCCTCATTGAAATGTATACCTAATCATAATTGATCTCTAACTATAATTATAATCCCTAAAGTGAATTGAATCTTAACCCTAATTGAACCCTAGCCCCTATTGTAATACCAAACCTATCCTTAACCATTAATTATAACCTTCTAAAACAAAGAAAAAAGAGAACCCTAGGTCTTATTTGTAAAACCTAGGATTCAAATCTTGTGTTTTTCTTTTATGTGTGTTGTGAGTTCTTTTTCTAATATTTCATTAAGGTGCTTAGATTGAATTTCAACCATGAAGGTGAGCCAAGTAGACTTGGATTTGCATCTTTTTGAGCCTTGGAATGAATTGGAATTGATTTGCTTTGATTGACCCAATTAGACTAAGTGCTCTAATATGAAAATGCAAGCTACCTACAATTAACAAACTGAAATCGTGATTTGTAGGCAGATTTGGGAAGGGAAAAGTGATGTGTACCTATTGTGAAAGTTTGGTGTTGGTCTGTATAGGAGGAAATAGTCACCCAAGGGCATGTGAGTCCTTGTATGGGTGTCCCACTTTACTTTTTCAGTCCTCTAATACCAGATCTGAGATCCTTGTTTCCACTTACAAACTTGCTAGAACACAGTCGAATAATTTTGTAGGTGAGTTTATGTGAATTGACAAGGTGTAGGATTTTGAATGCAACAATGAATAAATGATCTTCAATCCTCTCCAAACTTGAAATCTACACATTCACAAAGAGAAGAAATGTTGTCATTTAGGGGCTTGCCTTAGTTAAACCCCGTGTTAGTGTTTCCACTTCCACAATGGAAATGTCAATGATAAATGGATAAATGATAGGAAGGAATGATGAAATCACAAAGTGTTACAACTCACCACCCTTCAATGGCTTCCTTGAAGGACTAAAGTCATGCACATCACTTTAAGGTCTTGGATATTGCTTGCTATAATGCTTGAATTGCTTGGAGACCAACAACAAGGGTTAGCCTTCACAAACAATGATAACATAATCATGCATAAACTCACATAGGATTTGACATGATGCTTGGATCTTGAATTGTTGCAATAAATCACTAAAATATTTCTCTTGACTTGCTCTTGACAATAATTCTTGCTAAATATTTTTAGTTAGATTTGAAATGATGCAATAACTAAGTATTTATAGGCATTTATTTTAATTTCTCGCAAATTAGATTCCAATAGCCAACATTTTCAATTTGAATTTTGAATGTTAAAAATGCAGACATTGACATATTCAACTTTGGATCTAGACAAAATAGAGAGACTCAAACGCCCAAGGGCATCCCAGTCCTAGCCCTATTTTCTAGGAAACTTGACATTGGGGGCAAGACATTACATTAATGCATTTTTTCAATGCTTTCCATTTCTTAGAAAATGGTAAAAAAGGCTATAGAATGCATAATTTAGGAAATTAGGTGCTTAATTAGGCTCAATAATTTATGGGGGACAAAATATAGTGTGAAATTATTAAGGGTGACAATTTATGATGCTACATTTAGCCCCCACTTTAGTGAGAGTATGAACTTACACTCAGACTCACACTAAAGTAGAAAATATATGTTGAGAGTGGTTCAATTGTCCAAATGTTGAAGAGATATGATGACTAAGGATCAAGGGGGAGTGCAGAAGCCCCCAGTATCCAAGATCACATGGCAAGACAACATAAAAAAAAGGAACATGCATATTTATGAAATGTAGCAAGACAACATACACAAACATACAATGTCAAAATAAAATGCAAAAGGAGGGTATGGATAATCACAAGCTAGCAAATCGTGTTATGCTAGGATCCACACCAAAGGCGGTCATGACACACAATAGAAAAGTTTGGTATTTTCTAGGTGAATCAAAAATCAGAAGGCAATATGGGCTAGTGAAGTCTGATATTCACTAGGTGAGCCCCCAAGCACAATGAGAAACACACAAGGTCTAGTGAAGTTTTCTATTCACTAGGTGTGTACCCACGACAAAGTAGCAAAATGAGAAACACACTAGGTCTAGTGAAGTCTGCTATTCACTAGGTGTGTACCCATTAACAACCATACCAAGAGTTATACTCCTTGATAACTCTGATAAGGTGTTATAGAAATGATCGGGATGTTATGCCAACACATCACTAAGTTCAACGCTTGTGAACAAATTGAAGCAAAAATGCCAATGTCAATGCATGACTAAGTCCAACATGTGTGAATAAAGTGAAGCACATAATGGAATGTATGGCCCCACCTTAAAGAAATTGCTAAACACCATGCTATGAGCAATTAAGTTTTAAGGTAGAAAATGATAAATGTCATGCAACGAAATATCACAAGAGCTTATTTGGAAAGCCCTATGTCAGTGATGTGTTTCCAAATAAAGTTGCCTCATGATAAGGGGTTGTCCCCAAATGTAATGCAACAAACAACATATAATATGAACACATAAGGGATCCACAGATCTGGGGTTAATATACATCTTTGCTATAGTGATATAATAGAGCTCGAAACTGACATCATTCCCCAAATACTCATGGAACAATGAACACAATGGAGGAATGACACATAGAGAGAAAACAAACAACTTTTGGGTCAACATGGAAGAGACCTAAATGTCTCCACACCTTGCATCGTCCACAAACAAAACACACAAGACAAAAATAAAAGACAAAGTTTATGACATTTAGAAGAATGGAGATACAAAAAGAAGAATATCACAATAGGTTTGTTTCCTTTGTATCCTTGTGTCAACGAAGCAACAAGGGTCATCCAAAGTAAACTCACAAACACAAAGACATGCCAAGTATCACAACATGAAATATCACATCACATGCAAGCTAACACAAAGAACACGTGAAATAAACATAAAGGAGCACTACACATGCAATTTTATCTAAAGTAGATCGTTTGAATCCCAATCTTGCTCATTATATAGGGAAGGAATATAACTAGATAAAGGGACTACAATAAGTGTTGTACTAGGAGCATCACCAGGTTCAACACGTGGTGGGTCACTTTCATCAGGAGGATCATCATGATTGTCCCCATCTAAATTCATTTTCTTTGAAAACAAAATATTAAGCTCATTATGCACTTGCTCATCAATTTTATCAATCTCATCATCATCCAGATTAATCACAATAGGAGGTTTTATAACAATGGCAGTTATATCTTATTGTTTCACTTCTTGTTTTAAGTTGAAGTCTTGTTTTGGTGAAAGTTGTAATTCTTCTTGGGTGGCTTTCATAGGTGTTTGATTATCATGCACTGTTTTATTCTTTTCTTCAAACTAATGAGCAATAACATGACACCTACACCTATGCTCTTTAGCATTTTAGTTTCTCTGTGCACGATTTTTAATTTGTGATGAGGTAGGAGTAGGTTTCTCGATCATTGGTCTCTTTTCTTCCCTTAAGGGAGGAACTGAAAGAACCACTGGGGGTTGGGAAACCATTGTCTCTTTAGGTTTATACACTTTTTTTTATCTTTGGAGGGACAAAAGGGATCATTTGATTGTCTCTTGGTCTTTTATGCAATATGGGTGGAGGAACTATGACATATTTACCTTGGTTTCTTGGAAGGGTCTTTGCTTCGAGCATGGATTCATCCATAGCTGGTGGAAAAGGAACAATCATAGTCTTATCATTTTCAGGAATATTAGTAAGAGATAACTATGTTATGTGCTTTTCCTTAAACTTTTGGTATGACCTGAAAAAAAAATCCTCACGAGGCTTAATAGGTTTCATAGGTTGATGCCAAAAGAAATCCAATGAAAATTTCCCATGGGAAGACAAAGGATTAACCCACTATGATGCATTGTAAATATTTCGTTTACAAATGGGAACTGTATGTACTTGTGAATAACCGACAGAATGAAATTCATGGAGCATAGCCATGGGTAGCCTAGCTTCACATAAAATTGGTCCAACGTCGAGATGATAGATAATGATACATCTAATTGTTTTGATCCAACTTTAAGAGGAAGAGTGATCAAACCTATCATAGGGTGAGCAAAACCATCATGAGTTTTCAACTATTCTTTCGATTGTTCATAAGAATCTTGATAAAGTTCATGCATAAATAAGCATTCCTCGGTGATCACATTCTCTACTCACACCAGATCAATGAGTATCCCAGTTGTAGGTTTGTCAATAATATGTCTAGTGATATAGAGAGGACCATCGGGTGCACATATGGATGCATCAATATGGGTGAAAGCAATGTTGGGTAACAAAGTGGTTTGGCACTTATGACGTTGGAACATCTATGAGAGTGACAATGTCTTGTAGGCCATCCTCATCATCACTCTTAGTATCATTGTTTATGTCATCAGTCTTATCAACATTCATCTCATCATTCTTAATATCAAAAGCTTGCATAAAGTTGGATGAATGGTATGGCATCAGATTGGTAAAAAATTATGTTTTTATTAGGTGGAGCAATAGACTTATTTCCTTGATCATTAACACCACCCAACTAGATGTGATTAGATTCAATGAGGTCTTACACTTGATTTTTAAGATGCATACATTGCTATGTATCATGTCCACTTGTTTGATTGACAAAAGGCATTTAGATTGTAACTTGGAGTTAGAGGTTTAGTTGTGCCCATAGGTCTAATCAGAGGTAACTGGATTAAGTTCTTGTTCAAAAGTTGCAACATGATCGAATGAAGGGTGTCACATTAATACAAATTCTAATCTCATCTACCATTAGCTCATTTTTAAACAAGAATGTCAAGCCATGAAATATGAAACTTCAAATAAATCTGAGACAAGACCCACAAAAAATCATATATCTTTAAGGAGTTATGTTTGTATCCTTTTGATTGCTCTATCTTACAAATTTTATAAGAAAACATTATTGTATAATATATTTTTCCAATCAACTAAAGGGTGCATGTATCCTACATCACTTATATGCACAGTCCTTCATTTAATCTAATAAACCTATAAAATCAATAGATTGGGTTTCAATTTCATGTAATTAATTTAAATTATATTATATTATTGAATAATTTCATCTATGAATCTTGAGTTTTTACGTATGATGATTGAATGTATGAATTTAAATTACAATATTAAATCAAAGTTTTTAAAGTTCAACTTGTATATTAAAAATGTTTTAGTTTCAAAATAAAATGTGATTTTTTTGTTTTAATTATGTAAATCTCTATTTATACATATGTCTAATTAGACTTCTCATCAAGATGATCATACTTCTTTCTCATCAGTCTAATTGACTTGATAAGCAGACTCATTCTAGGTCTACTCTATATATGATGACACCATTAGGATATTATATGTTTCCTTGAGATTTTTAGAGAAAATAATACATAACACCCCAAACCATTAAAATAAAGATAAGTTAGTTACTATTAGGGATGTGATTACATGTATGATTGGAGTCACTCAATCATACAATCCCTATGATGAGATTAGCATTGATAATTTCTATCTTTCCCTTTCTAGGAGTGTTACTAACAATGATAAATGGTCATCCATTTTTAGGAGAGTTTCACTAGATAGTGTTCAGAGGATGTTCCCATTTTATCAAGGATGAGATAGAGTGAGAGGCTATGCAATCACTAGGTGTGTAGACTAGCTTGTGACTCATTGTATTTATCCTAGATGGTTGGAAGCACAACATAGATAGCATCATAATGATGAGTTTTCACTCTATTTTTATAAGCAATTATATGTCAAGTTTCATTTATAGCTAGATGTGGATTATACATGTTTTCCTTAGCATGTTGGATAGGGGAGAGGGAGGTTTACTAAAAAACCTCAATTTTGATGACTAGACTTGACACTACCCATAAGCAAGAGGGAATTAGTTGGTCCAAACCTTTTGGTTCTTTCAAAACATTCAAAAATAGTAGCAACAACATAGCCAATAGTCACCCTTGCTAGATTGAAATTTTGACAACATTACCATTATTGCTACTCAAGTCAATTATATTTCATCTAATCATGTTGGTAGATATTTATTACATTCATATATTAGCCTTCCTCCCATTGTGGCTACATCTAGCAGTTATGATCCATACGTTCATGTTGACCTACCATCACCATATGGTGTGGCATAGATGAGTGGTGTAACTTTGTGTAATGTGTATGCATGCTCCATCAATGATTTATTAGCAACTGTAATGTAGGAAAAAGTATCCCTTTTTCACACTTAATTTGGGAACGAATAATTAATAATAAAATGAGCTTAATGGTGCCTTAATTTAGTGTTGTAATACATATTTTACATATTCACATTAATTTTAGGGCCTTTTAATTAAAATGGACTTAATTGTGCCTTATTGTTGGTGTTGTAAAGTGTACCTTTACACTTTCACACTAATCTAGGGCTTTATTAATTAATTGAGGTTAATTTTCCTTAATTGGTCCCTTTGATTCAAATCCAAGCCTAATTAATTACAGTTTCTGAAGGATAAAACCCAACATTCATAACTACCATAACATAATGTTTAACATTGAGCAATGTGTGTCCTAGGTAAGTGACCTAGGACCCATTTTCCATAGGGCGAATTAGGCCTAAGACCTAAATTCAAACTATATTTTTGACAATTTTTTAATGATTTCAAATGTATATTCAAATGTCGGCTTGTGATATTTGAATTTTGGGAATTAATGTTAAGATATGTATAAATAAGAGGTCATTTCACTATGTTTCACCTAGAAATCTTGATGAGAGCATCCTTATAGAAAAGATTTAGTTTCAAAATAAAATGTGATTTTTTTGTTTTATAGAAGAATTATTTAACAATCAAGATCCTATCATCATGTCAAAGATTTATCACATCATGCATGTTGTTTGAGCTAATAGGGTGATGTAGAGTTCAAGATCTATTCAAGTATTCGAGAACATCATTTCAAATCAAGTTTCATGATCAAGATCCACATCCGTTGAAGCCAATTCACGCAAGTTATAGATTTTTATTCCAAGGTTCAAACAAAGGTTTGGAGTTGTGACATTGCTTGTTCATTCATCATTCCTTCATGCTATTTTGTTTCATTTGAAGGTTTAATTACTAAAACAGGGCTTGATCAAGGAAAACCCCAATTCACGTAACAAACAACATTTTTCTCTCTTTGATGTTTGATTGCATATTTTAGGTGGAAGTTCCTTTGAAGAGAAAAAATGAAGAAAGTTGCAAAGTTGCAAGAAAAGTTATCATTTCACATAAACTCTTCTACAATATTTATTTCTAGTTGTCCAACAGTGAAAATCAAGAATCTGGGAGTGTAGACACAACAAAAGAGAACCCAGAAAGGATTTTTGCAAAGCCCTAGCCAGGACCCATTCGCCATAGAGTGAATGAGTCCATAGTGTGCTTCAAAAAGTGACTTTTGGTGACTGGTACACATTATTCTCCCCTTTCCAGATCTGACTTTTGATTGTTGTTTCCATCAATTTTGAACACCATCTTTCATTTGTATTTTATAGCTTGCATTTTGAAGTTATTTGATGATTGTAATCCTTCTCCCCAAAATGCTATTTGACTCATACCCCCGTCCTTACATAGAGAGGAAATTTACTGATTCATAACTTTATTTGACTCACCTTTTTGGTTGTTAGTCATCTCATTGTTTGGATCTCATTTCCTTGAATGAAATTAGAGAAATAGGTCCTTTGTGGTCAACCCCCTTTCATAAAATTTTCCCTTAACACCTATTTTTCTATGTTTCAACAACATACCATTTTATTAGTGAGGAGTATGGGATCCCTTTGGATGGTATATCAACACATATAGATGGAATTCTTCTACAAAAAGGAGATGAGGTGAAATACATTCATAGGGTATAGGAAGACATCAAGATATTCTATATCATCCTATAGCCCTCCTCAGCATGCCCCGGATCATGTTGAGCTTACCACACTTGATTTTGTAGGAGGAACATATAGAACACTTCTTTTTGACACTGACATTGTACCATGTACAAGTTTCCCCATGTCCATACATTGTGGGATTGGAAAAGTCCTCTAGACTTTAGTGCAGGTAGAAATAATTTATATATATTATGTTCGAAAAATTCACATGCATATTTTAAATTGAAATTTTAAACTAGATCACATGTTCAAGTTTTAACTCTTGATTGAAATCATGTATTTGAAAATTTCTAGGAGTGTGATATTGTTTTTCTAGGCTTTAGAGATTTGCAACATGTTGACGATCCTATACATCATAATGAGGTATTTGAAAATTAGGTCCAAAGCTCATTTAATTACATGTGTACATTTATAGTAAATTGTACATTCACACATTGAAAGTACACATTTTTTCTAACTTTATATACACATGTGAATTAAATTAAATCTAAGAAAGTTGTAATAAATATATTATTCATATATTTATAGATGTACTTTCTTGTGCAAGTCTCGGGATAGGGATCAAGATAGGGATTGGGACAAGGCTCAACACACAATGAGACATATTCATCTATTCATAAATATAGTAGACATCCTCATTTTTTAGTTGTTTTACATGTGCATGCATATTATATACATGCAATTTATATTTGTTTTATGAGCTCATTATATCTTTAGATGTTCGTTCTTATTGTGATTTCACATCTGCACACATGTATGTGTCATATACACTTATGTTTTGCATGTATGTGAGCATTAATTGATTTATGAGGTTTTATGTTTTATGCACACACTAGAACATCTTAGATCTCATGTTTCAAACCATAAGATATTTTATATGTTTTATGAACATGTAAATTATAAATATGTTTTATATATTTTATGGTTTGAATAAATATGCATTAATTTTAATTATGCACCTAATTATCATCTAGATTATATGTTAAATTAGTTGATGATTTACAACTAGATAGGGTTAAATTTTATTAGAGTTAAGATCACTTGCTTAAGCAATGGAACTTGGTTGGGCTGCAAAAGAATGTAATGCAAATGTAATTGAATAGAATTGTTTGAAATCCTTAAAGAGGATGATGTACATATATGAAGATGAGTTTGAGTACTGTAGAAGTGCTCAACTCAAGGTGGAAATAAAGTTCCCCTAGTGGAAAATGAGGAATGTCACACAACCTTGAAGATTTCAACTACCTCTTCAAGTGACACATTGCCACATAAGGTGGCCTAATACATAAAGTAAAATAAAAAATTAAATAATGACCATTTTACTCTAACACCCCTCTTTAAGCTCAACTTAGGTGGGTATATAGATGGATGGGTCCTAACAACTAGGCCAAATAAGGTAACCATGTATAATGAAACTCTCCCAAAAGGTGGAGAAAGGTAGAAAACCCTATGGGAAAAACTACCCTCCAAAATATATATGATAAAAAGAAAGTAAAATGATGAGAGACTATGAAGGCTCTCAAAAGATGATGAACTTCTCCTTGTGATATTCTACTAGAAAGCACCTCTAGATTCTATCGATGAAGCCCCTCTAAATTTTGATGCAGTAGGAGATAATGGAGGAGATGAACTATCCATACTAGAAGTGGAAGAATGAATCAGTGAGTATGAATCTAATGGAGTTGTGATCCTTAAAACCTTCAAGTAACAACCTTATGTTAATTTTAGTGGATGAAGGATGAATTGTGATCCACTAGACTACCTTCAAGATTTTAGAAGTTGGCTCTTCATTCTTGCTTGGGGGAGGAAAAGGAGAAGAAGGAATAAAACATAAGCAAATCTAATCTAAGGCGATACACCAAAGCCCTTACAATATTTCAAATCCCATTCTCAAATAACTAGAAGTACAAAACTCCTAAGAAACAAGCACAAAGTGTCATAGACTCTTCATTGTTGGAAAGAGAATGAAATGCGTAAGGCCTATTAGGCATAAAGCATGCATTCAAATCTTTTCGTGAGAAGCACCCATTGAGGCTCATCGAAGCATGATACAACTTGATTATTCTACTAAAACCTTTTTCCTTTATAAATATTGCTCATCGAAGCATAATATGATAGCTAACCATAAATCATTGTAGAAAATGAAAGAGTACAAGACATGATTCAATAATCCATGATCTTATGCTAGAAATCATGAAAGATAAAACTCATAACAATCAGTCATCAATATCATATCCATTCCTAAATAACATAGAGAATTGAAGCTAGCATACATACAAATAAAACAAACAGTAAAGGCGAACTGGACGCAATCTAATATGTTTTTCTTTCTATTGATTGATTTAAAAGACACAAAATGCTACAGCCTAAAGAATGAAAATTTCATTTCAACTAATATTCTCTCTAAGTCTTCTTTTTTACAAAAATGGTGAAATATTTTTACAAAACACCTACAAACTTATATAGAGTAAACTCCCCAAGCATAAGAAATGAAAACACAACTAAAAATATTCCTTCCACTCGCCACTTGCGGATCATCATCATGGCAATAATTGCAACCACTTTCTTGACAAACATCATGCTCCTAATCGTGCAGTTGTGCTGACACCTGGATAGTCAATCATTTTTGTTGCAACTACTTGGGCAAGTGGGCTCCAAGCAGCATTTATCTTTGCATCCTTGAGCTATGACACGTGGCACCTTTCGACACCCTCCACTGTTAAGATAACCAATAACACACTTTTAACTCCCCTTCAGGCTCAAAATATGCCTGGGCTTCCACCTTGCTGACAAGTGGCATTTTTCAACAATAATTGATCTTCCTTTCACTTTTCCCTTTAAGAACTTTGCACCTGGGACACGTGGCATGTAGGCAGGATTCGCTAATCCTTTCCCTTCACCATCCTTCAAGAACCTCTACAGTGCCAACACATGGCACCCTTCGCTTTCAAGTGCCTCGAAGAATAAAATATTTTATAGAGATTGTGTGGGGCTACTATGTGGCACCCTCGCATGCCTTTCCAAGAATAAGAGGCCACAGTCTTGCTAGGAAACATGTTATGCTGACACGTGGTGACCTCCGAGAGCTAATATGCAAGGAATTTTTAAAGTCTGTGGTCTTGCTTAGAATTAAGTTGAAACCAAAAGAAAAGCCTGTGAGGCATCCCAAAAACACAAATAAAATGTAATGAAAGAGAAATTGCAATGAAAGGGATCAACCTCAAGCTACAGGAGATTAATCTAGAGTCTTTGTGACTTTTGCAAGGGATTTTTCCTATGAAGGAACAAACCCAAAAGCTCTGGTTCCACATAAAAAATTGAAAGGAAAAAAGGAAAAATGTGCAGCCTCATAGCTTAGGGAGCACAGATTGCAAAGGTTCCCAATCCACCTCTGAGGGTTGCACTTGTGCTTGCAAATCCTCAAACACCTAATCCAAATTGATCATCTCTTTTAAAGATATATCACTCAATATTACCAGTGTGGATTCCATGTGAAAATTGAGCTACACTAGAGGATGCAAAACCTTCTCAATTTTTGAGGTGCTTACCGAGGAACTTAGGGCTTGGAAGACCAATTGATCCTTTTGTTTGTTCTTCAATACTTGTTTGATCTGAACTTTGATCAAAACTATTTCATCTCACAAAAAAAGGGAATGGAAGTCCCAATTGGACTAACCCCTCAAAATACCCTCATTTCCCTCACCTTGAGATCCAAGGCACAATGGCACTCCATACCCCTTTGGGATTCCTTATTGAAATTAATGAATTCATTAGCCTTCTTTGCAACCACTCTTATGTACCCAATTCCCACAGTTAAGGCATCATTCACTGCCTCATATAGTTTCTTTATTAAAAGCTCTAACTCCGCAACCTTAAGAGCGATAGACTGTAAAATTTGCTCAATAACAGGGTCAAACCATGCACTCAATTCTTGTGCATCCACCATAAAATTTAAGGTTGGCCATAGAAATTTTACCACATCTTTTATTTTCTCCCAATAGGATATAAATAATTGTTGCAGTAGAGGTAGAAAATTAGCTTGTTGCATTGAATCCGTCATCGTGTTTTACAATTGCTATATTTGTGAATCCTTATTTTTTATCTCTTCTTGAAATTTATTAATCATTTCTAAAGAATTTAAATTCTCCATGTATAATTGCACCAGCTCCTAGTTTCACACCTATAGGATGGACTCCATGGTCTCTTTTGCTCGCTTCTCTGAATCCATCAAAACTTGAGCCTCATGGAGCTCAACTTGGAATTGAGCTTCCTTTTGTTGCAGCTCTTACTGACTTTGCACCTGCATCCCTGAAGCATTAGAGAGATCTTACTGGATTTTATCCAACTCCTCCATTTTCTCATGCATTTTTTTCTTTGCTAACTCCTTTGTGATCTTTTTATTTATAACCTAAGATTAGGAATCATCCAACTCCTTCTAGAATTTGTCCTTATCCTTTTGCATATTTTGATGTAGTCGTTCCTTCTTACTTGTGGCATCAGAGAGGTCCTTATATGCGTGTGCCAACTCTTGCTCTTTAGCCTGTGACCTAGGGTTTAGGTCTTCCTTCTCCTTATTCTCTTCATCAATTTTAGTCGACGTATTGATGAGCTCAGTTTGGATCTTAGCCTTCTGTTCTTTCTCTTCTTGGAGGGTCGTCAAAGTTTTGTCTTATAGCTCCTTCCTCAGGCAGGTGATATCTACATCTTTCCCTCTAACTTCTGTCTTTAGCCTATCCACTGTAGCTTTACACACATTTTAACTCTTCTTCTTTTTTCTTCATGCACTGATCCATTTTTAGGTAATCAGTTGTTAATACCTTCTATGTTTCCTCCATAAGCCCTAAATTATTGCATAAATGGGTATCATTGAGGTTAAGGCCTACTACCTAGATATCATAGTTTTTAGATTGCATTTGGTCTTCAAGCTTAGAGACTAGAGGATTCATTGCTACAATCATCAAAGTCTATTGCTTTTCATCAAAATTTGATTCTATTTTTGGGGTGTCTAGAGGTAGAGGTTCTTTTGCTTTACTCTTTTGCATCTTGTCCTCCTAAGCTTTCTTTGTTTGATCTATTTGGGACTAATACTCCAAGGGAGACTGAATGTATTGTCCAACAAATGAGATGTCAATGGGTAGACTGAAAGGGATAGGAAAAAGGGTGGTCCTTGTTTGTTCTCCTGATGGGGAAGTCGTTGGAAAGATTAGGGTTGTAGGAGAGAAAGGTAGAATTCCTTGCAACACTTGCACAAGGCATAGGGTTTTTAGAGAGGCTAAAGGGGCAACGATAGGTGAAGGAACCATCAACATAGTGAAAGGTGGGGGTGAAGAGAAAGGCATAGATAATGGATTAGAAATAGGATTTTGTGTAGTTGATGAAGCAATCATGATAGTAGGCGTGGAGGTGGAAGCAATTGCAAGGCTAGAAAAGGGAGATGTAGAATGGTGGAAATAATAGTAGCAGTCATAGAGGAGGGTGAGGAAGGTATTTCTTGTGCAATGATAACCATAGAAACGAGCGACCACGAACTAAGATGGAGGAGGGAGTGAAAGAAAAATACAGGGATCCAATGACTGAGAAGAAGAGAGAATAGGGGGAGAGAAACTTACCTGCATTGTGGGGACCGCTGGTAGTTGTGTGACAATAGTCACTTCTTCTTCTTCTTGGTCATTCCCCAGGTCCAAATTTTTCCCTCTTGCTTTCCTCATGGGAGGCATGTCAGGTGAAATGGATCTCTCACCTCTAAAACTTGATGAACCTTAAGCTCCTTGAGAATCTTGGGCTTCCTTTTGAGGTTCTAGGTTCGTTTCTACCTAACTGTTATGCTTTCCAATAACGCTTGTTGCAATAGTGATCCTACCAATGGTCTTTCCTTTGTTTTCTTCTCCTTTCATTTCTGTCATGGTGGTGATATGAGTTCCTCCTCCCTTGATAATTCTCCATGTTCTCCATCCCATATATCGTCAAATTTTCTATCAAAAGGGATAGTGTTTGTAAATGCATGAAATCAATTGAACAATTAACATCAAATCAAGCTTTAAAACTAAGTAAATGATCAATCAATTGCATCATTTCAATGAAATTCATTTTTCAATCCATAACTGGATTCAATTCAAAGTATTTAAAGAATAAATTAGAATGCAAAGAACCTAATTATTGATGCAAACCTCAATCCCATTGTGGGATTATGTTCAAACTAGATGTGGAGTGTTCAATTCAAACAAAATCCATGATTTTGCAAAGAAAATTGATGGGATGATTCACAAAATAGCTCTCAAATTGATCAAAATTGAGTAATCAATTCAAGAGAGTAAGTTTGCATAAGACTTGTGAATGAATTATTATGTGAAATGGCCTGTTATTTATAAAATTAAGAAATCATGATCAATGTTCAAGATTGAAAATAGTGATCAAGGGATGAAATCAAATAGGAGAGGTGAACATGGATCAAAGATGGATCAAATGGTTGATAATCCATGAGGCATGGGTCAAAGATCATATCAATGGTCTAAAATCCATGAGAGACCCAAAAAATTCCCTAAAATTTAGGAACCATGTTGGAGATATAAATCCACGACCTAAGGGAAACATTTGAATTCGAATTGAGAATATTCTTTCAATTATTGGAGGAATTAGAAGAAATTAGACAATTAAATAATTAAGAAATTACTTAATTGTGCAAGTGGAGGGAATTTATGGATTTAATTAAACAATTGGTAATCATTTAATCAAAGGGGTATTTATGACATTCAATTAAATAATTTGGATTATTTAATCAAATAAGAGAAATTAGGAGATTTAATTAAATAATTTTCATTATTTAATCAAATTAGATGAAAATTAGTGTGAAAGGGGGAATTAATAAAACAATATGAATTATCTGATGAATAAAGGAAAATGATGAATTTAATTAAATAATTGGAATTATTCAATTAAATAGATAAAAATGAGTGAATCAAGATAGAAATGATGTTAGTAGGTGAAATCAGGTGTGCAATATGCTTAGTACATTTTCAAGTGTCTACATTTGCCCCTCTTTGAAGCAAGGTACCTGATGCATTGCTTTAAAGAACTAATACTACTCAATCTAAATTTGAAAAACTTCCTGACTTTTTCTAATGCTTTTCAACTTTTCCTGATGCTCCACTATGCCCCAACAAACAATAAAATATTGGTATACTGCCCCCTTAAGAGATCGAGCGGAAAAACTAATTTTCGATTGAGCTTGTGACATTCTTATGGGATTGATTTAACTACATTAAAGACAAAATAAAATTCCTAGAAAGGCTCAGATACTGACCAAGATACATAAAAGGCTAGAAAAATGAGTTTCAGGGTCAAAACCCTAGGTTTGGGTAGGTATATATGCTCATTTTTGGAAACTTCCATCTCATTTGCACACTTCTTTTGAAAATTCTTGAGTCTTTAGAGAGATTTGTGATAGAGCCACTTGGAGCACCTGCTATGATGGAGTTCATTGTGCACACTAGACATCGATCTGACTGAGTCTGTGAGTTCCCACGCCCTCTTGGGTTGGGTGGTCGGGTACATACTTCAAAAAAAATGCCTTGTAATTTTTCTCATTAGCTAAATGTAGTGTAGAACTTAGGGAAACAAAAGTGTTGAGATTTGTATCAACACGGCTTTGGCACTGACACCATTCCTTTGTACAAAGAAACAAATCATCTGCAAAGGCGCAAGGGGTGATTTTTAGGGTTGCGCTAATGAATTTTCTCAACACTATTCTATTGTTCTTTTGTAATAAACCCACACAATTGTTAATTTGTAATTGTGCGCACCTTAGACATAACCCCACACCTTTGTAATAAAGTTGTGTATATGTAAACATGATAGGTGCAGGCCGAATTACATCCTCTAACTTCCTAGGAGCATAGATCAGTGTTGTAGGATTAGATGGGTAGCTTCAGTATCAAGGAAACCATATACTTCCATACATTGGGACTATTCCACATTTTGCACATGCTAGAGATTTGTGCCCATTGTGCCTTGATCACTATCATTGTGGAGCAATGGAATTCAGAGACACCGTCCTTCTGTTTCTTGATCAATAAGACCACTATCACTCTAGAGGATGTATGAATCATTCTCAAAGTGCCTACTCATGGTCCATGTGTTGTGTATGATATTGCTCGAGGTGGCTAGGCCATGATGCAAATACTAGGAGTGCCATAGGTTCCATTGGTGGAGGGACAAGTGGATTTGAGAGATTTCATTGGTGTTGAATCTGATATTACTATTGTACTAGTTGGCTTGATCATGGGCATATTACTTTTGAACAGACGATCTCGACACTTTGGTGTTGGATGGGGTGTTGTGCTTGAAGATGCAACATGCTTTGCATGGGGTCCCTATATATTTGCCCACTTGTATCACATCACACATTAGGTGGCTTACCGAGACAATGCCACATTATCTACTGGTTGTACCATACTGCATATATGGGCATGGGAGCATATTGCCATTTTACGTCCTATTTGTACATTGTGTCAAGCTGATGACAAGCCATTTGTGTATAGATATGAGGGGATCCTGACTCACTACCACATGGGTGAGTTAAATTACTAAAGGCACATTTTAAATGACATGGTAGAGTTCACATGGAGGCCTTGGATAGGAGTTGAGGCCTGGGATGATGATGTAGATTATCTTCCTTATTGTTGCTAGGGCAAGTGGATTATTGGATGGACTATAGGTATTATTGAGCAGTACCTTCTTGTTGGTGCTTGGGACGGTTTGGGGAGACTCAGACTATCCCCCACCTAGAGTACACGATTGCTTTTTCTAGGACACACCAAGAGAAGAGATACTAGGGTCCGATGGTGGATGTGCAAACCGCTACAACAAATTTCAATCAACTCGCTCTATTCCCATGGGTTTATGCAAGAGCTCATGTAGATTTTGGTACCACTGTTGAGTATGATACATGGTTCATGGCTAGGAGGCCATTTAGGTTCACAAATCTAGCATAGATGCCCCATTTCTAGAGGGGAGAGTTCAATAGATTCAAACCCTAGAGATTGGCAACACATGCAAAGGTATAGGGTGACAAAGTATAGGTCCTAGAGCAATATAGGGATCATGATCAACAGAGAGTTCTCGATGGTCCCTCTCCAATACATGATTAGGTTAATCAGTAGGATGAGTAGATGGCACAACATGTGCTAGGTCCAGATGTTCAAAAACTATAGGTGACTTGGCCATTTCCATTAGAGAGAGGGATGAGGCTCACCAAGAGTGAGACCAGCTACAGGCCTAATTGGATCAGTGCACCCAGTAGAGGGATATAGAGGTGTACTGAAAAAAATAGTTAGATCTAATATTAGCTCAGGAGACTGCTCATTGTCAGTAGTTAGAGGAAAAAAGAGATACCATCCTTGTCTCTAGATACACACAAATTTGTAGGCTATTCAAGATGAGTTGTCTTATTACAAGACTATCTACCTGATGCAAGTCCCAACTCATTAGAGGCATCCATTATACTCCCATAGGAGTTCCATGGGTCCACTGAGCAGGTCACTTGGAGGCTCCGTGGGGAAGTCACATGGTCATTCCAAAGGAGGAGGATATTTAGGGAGGAATTTAGGTGGGCAACATGATAGGTAGCCATCCCACCAACAATCTTCCGACAAAGAGGAACAAGCTAGTAGGGGCTAGATTTTTATATCAAACACGTTGCATTTAGATTTTGATACAAATAGACATTATGTGTAATTATTCATTGGCTCTTTGTAGCCTCATGTATATTTTTGAGATATATCACACACCAAACTTGTACCATGAAAATTATTTTTGATATATATGAGATGAACAACCCTTGATGCAATCATTGCATGTGTTGATCTTTTATGATGTATGATATACGATTATGACAATACATATGTTTATGATTATGGATGCATTATGTATATATAGATGGATTCAAATGTTATGTATGAAGATTATGTGAGATGGACATTACTTTATTATGATACTTATGATTTGATATGCATGTGACTAATGGTTTATGGATGTAGATGAATGCACACGACTATGTTATGGATGCTTTCTTTTTTTTGTATCTTTATATGATAAATGATGATAATGAAAGATGTATGTTATGAGATGTATGTTGATGGTTTGTGGATGAATGTATTTTTTATGTCATAATACTTGGATGTTAGTAAGAATAAGATAGAATGGGATGATAGAATAGAATGAATGAATGTTATCGACCATTATACCCAAAAATCTATAATTATTCTAGACTTTATTAGATATGTGATGAGATAGTAATGGTCTTGCTTTGCTTCTCGGATTATGTTTTAATTTCATCATAGAAATCCTTATTTTTGATATAGTAAATAAACACAATACATCAAGGTATTAGGAACTAGGGTAAGTTTGTATCTAATGCATAAACTTTGACTCTGCAAATAGATAGGATTATTCTTGTTCGTACCTGATTGTCTTCTTTAGGATTTTAATGATAGTTTTGTTAGAATCCTCCACTTGGTCATTTCCTTGAGGGTAATAAGGCATTGAGAAATAATGTTTGATATTAAACTAGTTACATAACTCTTTCACATCTTGTTTCTTAAAGGGTGTTTCATTATCTGAGATAATGGCTTATGGAACACCATAACAATAAATGATATAATTAGGATGAATTTTGGGATTTTCTTCCTCATGATGTAGGTCATTGTTATTGCTTCGATCCACTTTGTAAAGTACTTAGTTGCTATGATGGTAAACTTATGACCATTGGATGAGGTAGGGGTGATTTTTCCTATGAGGTTGAGCCCCCATTGTGAAAAAAACCATGGAGTTGTGATTGGTCTAAGCTCTTGAGCTAGAGCATGGACGAGGTCTCCATGTTGTTGACACTACAAACACTTCTTAACAAATTGAATAGACTCTTGCTCCATAGTCAACCAGTAGTACCCTATCCTTAATAACTTCTTAGCCAAGGTTAGGCCACCCAAATATGACCCACAATTACCTTTGTGCACCTATTTCAAGGTGATATAGGCTTCTTCTTGGTTAAGGAATCACAATAAGGTCACATCAAGACTCTTATGGTATAAGGTATCACCAATGATGGTGAAGCGTGAAGCTCTTCAAATAAAAGATTTTTGTAGGTTATGAGTGAGGTCAGAGGGAAAGTTTCCATTATGGAGGTAAGTGAATATTTCATGATACCAAGGCAAGCCAGGACCAATAACATCACACACAAATTTTATTTTGGAACATCAAAAGCTAGTACAAGAATCTGTTCGATGAGGAATTCACATTTTAGGCTATTCTGAGGCATATCTAGCAATGAACCAATGTTAACCATAGCATTTGCTGCCCTATTATTAACCCTTAGAATTTGTTCAAAAGTTATGTCAATGAGATACTCCTTGAAGCTATCCACCATATTTTTTAACGCATGAGCTTATCGTCTTTGGTTTGATAGTCATTGTTAACTTTCCTTACTATTAACTGAGAGTCCCCAAGAACCTGTAGCTCCTGAATCTGCCATTGGATAACAATCCTTAACCCTATGATTAGGGTTCATACTTTTCTATATTTTTTGTGTAAGGGAATTCCAATCTATAAGACTTAGGTATACAATCACCTTGTGGGGTTATGAATAGTATACCCATTCCAAATCCATGTTGCATATGTGATCCATCAAAATACAATTTCCACTAGTTTGTTGATACCACAATAAAAATTGCCTCATCTAGAAACTCTGATATTAGAGGATGATATGCACATAATGGTGCTTCAGCTAGTTGATCGGTGATGACTTGTCCTTTTATTTCCTTGTGATCAACATATTCAATGTCAAACTCACTAAAAACCATGACCCATTTCGCCAAGCAGCCTGTGAGTATAGCTTTGGATAGTAGATACTTCAATTGATCAATCTTAGAAACAATCTTAACTTCATGACTGAGCATGTAGTGTCTTAGCTTTTGAGATGCAAAGGAAACTACTTGACATGATTTTTCTATTGTTGTGTAATTAAGCTCAAATCCTACCAAAGTTCTATTGATGTAGTATATAGCTCTTTTCTTTCCTTCTTCATCATGTTTTGCCAAAAGAGCTCCTAAAGTTGTAGAGGTTGTCAATATATACAAGATCAAAGGTTTACCAACAATTGGTGGCATTAATACTGGTGGTGACACTAAGTATTCCTTTAGTTGTTGAAATACATGCTCACAATTATCATCCCATTTGTATGCCACACCCTTGTGAAGGATATGGGTAAATGAGTGGCACTTATTTTCCAGTTGTGTGATGAATCTTCTAATTGAATGGAGCTTCCCTTGAAGGCTTCTAAACTAATTCAATGTCTTTGGTGGTTCCATTTCCATTATTGCCTTGATTTTGGTAGGTTCCACCTCAATTCCCCTTTGAGATGTGATGTACCCCAAAAGTTTACCTGTGGTGACACCAAATACACATTTTTTTCGATTGAGTATCACCTGATATTTTTCCAACCTACCAAAGATTTGAGTTAGCACTTCTAGGTGTCCTTTTCTCATTACTAACTTTTCCAAGATATCATCCACATAGTCTTCAAGGATCTTATTAAACATGTCATGAAAAATTAAGTTCATTTCCCTTTGATATGTTTCTCCAATGTTCTTTAACCCAAAAGGCATTACATTCCAACAATATGCCCCCCTTGGAAAAGTAAAAGTTGTTTTATGCTAGTGTTCCTTAGAAATCATGATCTAATTATATCCAGAGAACCCATCCATGAGTTAAAGCATTTCATGTCTAGCTATTAGGTCCACTATGATATCTATGTTGGGCAAGGGGAAGCATCCTTGGGAAAAGCTTTGTTTAGATCTCTAAAACTCATGTAGATACATATGCCCCCAATGGGTTTTAAAATTGGAAAAATATTGGAAATGTACTCTGAATAATCAATTAGTCAGATGGACCCTACATCCAACAATTTATGCAACTCTACTTTGACTAACAATACAATCTGAGGATGCATCTTCCTTAATTTTTTCTTTATCGGTTTTGCATCTAGGAAAACTATGATATGGTGAACCGCTAATGATGTGTCAAGACCAGGTATATCCACATATGACCATGCAAAAAAAATCTCTCTCCCTCAAGAAGGTTGCTAAATTATTTTGTTCCTTATCATCTAATGAAGAAGCATAGAAAGTGACTTGGGGTGCTTCCTTTGTTCCCACATTGATGAGCAACAATTTCTCTACTAGGACTTCTGAATTTTCTTGCTCTATGTTGGGGAGATTGAATCCTTCATCCATAGGCACCTCAAAGAGGTTTTCACAATTGGATGCATCCTTTATTTTTACTTTTTTAGAATCAGAAAGTGCCACATGGTGGCTTTCACTTGGCGATTGTTTCATGATTTTCAAATTTGTTATGTTGTGACTGAAAGATTCAATTGTATCCCCAAAATAGGCTTTTGTGTCTAGCTCTATATCAAAACCAACTTTATGATCTCCAAATGGAATATGATCTTGAATGCCCATGAACTCAAAAATTTCCTCATTGTTTTTGAATGAATCCAAAACTGGTGCATGTTGTTGATCCCAGTCGATAAGTTGGGGATATATAAGTGTAAGCTCATTGTATTGGGTTTGGGAGGAAAAGGATGTGGTGATCATGAATATAGAGGCGTTCTCAAAGAGGTCCGTGATACAAAAGGGAAAGTCATCAATGTTCTCATATTGAGATGTGCTTAACTAGGAAAAATCCTTATCCTCATTAATCAAAGTATTTGTGATGAGAGGGACCACATTTTTGCTTGAGGTATAACCAAGGCCAAGATTCTTTGCTCGTTTCTCAGGGACTATTGGTTCCTGCATTCCTTATTATTTCAAGCCAAGGCATTCAATGCATGTATATCTCATGCTCTTCATTAATTAGAATCCTTTTTCTACTTATATCCACCGAAAGTGAAAGCTCTTCTTCTTGTCTTTCTCATCTTGATAAATCGATTCATATATGTTCTCTTCTTCTATGATCTCTTTGTGTAAATCCCCCCACTTTTCAAATGTGGTGTTCTTAAACTTTTTTGATACTTTTTCAATGTTGCGGCTGACCATATGTTTTGGATTTAATGGTAGTTGCCCTAGAAGAAAACAATCCTTCAAGTCATATTCACCACAACCCATTTCTGTGATCTTTGCTTTGATTTTAAATAAAGTTTGATTTGTACCAGATGTAGATGCCAATGTTGAAGGATCAACATAGGGGGAAGGTATTGGGACTTCATCATTTTTAAGAACTTGAAGGACCTTGTAGTACTTCTCCTCCATGCTTTTGCAGTAATAAAATGGTCTGGATCTCCATGAATTGTGATTTCTTTATCATCCTAGGGAAACTTGATACATTGATGGTACATTGAAGCTATGACCTTCATGGCATGAATCCATGGACGACCAAGGAGAATATTATAAGGTAATTCAAGATCTAGGACCTAACAAGTGGTTTATGCAATAGCAGGTCTCACTTGTATTGGTATCTTGATTGTTCCTTGTGAGTTTCGTTCATTATCATTGAATAAGCACAGATTGTGACCCCTTTTGTCTTTTCAATCACATCCTTTGAATAACCCAACTATTTGATCAATTGGAGGGTGCAAATATTTAAGCTCGCACCTCAATCTATCAATACTCTCTTAACCTTATTTTTATGGACGTATACTTCGAGATGAAGTGCACGATTATGAAATGTTTGGGATGGAAGATCATATTGTGTGAAGAGTAATCTATGTGTAGATTAAATGTGCCCTACCATCGCTTGAAATTGGTCACAATCAATGTCGATAGGAATTGTTGATGATAAAAGGGATTTCTCTAGAACTTTCTTAGGGGAAGGTGAAATCTTCAATAATTCCAAAATAAATATTTGAGCGGGGATATTTTAAGTTGATCAAGTAAGATATAATCATTAGAATTATCTCTTGGTATTACTTTGTATGGTAGAGGGGATCCTTGTATGGTAACTTTCCCTTGTCATGTGGTGACTCCACACTCAGGATTTTGACCTTGAATTGTGATAATGGAAACATGCTACTCATAAGAATGTATGCTACCTATGACATTATCATAGGTATGGTTAACCTGATTATATGATTTTATTTTTCCACTAATGTTTCCTTTCCCATGGTCAAGCATTGGATTCTTATATATACCTAGATCCTTGTTTCCAAAACTTCCAGGTTGTTGATCAATGTTCACTTCACCATTGTCTATTAGATCTTGTATGACATTTTTCAATTTCATACAATTGGATGTTTTATGTCCCTTTGTACGATGATAGTTGAAATATTGTTCATCCTTAGACCATGAGGGTTTATCTTGTGGCTATCTTTATTGTTTGTATTATAAAAGTTTTAAATTATTTGCTTGTACCAACTTGTTCAAGACTGTTTTGACGAGCTCTCCTAAGGGAGTATATTTTTGCCTTAGTGGGTAGTTGTTTTGTCTTGGTTGTTGTCCTTGTTGATTGTTAAAATTGTTGACATTATTGACATGTTGTGTACCTTCTTGTTGCGTGTTTGGTTTGGAAGGTGCATTGATAACAACCTTTGCATCTACAACCCCATCATTAGTAACGTTCTTATTCTTGGCCCATATGCGAGGTTTGTCGCTAAAAGTAGATGATGGATGTTTGTCCTTGTAGATTTGTATAGCTCCTTTTGCAATGAGATCTATTTCAATGTTGAGTCCTTTAGGTATGAGTTCCTCAAAAGTTGATACACATTGCATCTTTAATTGGAAAGCAAGATCTATGTTTAAGTTTCTTGTAAGGATCTTAACTTGTTATTTCTCAAGAATATGCCACTTGCATTTACTAGCCTTATGTCTCCATCGTTGCAAGAAAGGTGCAAAGGCTTCTCCCTGATTTTTTTTTGAGGAGATGCTTGGTATTGATATTGTTCATGAAATTGTTGACCTTGTTGTTGTGGATGTTGTTGTTGATGTTGGTGATTTGGTTGATGTTGATTTTGTGGTGGTGGATTTGGTTGTTGTTGTTGTTGATATTGGATATGTTGGGATTATTGATATTAAGGTGGCTGCTTTTGATATTGAGGTGGTTGATTTTGTGATTGATTTTGATGTTGTGGTGGTGGATTTTGTAATTGATTTTAATGTTGTGATGATGAATTTTATGATTGATATTAATGTTGTGATGGTATATTTTGTGATTGATTTTGATGTTGTGATGTTGGATGTTGATATTGTTGATTGTTGATACCATTCAAGCTCAAATTTTGTTGATATTGTTGACTTTTCATGTTTGTACTTTGAGTATTGAAGGTTGGTGGTTGTTGATGTTGTTGATTGTTAATACAATTCAAACTCATATTTTGTTGATATTGTTGACTTGTTGTGTTTGTACCTTAAGTATTGAAGGTTAGTGGTTGTTGATTATTAGGATCAGTAAAGATCAAGTTTTGTGGGGGCATATTTACCCCATGATTTGTTATGTTTGAACCTTGAGCTTTAAAAGTTGGTGGTATATTCGTGTTTTTATACCTTGGTTTGTGTTGATTTTTCCTTGAATTTGAGTATTTCCCAAGGGGTTTACATGTTGATTTAAAGAAGTATTTTGACCCACCCCTTGCAAGGTAACTGTTGGTTGACTTGATACATTAATTGAAGGAGGTTGTGGCATGGGTTGTGTAACTTGTTTTGCCAAAGGTTCACCACCATAAGGTCATTTTTTTGTTTCTAGGTATACAAGTTTTTGATCCAAAGGTTGTTCTTTTGAGTGTATTGACATCAAAATCCAATGGAAGTTTAGCCCCACTTTGTGCTAGTTTCAACATGTATAAGTTAGGATCTAACTTCATCATAGTTTCTATGACATAAGGAAGAGTTGGGTCCTACACGACATTTCAAGAATATCATCGGGGGTGAATTTCCTAGGTTTGTTTGTGTTAGGATTGGCTATGCATGCCAAGACCTAGAGGCCAAATGGAAAGCACAAAGAGAGAATAGAATGTGACAAGAATAAACTGTATTCTTATCAATATGATTCAATGCTATGATTGTGATTGTGATACAATGAGAGAACCCCTTGGTTATATAGCCAAGGTGAGATGCAAGATGTCATAGGATTATGACAAGTGTCTTAATCATATGACATGAGACACCTAATCACACTTACCTAGGTTCACATGTAATATTTGTCAAAAGATATGATAACAACTAATGACAACTAACACCTTCTAGAAAGATTCCTTCCTAGGACCTAAGTAAACTTAACATGTGTAAATAAGTCCCTAGTAATGAATTAACTAGGTACAAGACTTTATTTACACCAACACCCCCCCTTAAGTGCAACTTAGGGAGTAGCAGATTATTATGAAAATGACACAAAGATGCAAGAATGGATCCTGGCTATGAGGCCATGTTAGGTACCCATGTACATATGCAAATAAAATCTCTCACAAACAGAGAAAAGGAGAAAACCCAGTGGGACAAAAATCCTCCCAAAAAGAGAGATGAAATACAATAATGAAATGCTCTCAATGATGCATGAGAAGGTAAAAACCCCATGTGAGGAAAAAGAAAGCCCATAAGAGAGAAGTAGAAAAGAGACAAGGCAACCCCCCCTCAATGTTGAGTCTTCTGTAATGATGGTAGAAGCTCGACATTGAATGTTGAAGATGATCCAAAATTGTCGAACAACGTTCCTCCCCTTAGGAAGAAACAAAACCATGTATGTATGTAGCATTTCAAGAAGATGGATGATGTCTATAAAGCATGCTCAAGTGTCTCCATGTTGATGCCGAAAGCTGACACACTCCAAACAGGTGTTCTAGGCCACATTGCTGAAGAGGGAAATCCAACATCTAGTAGAGATAAATGTAGAACATGATCCAAAGACAATGATATATCCTCTGAAGACAAAGAAGCCTCCTCCAAATGTTGTCCAAAAGTATCTACAGTCACATCAATCTACAAAGAATGATCATGTAGAGAATTAACAATAGGGTCAGAGTGTTCCCTCACAACAACTGAAGAAGGATCTTCTCCATCAAAGAGAAGATGAATGTCATCTATGATTTCCTCCAAATTTGCAATGAGACTCCACAAAAAAGTTTGAAATACCTGTTAAGAAGTCATCACAAGTAGCCATATGTGGAAGACTATGTATATCCTATTGTACTAAATCACAAGGAACCCAAACTGTGGAATCACAAGCATCATCAACTACACCAGTAGGTGGAGGAGATATAATGCATGGCTCAAGTACTAGATCTGATGTTATAACTTGCAAGTTCAAGTAGCCAAATGTCTCCTCTTAATCATGGTTCATGCTAGAAATGTGATCAATAGTCAAAGGAACAATGTCACCATCAGAAGCAAAATTTGCAAAGGTATACAACCAAGATGAGTGATCAAACACCCCAGTAGCGATGATCTCTCTACTCTCCAAGTCTCAAATGATGACTAAATTAGGTGTGAACTCCACAGTCCTCCCATCTCCACCATGTGTAATCTGATATATCGAAAGAAGATTGTTCGTCAAATGAGGAACACACAAAACATCCTGAAAAGTGTTGTCCCCAAAACTAATAGATCCCTTCCCAATTGCACTTATGTATGTATTGTTTCCCATCAAGATAGGAGACATAGTACAAGGCTAAAATGAAGAGAATATAGACTATGAAGATGCCATATGATGAGAAGCTCCTAAATCTAGAAGCCATCTCCCTGATTCTACACCTGAAAGAGCACAAAGAGCTTGTCCTTTATTTCCTGATGTAGATGCTTGACCTTTGTCCTTTTTAGACTATTTTGAAGGAGGAGGAGATTCAGACATTCTAGAAGGAAAATCAATGTGATTCTTTTTGAGAATATTTTTCAACTCATCAATATCCTTCTTATAACAATAGTGTTCTTCATGTCCATCCTTCTTGCAATATGCACAAGTAGGCTTCTCTTTCTTAGATGATTCCCCTTTGGAAGAGGATTTTTTCTTTGCTTGATCTGAATGTGGATTATTCTTTGCTTTCTTCTATTTCTTATTTGATTTTGATTCTTCCACCTGACTAACCAACATGCCTGAGATTTAGAATTATTGATGAGACCTAGTGAGATAAGCTTTTATTGCTCATGTATCAACATCTCAAAAAATGATGCAAATGAAGGTGTAGTATATGCAAACCCCATAGTAAATCCATGAGTATGAAAGCCAAAAACAAAATAAGCATAATCAAGACCAAGTTTGTTCATTGTATTGTAGACCAACTGAATTTCGTTCTTATCAATTCCACATGCTTTACATTGCTCTCTTAGATCATTAACCTTAGTGATGTAGTCTTGGATGTTGTCAAAGTTCTTAGGATCAAGGCTCATCAATTCATTATCAATTTGATAGCCTCTTACTTCATCTATAGTACCATACCATGTTTTCAATTTTTCCAAAGCTTCATGAGAATTTTCACATGATTCAATTTGAAATAACAAATCTTGAGAAACTAGTCTACGAAGACACCCAAGAGCTTTGGTATGTTTAATCATCTATTTTATCTTTTCATCTGCATCTGTAGGTTCATGTACCTTATTTTCAACATATAGAGAGTGACCTTCTGTCATTAGAGTACTCCATGCATTTTGATGCCATGTTGAATAATTATATGATGTAAGCAAAGGAACCTTAGAATGATCCATGAAATGAGAGAGCACAAGCAAACAAATCAAAGCAATGCACCGAGAGACCCCCCAAATCACTCAATCAAGAAACCCCCCAAGCAATATCTGATTTGGAACTTTATACTTAGTGTGTTTACAGTTGCTAGATGCCAAAAACAACAAGCTAGACTTTATCTTAGTGCTTACAAATGCCAAAATAGGCCACAGATTCAAGTACAATTTTTGGTACAAAATGAGATCAATATAATCATACCATTAAAAAGTACACAAAAAATTATGCACTTTAAAACAAAACTGCACCCAAAAATGTTACCGTAGGAGCAAGATATGAGCTCTCGAAGTTCCCAAAATGAGGACAAAGTAGCAACACCTGTGAGAATCTGAAAATTATAAAAAATCCAGGCACCAAAACCAAAAATTGATTGCAACACTATGAAGAGTGTGAAATTCTACCCCAAATAAAAAAAAAATCTCTGAAAAAGGAGTTAAAATGACTGAGATATTTGCATTTGAAAATCAAGTGGAAAAATCAAAACTCAAACTGTGAGGGGCCAAAATTTTTTTTATCATGTTGATGTCATCGCTGATGTGATGATGGCATCAGAATTTTACCCAATTAAATTTTACGTCTGTCGGGCCATCAAAAAAGAATATTTTCCCTCTAAGGAATATTCCTGCAGAATATGCTTTGGGACGTCGACGATCAAAATCTTCTTTGACAGATGGAATAATCTAAGGAATATTCCTGTGAAATATGTTGTGGGATGCCGACGATCGGAATCTTCTTTGTCGGATGGAATATTACCACTGGAATATTCACGTGGAATATTCTTCTCACAATGCCAGTTTTCTATGAAGCCCGTCGATTATTTTATTAACTGTCAGTCGGTATGTATTGAAAGCTTGTCAAGTTTTGATTGGAGTGGGCGGAATATGGAGAGGCCTGACGCAAGTTTGCATATGTCACCACTTGGTAGATGGGGAGGCCTTTGGTACTTGGCATACCGTCAGTAGTACCCTGGAAGGTCTGCGGTATATCTGTACCGTGGGCAATAAAAAATGTCTGTAGATCTTTCTTTGATTTTTTGATAAAAAACTTTTCAAAACAATTAAAAACTGTGAAATATTTTTTTTACAAAATATTTGAAAATTTTATTTTGTAGAAAATATAAAAAAAATTTGAAAAAAATCGTACCAACGTAATTATGATGCTTGGGGGGCTGTACGACTCTTTGGGAATTTTTTTTCCTCACCGAACAACTGCTCTGATTTGGATGATTTGGCAATCAATCTTAGGGTTTTTGGCCCTTCTGGACGTGATGGTAGAGTCAGATTTGACCTAGAATGCTCCAAAAAATGCAGCTACCTTATGGCAACCACTCTTTAGCTTCAAACCCTCATAGATTTGGCCTCGTATGTTCGATTTGGATGAAACAAAAGGAAAAATTGACTTTCTCATACCTTTCAGATGCAATGGTGAGCTTAGATTTGCACCAACAAGCTTTGATTTGAACCTACAATAAAGAGCCAAAAATGGAACACCCCAAAATTTGGTATCTCTCTCTTTAGAAAAAGACTATCCAATGGCACCCAACCCATGCTGATACCATGTTAGAACTGGCCATGGATGCCAAGACCTAGAGGCCAAATGGAAAGCACAAAGAGAGAGAATAAAATGTGACAAGAATAAATTGTATTCTTATCAATATGATTCAATGATATGATTGTGATTGTGATACAATGAGAGAATCCCTTGGTTATATAGCCAAAGTGAGATGCCAGATGTCATAGGATTATGACAAGTGTCTTAATCATATGACATGAGACAACTAATCACACTTACCTTGGTTCACATGTAGCAGTTGTCAAAAGATAAGATAACAACTAATGACAACTAACACCTTCTAGAAAGATTCCTTCCTAGGACCTAAGTAAACTTAACATGTGTAAATAAGTTCCCTAGTAATGAATTAACTAGGTACAAGACTTTATTTACACCAGCAGTTTGGAGTATTATCCTCTATGTAAACTATTTCAGTTTGTGATGTTTGAGGTGATAGTTTTACTTCATTTGTAGTAGTAGGCATTCTAAATGGTAAATCTCCATTATTCATCTCCATGTTTTTTTATGTTGTAACCTAGTTGTGACCATACAATTTGTGACCACCTTGGGGGATATTGATGATGATGTTTCACTCAAATGTTTGTGTTCAAATGTTTCCTCAAATTTGGACAAAAGTGACACCTTAACTAGTTTTGGACCAACTGTTTGAAATGAAGTTTGATTGGATGGAATAACATGAAACTTTCGATGTTGATAATATTTTGCACTAGATCTAGGATTGTTTTTTATTTTGATGATAATGAATTTGCAACTTTAAGACTAGACTTGTGACTCTAAAGTATGCTAACTCACCATGATTTTCTAATAGTTTGACCTAATACTTGAAAAGTAGATTGTTTCTCAAGCACTATGATAAATTACAAAAGTGATATATGAAGATCTAGTTTTAAATGTCTAGAATCAAGTTGTTTAAATGGGTTGAGTTTGATGTTTTGCTTGTTTCTTTTGAAATGTTGATCCAAAATGAGAATTAATGGTGTTTTGATGTTTCCAAAATGAAGTTTAGAATCCACAATCTTTTTGATGTTTTGAGTAACTCCAATAATTTAGTTTTCTTTTCATAAACTAGGTCTATTAAAAGTTTGTTGATCATAAATCAAGTTTTGCAAGTTTATTGAACTTTCTATAATTTTCAAACAGACAGAAGCACAGTGTTGTTACAAAAGCACAACATTGTTCACTATAGAAGCATGAAGATGCTTGCAAAAGCATAGTGATGTCTACAAAGGTGTGTTGTTACCCACATACGTGCCACACTATGGAAAAACAAAGGGTTGTATTTGCAGTTACCTATTGTTGACTCTGAACAAAAGTGCAACGATGTAGACAAAGGCATAAAGATGTTGCAAAGGTGTTGTTTTAATTAAAAAAAAGGTGTGTCACTATTTTTCAAGTGCACAATTTGTTCAAAGGTTTAAATTTTTCCATTTGTGTGTGCATGTTTGAATGTTTGTTTGAGTGTTTTATTGTTTTGCACTTGATAAAAACACAGTAGAAAATGTATTCAACTAACTCAATTGGTATTTAGATGCTTTTTCATGTGTCTTTCTTCCAAAAATTCACACTAATTGGTTTTACAAGGTCTCAACATAAAAATACACCATATTGCAATCCTATTTAGTGGGTAGATTAGGTTTATCTTCTCAAAGTAGGCCCACACAGTAAAATACTGCCCATATAATGAGTAACTATAGTATGCATGCGTACACAATACACCTCTTACCTTGAAAGGAAAAGTTACTTGCAAGGGATTGGGTGATCCCACAATAGTGGTTTACACTTTTGGCCAAACTTGACATTGAACTAATTTTTTTTTAACTAAATCTTCACTTTCAAGCACCTATAGCTGCTAAAGCATAAGGAATTTGAAGATGATGCAAACTAGTGATTTGTGAAATTTTGTCTATATATTCTAAATATATATTTTAAAAAAAATTTGGAATCAAATTGCATTTCTTTTTCCATCTCCTTCGAAAACTAGTTTTTAATAGTAAACACCATTTTTAAAGAGTGACGTGTACTTGCTAACACAACTTTTTTTCTATGAAGGATAAAATTCTATTTTTTTCGAATTTAGATTTGTAACTACAATATCTAGTGCATGCAATTGGTTTCATAGTGTTTTATTGAATATTTTTTCTTAACTAAGTTTTGAAGTCAAACCAATTACAATTTAGACATACGTTTACTTGCTAACACAACTTTTTTTGTATGTATCAAAATTCAATTTTTTTTTGTTGGATCAAGGACATCAATATCAAGTGCATAGATATCTTTCAGATTTTTTTGATAATCTGCTAGTTTTCCACATGTGCAAAACAAATAGCTTGATTTTTGATGAAAAACCTACATTCACAAGAAATAAAAAATAAATATAATAATAAAATCAAATATATTTAAAATTATACTTTTGGGAAGCTTATAATAAGGACTACGTACAAAAAATAAATTTTAAATGAATTTATTTGATCCCCAAAAGGTAAATCAAAAGTGGTTTTTTATCAACATTTTGATAGGTGTAAAGGAGACTCCATTATAGGTATGGTTTACAACTAGTGGGGTTCTATCCAAGGGGGTTTGATCTAAGGTGGTTTGATCAAACCCTTTTTAATTGGAATCCTTTAAATGGAAATTTTCAAGGCTTAAATCATTATATTTTCTAAAAATGTGATTTTGACAAAAATCAGGATGTCCCAAAAAGTGTAAACCACTATTGTGGGATCACCCAATTTTGTCACCTCAACTATGCTTGGTACATGGCGAGTAACTTAATGAAACAATGCTATTCCATTGCACCACCTTGAGAAAATGTTCAAAAGTCGTAGGCCTCTAATAACAATAGGTTTTTAGAGGGTAGAACTTGGTGAACACCATCGACCTCTCAAACATTGCCTTGGTAAACCAAAAAATCGTAGTTCCTAACACAAGTCGTGAGCGCAACATGTACGGATCAACCTACAACTTTCATTCTCAACCAATTTATATAGCACACCCAAAAATGTCACTTGAGGTCAAACCCTTGAGTTCTCTATTAGGATTTGTCTCAAGGTAGGCCTCCTACTCAAAAGAAAAAAAGGAGTTACTATTTATCTTCACCCAAGATCACACTCGACGCGAGGGGAAATGATACATAGTAACTACCTTATAGGGTTACAATGAACATAGAGTGCAAACTAGAATTTTTTTTCTTCACCCAAGATCACACAAAGTGCAAGGGCAGAGGATTCACACTTGCTAGTCTACCAAACATGTTAAGCAAAGCACACAAGTTCTTTTTAGGTATGCACCAAAAGTAAAGTGTGGTTCATTTTATCCCCATGTTCAAAGTGTAAGTTGTTGGTTTATTTAAAGCCCAAATGAAGGTGAACTTTTTAGTGTTCTTTTTAGAGCCCAAAAGAAATTTTTGATTTTTGATTCATTTTAAAACACCAATGTGAATGTGTGATTCTAATCTAAGAATGAAAATAAATAAAATCTAAGGTTAATTCCTTAAGCAAGTGTTAATAAACACTTTAGAATTCTTCATGTTGTAAAGATCCATCTCTGTCAAATCAGATAACACAAAAAATATGCTAATTAGGGTTAGTTCTCATCAAATTGTGAAATAAAATTGAAGAACTAAAGTAAACAAAAGTGCGGGCTATTTCTAATATAAGCGCGACTTTTCTGACAAAGGTGTGTCACTGTTGAATGAAAGAAGCATGAACCTTTTACAAAGGCGCAACCCTTTTACAAAGGTGTGAACTATTCCTAGAAATAAAAGTGTTAGAAATAAGAAAAAGGTGTGAAATCAATGACAAAGGCGCGACATTGTTGAGATACGCAGGCACAAATATTCAACAAAGGCACAAACCTATAAAAAAAATCACTACTTTACCCTTGCAACCTACAAGTCTAACAAAGCTTGAAAGAAATGGATTAGATAGGGACTTGGGGTCCCAACATAAATGTATGAAATCAATTGAACAATTAACATCAAATCAAGATTTAAAACCTAGTAAATGATCAATCAATTGCATCATTCCAATGAAATTCATTTGTCAATCTACAACTAGACTCAATTCAAAGAATTTAAAGAACAAATTAGAATGCAAAGAACCTAATTATTGATGCAAACCTCAATCCCATTGTGGGATTATGTTCAAAGTGGATGTGGAGTGCTCAATTAAAAAAAAATCCATGATGTTGCAAAGAAAATTGATGAGATGATTCACAAAAGAGCTCTCAAATTGATCAAAATTGAGTAATCAATTCAAGAGAGTAAGTTTGCATAAGACTTGTGAATGAATTATTATGTGAAATGACGTACTATTTATAGAATTTAGAAATCATGATCAATGGTCAAAATTGAAAATAGTGATCAAGGGATGAAATCAAATGGGAGAGGTGAACATGGATCAAACAATTAATAATCCATGAGGCATGGATAAAATATCAGATCAACGGTCTAAAATTCATGATAGACCCAACAAATTCCCAAAATTTTAGGAACTATGTTGGAGATATTTCCACGAGGAGGGAAATATTTGAATTCAAATTGAGAATATTCCATGAGAATATTCTTTCAATTATTGGAGGAATTCTAGAAGAAATTAGACAATTAAATAATTAAGAAATTACTTAGTTGTGCAAGTGGAGGGAATTTATGGATTTAATTAAAAAATTACAAATCATTTAATCAAAAGGGGTATTTATGACATTCGATTAAATAATTTAGATTATGTAATCAAACGAGAGGACTTAGGATATTTAGTTAAATAATTTACGTTATTGAATGAAATTAGATGAAAATTAGTGTGAAAGGGGGAATTAATCAAACAATATGAAATATTTGATTAATAGAGGAAAATGATGAATTTAATTAAACAATTGACATTATTCAATTAAATAGATGAAAATGGGTGAATCAAGATATAAATGATGTTAGTAGGAAAAATCAAGTGTGCAATATGCTCAGGACATTTCCAAGTGTCTATAGTGTCATAATTGGAATTCAAATCATGCACCTCTTGATGATATGTCCAAAAATCAGTGATATTTTCCTCGCTCCAACCCAATTGTGTTAACTTCATTCTCATTGATTTATGAATCTTGATGGTCAGGTTCACCTCTACCACAACTGTATAAAAGGAAGGCCATGGAAGTCTACCACTAGATGACAAAAATAATAAGTCAACACACGAATCCAGAGTAACTACCTTCAAATTGTGCCTCTGATCCTAGTATGGCCATGGGGTATAGGTCAAAGAGATTCCCATTTTGGATAAATAGCCATATGGATCATAATTCTAGTAGTCACATATAATACCCAGTCCCAATTGAGTCAACTTGGTTGCCAACATGACATCTATGTACCTTTTCTACAATATGACCTCACCTCATGTGATTGGGGGTTTCTAAACCATGATTTTCTCCTTCTTGCCCCAAATGCATTATCAATGATGGAAAGTTGTTGAGCCATTTCAATGGAAAGATTTCTATCTATTACACAAGTAGGCAACCTAAAAGGCCCTTCATAAACCTGTGCATTCACACAAAATTGAAATTTTCTCTGCAAAAATAGTTGCATGGAGGTCGACTATCTCTCATCCATGCAACATGTTCCTCTGTAAGTCTAGCAAGGGCCTCTTGCTGGTTAAAATATTGAAGGGCTAGGGTCAAAAATTGAAGTGTAGAAAAATGTACTCCTTTACATTTTCATACTATGTTTGGGTCCCTTAATTAAATTGGACTTAATTAAGCCTCTAATTGGCCCAAAATCGCATTTACAAGCCTAATTAATTGCAATTTATGAAGGGGCAAGTGTGATTTAATTAATGCTTTTATCATTATTGACACCCCAAAATTCATAAATCCTGATAACTTAGGTCAGGACCCATTCACCCATGAGCAAATGGGTCCCGTTTAAGTTGCAAATTCAAATTTTAAATATGTTTTTGGTGGTATTTTCATGATCCCAAATTCATATTCAAATGTCAGCTTGTAATGTATAATTTTCAAGAAATTAGAAAATCTTCTATAAAAGCAAGGTTATTTTATCAATTCAAATCTAAGAAAAAGATCTAGCAAGAGGTGAACTTTCATATGAGAAAATATTATTGTCAAGATTATTGAAGAACAGATTTATCAAGAATCTACAACAACAATCAAGATCTCAAGCATCATGTCAAAGTTATCAAGCATCATGCATATTTTTGGAGCTAACATTGTGATGTAGGTTTCAAAGATCAAGTCAAAGCATTCAAATCGAGATTCAAGCATCAAGATCCGCATCCATTGAAGTCATTTCATGCAAGATCAAGATTAGACTTCCTAAGGTTTAATCAAGGGTTTGGTGAGTTGCAACATAGTTGTTTTCATTCATCATTCCTTTCATTTTTCATTATTTCAATTCAATTTTTAATTACCCAAACAGGATTTGACCAAGGAAAACCACCATTCACCAAAAACAAATATTTTTTCCCTCTTTTGTTTGTGGTGCAAATCTTAGGTTGAAGAAGGATTAGAGATCTCTTGAAGAGAAAGATTGGAAAAGTTGTCAAAGTTGTCATTAAGCCATGAAATCTCACCTATAGATTTGATTTCTAACTTTTTGGAACTGAAATCGAGATCAAACAGAAGCTACATATTAACATCATAGGCTCTCAAAAGTTGTTTGAAAACCTTGATCAAAGACCCATTCGCCCATGGGTGAATGAGTCTTAGTTTTTCTCCTAAAATTTCCTTTTGGTGATTGGTACACAGTGTCTAGCTCTTCTTAGATCTATAGAAAGTTTACTGTTTCTATTTGTTTGAGTTTTAAATTGATGTTTCAAGTTTGAATGGGCATAATTGAGTAGATTTACTATTTTTAGTTTTTCTCCCAAAAGTGTTGTTTAGGCTGATACCCCCATCCTCAATCATAAGGAAACCAATAGATTCCTTCATTAAGTTGACTCACCTAAGGGTTGTAAGTCAATTATTTGCGGGGATCTCTTTTCCTAATGAAACCAGGAAGATAATTTTATCATCCCCATTTTCCCCATTTCAAATTAGTGAACCCTATTTTTCTTTGTTTCAAAAATAAGTCAGAAAAGGTATAGTAATCATGCATAGTGGAAAGCACACGAGTCCAAATAGTAACCAGATTCCTTTTGTACATGTATCTTTGAAAAAACTCAAAATTTTGATGCAAAAGCATGTGTTCCAAAAAAGAAGAATACTTGAATTTGTAAGCTTTGTCATAATTTTACAGTTGCTTGTATATGTTTCCTGCAATGGTGTCTACAAAATCATATTAGAAAGGTTGCTTCTGATTTATGAGTTTGAAACCCAAACCCATTTGAAACGCTTCCACATTATCATCTTAGTCCCAACCATAAATAAATGTGGGCAGTGAGAAGACATCTTGTAGGGATAAATTTTTTTAAGACCTATGGGGAATTTAAGTAGCTCTGTCTATTTCTTGTCCCTCTTCATCTCATAATTGTAGAAACTAAGTTGATCGTTCTTGGTCTCCCAATAAAATTCTAGTTTCTTCTTGGAAAAACTCTCCACCACCACTGAGTCAAATGGGACACATAATATATCCCTTCAACATCTTCAATGTTGATGATAAACTTCAATTCTTTTCCTTGAATGATCCCAACATGCAAATCAAAATTTAATGCACAAGCATCCACAAGTTCAGGGCATGGATACACCAAAGGTACCATGTATTGTGGGATACTACAGTTCCATAGTCGGACACCCAAGGATTCAAGATCTCTCTCCTTTACTTTATTTTGCATCCTCACAAAAGCACCTTTGTGAAGCCCCTTGGGGTTTGAATGAAATTCTAGGTCATGGATATCATCAACGAAATCCAATACCAATGTTGGGTCCTTGTGATTTGTCTTCTTTAGAAACCGAGTGTTTTTAAACACTAGCTTAGGTGGTATTGGGGCTAAGGAGTATTATTTATCACCAAAAACTTTGGCAAAGAAAGATGGATTTGACGCTTCTTTAGAACCAACACCAGAGTATGTCCCTTCAGTAGCCATTGCTTCAAATTTCTTTGGAAACTATCACTTACCTGCTTAATTTCATTGCTTTCGCACTGTAAATTCCCAACTTCACTAAAATTTACATAGAAAAAATCTCTATAACTTGCTCTACTTCTTCTTGCACTTAGGATGAATGCAAATGAATGACACAATTAGTATTTCAATTGCTAATGAAGAGCTCACTCGTGCGAATTAATTGCCTTCTTTTTGGGAAACTCCAACCTTTAAGGAAGGCATACAATTGGCTCATCACATCACCTTTTGGGAAATGTGACATTGGAAAATAGTGCAAAGTGGGAATTTTGCAAGCACGAACATTAAATTCGGCCAAGGGGTGACCAATAAGGGTCACTTCTTATGATGATTACACTTAGAGAAAGATGTCAAGGTGTTAAGACACTAGGCAAGAAAGCCAAATGACATGTTACCACACACTTATTGAAAGAAAAGCACACCACACGAATAGAAAGAAAACCTATATACTTATTTACAAGAGTACACAAAGGCCAAACATTAATTGAAATATTTCAAATAGATTCCATTTACTAGAATCTCAAGGAAATTTCCCTCCAAATCCACCAGTTCAAAAGCATTGATTTCTTTACAAATAGCAATGTAGAATGATCCCTTTCGAAGATAATTAAATTTTACATGTTGCCCAAGCTTACCAGCGTGTTCATTGTATTTCAATACTAAGTTACCTTCTTTGAATTTGGGGACAAATTCCTTCTTGTCAAACCATTTTTTAACCACCTACTAGCGGTTTGTCATGGTAACTTATACCTTCTCCCGAGACTCTTGAATGCCGAGAAACTCTACCAACCTAACTTCCATAGCTCCATTTTCCTTGACCTATAGAGACTTCAATAATTGTAAAGTTGTAATTTTTGCAGAGATTGGCAATACAACTTCCTTTCTATAAACTAGCTCGTATGGGGAAGCTTTCAAAACTTGCTTGGGAGTGATCTAGTCATCCCATAGTGTTGTCCACAAATGTTTATGCCATTCTCTTTGATGATCTACATCAATCCGCTTAATCAACCTGATTAGGTTTTTTTGTGGATTTTGTGAGCCCATTTCCCTGCAAGTAGTAGTTTGATGAAGTTTTCAAGAAGATATCATGCTTTAATGAAAAATCAAACATTTTAGACCCTACAAAAGTTTACACATTGTCAGAGATGATTGTCTTGGGAGGACCGAATCTTGCAACCAACTCCTCAAGGAAATTCATAATCTCATTCTTTGTGGCTCCTTTTAATGGAACATCTTTAGAACACCTGGTGAAATAATATATTACGATAAGGATCCATTTGTGACCGGTGTTGGATGTTGGGTTTATCATCCCAATAAATTCTAAACCTCACTGAGCAAAGGGTTCATCTATTATAATTGGACTCAATGACATTGCAAATTTCTTGCACTTACTGACAATGAACTGACATTGTTGGCATTTCCTCACCAAATTATGGCAATAGGAGAATAGGGTAGACCACTAGTACTTAGAATGCATGATTTTTATCACAGTTTTCTTTGCGAAGAAGTGACCATCCGCATGTGTGCTATGGAAATCATTCAAGATTTTATTTTCTTGAGCTTTGTCTATACACCAAAGGAGTACACCATCAAAGTTTCTCTTGAAGAGAACTTCCTCGATCAAAACATAAAGTGCACCCTATAGTTTGTAAAATATCCTCTTATGCAATGGGATATTAGCCAGATACCTTCCTGACTGCATGAAATTAGTTCTATCTTTGACCCATGAATATGTGGCTTCGAATTGATTAGCCAGATACCTTCCTCTAAAGCATCTTCTTGGGCTAGGGATATTTCAAAATATTTTTCTATTGGAACTTCATTTTCCTTGGCTAAATACTCACAGAGTCCTTTCCCATGGACCACTTTAGTAAGCTAGACCTTTACATCATACTCCAGGATATTCGTAATCTAGTTTGAAATTTTTTCAATAATTTTTCCTTCCATTATGTATTCCTGCACACTTGAATGCACTACATATATCATTATTTTATTCTTTGTGATCAAGTGTTAGAACTTATTAAGACCGTTGACGATAGAAAAATCCTATTTTTCAACAAATTTATATTTGGCCTCATATCTCGTTAGGGTCCTTGAGTGGAAGGTGATTGGTTGTTCTCCCTTCCCTTTTTCATATTTCTACATTAGCACTACTTATATATTGTGCTTGCTTCCATACACATACATAATGAAATATTTAGAAAAAATTGGATTCACCAACACCAAAGCTGAGGAGATAACTTCCTTGTTCTTTCAAATGTTGTTCTCCCTTTTGGAGTCCATTTGAAGGATTGATCCTTCCTCAACATGAGAGCGATGGGTCTAATTAATCTATCAAAGTCTGATATGGATCTACTAATAAAGTTTATCTTCCTAAGGAAATATTGCACTCCCTTCTTATTTATCGACAAGGGAAACTCTTTGATAGCTTTCACTCTCTCTGAATCAATGGAAATTCCTTCCTTGGACACAACGTACCCTAGCATCTTACCCTGTAGGACTCTAAATACACATTTTTTAGAGTTCAAGGAGACCTTAAATTCTTGACACTTGTGGAAGACCTTTTCCAAATGATCAAAATGATCTTCCTTTGACTTTGAAAATATCGTGAGGTCATCCAAATAGATAAGTATGATAAGATTTATCAAATATTTGAAACCAATAACCATCACATGCTGGAAGGTAGCACCAACATTTGAGAGGAAAAATGGTATCTTTGAGTATGCAAATGTTCCCCACTTTGTGGTGAACATTGTTTTGTGTTGGTCTTCTTCTTTAACCCAAACCTAATTATAACTCAAAAAACCATCAAGCAATGAAAACATCTCGGATCTCACGACTATTTGGAGGATTTTCTCCATAGAGGGCAATGGATAATGATCTTTTAAGGATACCCTATTCAAATCCCATAAATCTACACATAGTTAGATGTCTCCATTCTTTTCTAAATAGGGACTAGGTTTGAGACCCAGGTGGAATGCTTAATTGGGTATATGATTCAAGAATTTATGAGCTTTTTCATCTCTTGAGCCATGAGTGACTTTACTTTCGCGTTGACTAGCCTCTGCTTTTGGCAGATAGGCTTAGCTCCTTCAACTAGCTCAATAGTATGTTGAATGATGTCACAGTCATATCCCTTGAGATCATCATAGGTCAATGCCACTACTCTGTCATATTTGTCACATAAAGATACCAATCCATCTTTATCCCTCTAAGGAATATCCTTGCCAACCTTCAAATTTCTACCATTTCTAACATCAAGATCTAAATAATCCCCTTTTTTTGTGACAAACCTTCTTTTATCATTCCTTGCATCGTCACGATCAAATAGGTTCTCCAGGGTGATTAGCCCTTTTGAAAGCTTATTGATCCTTAGTTGAATGATGTGATCTTCGTAGGCCTCCTTAATTTTATGTTACAATTGCTCTACAAATTTTCCAAATTTCTAGATGAACATGGTAATTTGAGCATCACTCTCAAAAACTTTCCAATTATGCTCATTACCCAAAATAGTTGGCCTAATAATGACCCAGATTGAATGTTTATTGATTTGCAGGTCTGTCATTGGATCAAACTGAGATCCAATTGTTTCCAATCGGTCTACTTTAACATTCTACTTTCGAGGGGCTGCTTGGATGTTAAAAGCATCAAATCCTTCAATCGATTCCTAGAATCCATTTCAATAAGAACACATGTGCACATTATTTGCAGCTAAGGTGCCTCACACTTGCTTGATTACCAGCTCTAAATCTCTAAAGACTTTTAGTTGTTTGATCCCCATTCGCTTCACAAGGCTTAATCCTCAGACTAGGCCTTCATACTCAACCTCATTATTTGTACAAGAGAATTGAAAATGGAAAGATCTATGATGCAAACAAAAACACATACCCATCCAAAAGCTCACAAAACACAAAATTTGAACAAAGGAAATCAACTGCATTCAAATCTGAAAATGATGTGAAACCATGTTGAAACAATTACAATATTTATTCAATAATATGATCAACAAAACATTTTTTTTACAAATTTTGGCTCTTTATGGCTATTCTCTCTCACTTTTCCTCAAACTTAGTATTCATCTTTTCTTCTTGCAAGATTTGACAACCTGCTCTCAAAACTCCCATGTTGCTGCCCTCATCTCTACCTTACTTCCATGCAGCTTTCTAGCTCTCCCTTTCTCCTTTTTTTCTTAAAAAACTTTCAATGAAATCCGAGAGTGATTACATGGACAAAAGGTGAAATTACACCAATAATTTAAAATCCTACACCACTGCCCATTTTGACTTTTTAATTTGCTTCAAAATATGAATATGAGATAAATAAATTCCATCAAACATTACCTTCTAAGACTGCATAGATAATTTGGAAAAAAAAATTCAAACATGTGACTTCGATGTTGCACAATTGGTGTTGAAAACTAACTTTTTGCATAAATCTTACTTAGAAGCTCATATTCACATGAAACTTTGTCAAGATATGAATAATATCATTAAGATGATTCCCTCCAAAGGATTTTTCTCCAACATTTAAATATTGAAAATTAATTATTTCTATAAAACTGCCTGTCGGAGCCTTAAAACTGCAACATAGCAAAAACTCAAAATTTGAAAATTAAATCACATGAGAGGTTTTCCAATGCTAAGAGATGCCAAATAAACCCCATAACATACCAAAATGGAAATCCAAACTAGAATCTTATTTTTGGTTGATGCTGATTTCCAGTCTGCTCAGATGCTCTTGCATCAATCTAATAATTCGTTATCTGGTCAGGGAATTTAGGCAAACGCTAGCTCATAAACCAACTTTACATCTTGCACTGTCAAAATGCAAGGTCCAAAGATCAAACTCAGGACTATGGAAAGCTTTAGGATCATCTTGAACTTTAGTCACCTGGGGAATGACTTGATTCACATCATATATTACATAAGTTCCCAAACTAGTAGCATGAAAATTGCCAAAAGGATCACCATAAATTGATTCAAAAGGACCTCTTCCTCAACATTTCTATTTCTAGTTACTTCTTCATCCTCCAACATCTCTACGCAGTACATCTCATTTTGGGTGAAGGAAGTGTGGGTTGCCTCAAAATTCATCAAGGCTTCATCTACTATGTGCTCATGGTGTAAAGGTTCTGACAACACTTTCTTTTTAGCTCCATGCTTTGTCCTTAAGATGAGATGTGACCAATCGAAGGAAAAATATCCTCCAATCTTAGCTATGAAATCCCATGACAAACATAATCTGAAGACAGGGGGAATATCTATTACCACCACTTTTTGAGAAACACTGATACTAGGAAAAGAATATAAGGTCAAATGAACCTTTTTAATTAGGCCTAGAGTTTGGACCTTCTTCCAATATAATTGCATAAATCCCATTTCTAGGAGATCATATTTTAGTTTCAAAGCATCAACAATTTTCTCGGGCATGACAATGGTACTAACACTAGAATTGATCATGGAATTATACAATAGTTTATCTCCTAGAATCAAAGTTAAAAAGAAGGGAGTGGGTTTTGGTTTCCCTACCTCTTCCTTCACAACCTCTTCTTTGGTATTTATTAACACCATAGCTTGTTTTCCTTGCGCTATAATGGTTGGTCCTTTACTCTTCACCCGAGTGCTTTCCAAAGTTACCCCAACTTGTGTTGGTCTTTCACATCCTTCTAAATCCTCTCACAACAATGAATTTTGTTTCAGATAGGTAGAATGTCCCATAGAGACACATTGATGGGGGGCTTCTTCAAATTTTCAACCACATTAAGTGATCTGAGTGGTAATAACTTTGGCTTACAACAAAACACCTCTTTTGTATTTTGAATGGGTTGAATCATTGTGAGTGAACAAGCAATCTTCTCCATAGTTTCCTTAGGCTACTACTCTTTAGGTACAAGCTCCACAGTGAACCTCTGCTTACAATGGGTGTTATAGTCCAACTGGATTTGTGGAGTCTTTGACGTCAAGGACTCATTAGCAAACACAACATCCTCACCCTTCATCCAAGAGAAGAGCACATGATCGAGGATAATTTTTTCTTCTTGCTCAAGGGACATACCCTGCATTTGAGAAGTAAGCATGGCACTCTCTACTCTGGGATACTAGTAAGCATATACTCCTGCATCAGATGAGATGCCTTAGCTTCTTTGTTCTGCCATCTTCTATTGGAGATTACCTCTTAGAAAATTTTGAGGCATGTGTGCATCATTAGAGGGGAAACATTAGGCGTTTATGTCCACCAAATTATTCTAGTCGACGACCAGGCCTCTGTTGGGATTAGATGATATGGTTTATTGTAGAGTGGGAACCGAAAAAATTTGGTTCAAAGATTGAGGCTAGTTATTTAGTCTAGCACCTCCCTGATACTAATTGTGTTGAAATGGCGGCCTCCCTCCTTGATAGACCTGAAAGGGGGGTCTTGGAGGTGTTGCTTGTTGACGTTTTATATTAATAATCTTGTTAGAGAAGGTCTGTAATAGGTTCTTCATGTCATTTAACTCCACAACTAGTGAAGAGGAAGCAGAGGTGCCTGCCTGCGCATTAGGATACACATACAGAGAAGGCAGAGGTGCAATAGAAATGCTAGGAGCGACTTCTTCTTGGGACTGAGTTGATATTTCTAGGAAAATTGGTATCAGGGTCTAGGTGGGAGTTTTCTAGTATCAATCAAGTTATTTTTGGTTCTCACTAAATCATATGCATTTATCAAAGTGTTACCCCTGAGTGATTGGATCATGACAAGTATGTTAGAGTTGAAAGCCTTCAAATAGAAAAAAATTGCCATATTTGTAGGTGGTCGAGCAGTTACTAGGATTCTTTTCCAAGTTTTGTGAAACTTTGTATTAAAATCTATGACGACCTCTTGCGGTGCTCTTTCTATTGTTATCAATTGCTACATCAAAGATGAGTGATCTCCCTTTTCAGGAAAACATTGAAAAACTAATCTCTGAGTTGATCCCAAGTACCGATAGAGTTAGGAGATAGAGACCTATACCAATCTTAAGCCTTACCTTTTCAAGGAGGTTGTAAATAACCTAAATGCCACATTTTACTATGTGATATTGTGAACAATGCATACATTAGGGACATCTTGAAGATACTATGTTGATGTTTTGAAATCTTCCCCAGTAAACTTAGGGATCACTTTTAGAGCATTTGTAGGAATCGAATCCCATACTGTAGGAGGAATAGGAGGAATGAGTGAGCTTTTGCTATTCTAGGTGTGAACGCTTCGTCTAGACCTGCTCAAACATGAACAAACAATCCAATGTTAGTCAATAAACAAATCTAAACTAGAATTCCCCATGAAATTCATTCAAACACAATGAACAAACAAAGTAAAATGATTAAATGAAAGCTAATGAATCTTATTCAAATACTCAAACCAACATCCCATGGGGGAATTGATGCTTCTTTGATGTGGAAAGAAGCCCTTCCCCAATTCCTTGACAAGCTTTGATGATGGATGTGTGATTCTTGATAAAAATTGCCAATAACCTAGCTATGGATGGAAAATGCTATGATAACTTGGATAAAAATGGATGAACTTGTGGATTCAAATGAGCATAATGATCTTACATGGATTGTGGATGCCAAATCAAATAGAGGAGGCCTCTATTTATAATGGAGAAGAGTTGAAGAATAAGTAATGGGAAGAATGTGGGATTAAACTTGAACCAATGGTATTGTGCCACTTGTCAACATGCTAATGAAGGAGAGTGGAGCACATTTTGAACAATGTGCATGTTAAATGCATGTAGGTGGAATTTGAAATTCAAAAGATGGCTTGTGCAAGAAGAGTTGTAAGAGGAGTTAATGCCAAGTTAGCTCAAGAAAAGGACATGTAAGAGAATTTAATGCCATGTTGGAGGACAAAAGTCCTTTGGGAGGGAGATTTCAAATTGGTGGAATATTCCAAGAATATGCCACATTTGAATGAAAATAGATGAATTAATAAATCAAATAAATTGATATATATGTGCAAGTTGCAAAAGCTAGAGGAATGGAGGATTAGTGTTAGAAGTTAATTAATGATTAATTAACTTAGATGAGATTAGTTTGATTTGACATTTGATTTAGATATTTAGATTTATTTAAATCAAATGAGAGGATAGTTGGGAGATTAGGGATTTAATTAAATAAATTTGATTTATTCAATTAAATGAAGAACATTAGATTTAATCAAATAAAATTGATTTATTTAATTAAGAGAGATGACTTTAGGATTTAATTAAATTAAATAAAATGATTTATTTAATCAAAGGAGGAACATTATGATTTAATTAAATAAAAAGATTTATTTAATTAAAAGAACATTAGATTTAATCAAATAAAGTTGATTTATAGAGGAATCTTGATGAATTAATTAAATAAGGATTATTCAATTAATTGGTTAGTAACGAAGTGATTAAGGAAGAATTGGTGTTAGTGAATCAGAATTGAGTGCACGATATCAATCAGGATAATTTGAACATCTACAATAGGCCATAAAGTTTCTGGGTATCTAAGTGGCCATAAGAAGTTGTGGTCAAGATTACTGCACAATAAGCCAGGTAGCTCTAACATGGGTTACAATCACTAGGGGAGTTAGCAATAAGCTTGGATTTTGGGTTGTTTGTGACCTTGTAATTGGCCTTTGGCTCATACACCTACTTGCAGTTAGCAATTAAAATGGTACCACCTGACATGCCATAGAAGGAGTTGTTGATCCTTAAAACATGTGCTTCAGGGAATAGCCTTATGGGAAGTTTAGTGGATGGGGGAAAAATTGCAATCCACTAAACTAGCTCTGGGATATTTGAAGCTGACTCTAAATTCTTGCTTGGGGAAGGAAAAGGGGAAGAAGGAATAGAACATAATCAAATCTAATCTAAGGTGATATGCCAAAGCTTTTACAACATTTCAAATCCTATTCTCAAATAACCAGAACTATAAAACTCCTAAGAAATGAGCACAAAGTATTGCAGATGTTGGTATGTGGCGATTGATCATGCTATACTGTACACTCTTCATGTATCCTCATCGGGGTCCTTCTTTGGGGGTTCGGGGGTAGCAGCCCTTGAGAAAAAAATTTCTCCTATTTTTTTCACTTCATCATCGACAAAATACAAAACTGACATTGTAAAACCCTAATTTTGGAAGCTTCTAAAAAGCTTGTAATAAGCTGTTGGGATGGGAGTTGCAGTAGGGCATTATTCGCAAGATTGTAATATGTTTTGCACTAGATAATAAAATCATTGGATGGTTGTGGTTTTGTGGATGTAGCCCATATTGGGTGAACCAAGTTAAATTCTCTGTGTTGTCTTGTTGTTATAATTTTTTTGTGTTTTATTTTTCTATTTTATCGATCAAATCTACATTTAACTATTATACATCTACCTTCTAACCCTAACAACAGAGTCTTCATTATTGGAAAGAGAATGAAACACTTAAGGTCTAGTAGGAACAAAGCATAGAATATAAATATTTTCATGAGAAGCACCCACTTAGGCTCACTGGAGCATCATACGACTCAATTATTTTACTAAAACATTTTTCTTTTATAAATATTGCTCACCAACAAGCATAATACGACAGCTAACCATAAATCATTGTAGAAAAAAAAAGAGTCCAAGACATGATTCAATAATCCGCGATCTTATGCTATTAATCATAAAAGCTAAAACTCATAACAATCAATCATCAATATAATATCCATTCCTAAATGACACAGAGCATTGATGCTAGCATAAATAGAAATAAAACATACAATAAAGACAAACTAAGCACAATTTGATATGTTCTACTTTCTATTGATTGATTTAAAAGACACAAAATGTTAAGGTCTAAAGAATGAAATTTTCCTTTCAACTGATATTCTAAGTTTGTTTTACAAAGATGGTGAACACTTTTCACAAAATTCTCGTAGGCTTATATAGAGCAAACTCCCTAAGCATAATAAATAAAAACACAACTGAAAATATTCCCTCCACTTGCCGCTTGCGGATCATCATCATGGTGATCATTACAACTGCTTTCTTGACAAACATCATGCTCCCAGTCATGTAGTTGTGCTGACACTTCGATAGTCGATCATTTTTGTTATAACTACTTGGGCGAGTGGGCTCCAAGTGGCATTGTTCTTCACATCCTCAAGCTCTGACATGTGGTGCCTTTCAACACCCCTCCACTATTAAGATAACCAATAGCACACTTTTAACTCCCCTTCGAGCTCAAAATATGCTTAGGATTCTGCCTTGCTGACAAGTGTCACCTTCCAATGGTAACCAAGCTTCCTTTAGCTTTTCCCTTTAATAACTCTATGCCTAGGACACATGGCATGTAGGCAGTATTTTCTAAGCCTTCCCCTTCACTGTACTTCAAGATCCTTTGTGGCGCCAACACATGGCTTCCTTCGCTTTCAAGGACCTCGAAGAATAAAATATTTATAGAGACCGCATGGGGCTAATATGTGGCAACCTCTCATGCCTTTGCAAGAATAAGAGGTCGTGGTCTTGCTAGAAATTGTGCCATGTTTACACATGGCAACCTCCGAGAGCTGATATGCAAGGAATTTTTAAAGTCTACGACCTTGCTTAGAATTAAGCCAAAACCAAAAGAAAAGGCTATGAGACATCCCAAAAACATGAATAAAATGCAATAAAAAAGAAATTGCAATGAAAGGCCTCGACCTCGAGCTACGAGAGATTAATCTACAAGAGCAAAGTGTGAAAATGTATAAACATGAGAGAGTTGATAAATCTCTCCCACTACAACAATATCTCTACTTTGAGAGTCTTGAATTGTCATTGAAGTTGATGTAAACTCAACTATCTTTCTAGATTTTATAAGTTGATAAATGGAAAAGATTTTTTCCAATTCGGGAACAAATAAGACATTAGGAATACTCTGATTGCATACCTCAACTATACCTTGACCACAAAAACATATGAAAGTGTTATTAGCTACTTTTACTTTATTTGCATCAGAAGGATAAAAGGACATTAAACTTTTGGATAACGAGACATATGATGTGATGCTCTTGTTAGAACTGTAAAATTTGATGATTTTACATGTTGATTTTACTCATATATTTCCATATTGGTCTTGCCGTGTGCATATTTCACCCATTTTTTACCATATGGTCCCATAGTTTCCATCGGCTCTACATTTTTCACATCATGTTCCATATCGGCGTGAGAATATCAGGGTCTCCCCGATCCATTTTTCTGGAAAACGTCTGTGTTGCCTATCGGCAAGACATTTCTGATGTCATGGCAATTGGTTTCATCTACTGGCGGCTATCGACATGACATTCACATTGTTTCAGTGGCAGATGAGGATCATTTCGGCATGAGTTATACCATCGGAATGATGTCTTACCGATTACATCATGTCTCACCGACCGGCAACTAAAAGTACATTTCGGGAAGACTCATGTGCTTCGGTGAAGGGTCATAGCGAAAAGGTTTATGTCTTGCCGACCGTGAGCGCATGGAGGCTTGTCGGTTAAACTAATGGCCATCGAGGTAATGTCTTGGCGAGTGTTGCATGTCTTACCAATAGACAACAAAGGGACATATCAGTGAGAACATTTTCTTTTGGGGTGAGGTCTTGACGAGTGACCTTCGGTCTCGCCGACATTACATAAAAGGTTTCTATCAAAGGGCTCATCAGTGAGAGATGTTCTCTTCGGAATAGGTCATAGCGAATTCAATGGGGTCTCACCGACCAACATAAAGTGAACACCTTGGTGAGCTCGTGGGCTTTCAGTATGACATAATATAATCTACAAAGCGTCTCCCCGACTATGCGTTGTCTTGGCGAAGGCGAATGAATGATACATCTCAGCGTGAGTGTGATTTTGTCTCAGTGACTCAGTATGGATGAAGACTTTCAGTATAACAAAGGGTGTTCTATGAGATGTCTCCTCGATTTTGATAAGTCACAGTGATACACAAGAAGTAGAAGGACACATATCGGTGGAACATAATATAATCTACAGGTGGTCTCCCCGAACAGAATGTTGCAGCGATAAACGTGAAACAATGGAATGCATCTCAGGGAAACATAATGTGATCGATATGATATCTTCCCGACATCACAGGGTCACGGCGAAAACAAACCATGAGACGATTGACGATATTATTGCCTTCAGCATACTCACGAAATGTCTCGGTGACTGTCTCAGGAAGGATTAACAAAATTAAAATGTTGTGGCCGACATGTAAATGCTTGTTTTCAGTTGCAGGTTGACATGAATTGAGCCCGAATTCTACGATGGGCCGACATGAATTTGGAAACGATTTGTTTTTCTGATGCTGGTGTATAAATAGGAATTTTGTGATTGTAAAGGACCATGAGCTATTAGATTCTATATAGTAGGTACATGATGGATACAGTAGAATAATATTCTCAAATCAGAGACTATGATGCATGTTTTCAAAATGGAGGTATTTATAAAAGTCAATTGATGTTGCTGCACATTTCTAGTGTCAATTATCTGTTGAAATTTAATGAAAGTATTGCTAAGCTATCTCCAAGATTGATTATTTCTAGTTGTTTGAATTGACGTAACAAGTTTATGTTCAGTTTATCAATGCACATTTGTTGTATCTGTGTGGTTAATTGATTTGTTCTTTCAAGCAAAGATTAAATCATTTTAGTTGATCACAGTAATCAGAAGGATTCATATGGATTATTAAAGTAGAGCTTAGTAGTCACAGTCTTGCATGTTTATACAAGTTGTAAACAAAATGTATGCCAGATAATTTGAGTTTTCTCCAGAGAGGTGTTGTTCATCTTGATTTCATTTGACTCCGCATACCCAATAAGGCACTAGTCTCTGCACTTAATCATTTTGAATTCATTCAGTTTCTTTATATCTATTAATTGAGCATTTTAGGATTTAGATCAGAAGATTGCTATTGCTATCAAGTTTGATTTCATTTGTTCACTTCCATCTGCCATTGTGGACAAATCACTGCAAGAAAGATAATCATAAGTACATAAAGTCTGCTTCATTCAGTTAGGTATGCCCGCCTAGGTCTTGCAACACCTGAAGAGTAGAAGATTGAAATATTTTGACCTTGTCTGTTACCCTAAAGTGTATCAAGAGATTGGCAGCCTCTTGAGGCACTCTGCCTATGTTTTTGAGAGCTAACAACTCCTAAATCAAGAACCCACTTATCTATCTCTAAACTTGTAGTAGCCATTAGTACTGTAAGGCCTTTCTAATGTTTGATTAACTTGGTGTTTGCAAGTAGACACACAATTTAGAGGACAGGTTTCTAACTGAACAGTTCACTAAACCTTCACAAAAATGTTACATTTAATTAAACTAGGGCTCATAATATTTTGACAGTGTTGGAACCATATGTGCATTGAAAGATCCTAACTATGCCCTATAGCAATGGAACATAGGTAGTCACACATGTATTGAAAACTATAAAAACTAGAAAAGGGAATAAATCATGAAATTTCAAAATAGGGGAATTAACATAAATATACTACTTATGCTACAGGTACTTACTACTCAATACTGTAACTGCTAACTATTGAATCTGAACTTGCAACTATTAATACTTCTAACTTCTCCGGAGAATAGCTCAATGTAATGTAATAGGATGTAATTCATGCTATAGAATATCATTCATGAAATTCACATGCATATACTTGAAAACTTATCTTAAATGGATTTAGTAATGCAACATCTAATCTAGTGACAAAAAATAAGGTGGGTTGACAATACCTCGAGTGGCCCTTGCTTGAGTTGTGCCCATAGAAGATATCAAATATGCACTACTTAATCAACAAATCATGGCAACAAACTAAACTCTTTTATTGCATGAAAAATGAACTTATAGTTTTTCAAAAATCTCTAAGGATTTCTCATTCATCAGTACATATCTATTGCAACTTGATAACATAAAACTAACAACAATGAACTATTAACTGGTAAAAAACATTACACTGCTAGATTTTCTTCTCAACCACAAAACCCAATATATACCTGTTTGGGAAGAGTCTTATTCATTCAAGGAATGAAAAATAGAACATTAATGCATACATCCACTCTCCCTCAAGGATAGGGAGATGACTAGTCTTTGAAACAAAAAACCATAAATATGAAATAGAAGAAGAAAAATCAAACTAGGACTCTGCCCCTAATGGTTAACTGCCATGATAGAGACATGTTTCCTAGAAACTATCACGTCATGGGTTACTCCTATTTGGAACATACTTCTTCTTCAAGTTTTCTTATTGGTGGATTAAAGTGTATTTATGGTGACTCATGGCTAACCATTCAATAGCCACCTTCGCTTTCCTTTGGAATTGTCGTGCTTCAATCATTCTGACTTCTCCCTTGCAACTATCCACAATCCTTTGTTGCTGGCTAGAAATCTAGTTGTTACGGTCTACAATCTTCTTGGTTGCAAGATGTTAGTTTTTCTACCAAGGCATTCACATTATTAACAATCACAATCAAATCATAAAAACATACTAAATCTTATGAACATTCATACATCCACACAAGCATATATCAATATATCATATTTATATTTCCACATACTTAGGAACTTGTCAAAGTGCATAAAAGGCATATGAAAGATGTATGAAGTCTTGGAAATGTTTGTGAAACTTAGCAAATGAAATGATGAAAGCATAAACTAATGAAGGAAAAACTAGCCATTATCTAGACCCATCAAGTACTTTTCCTTTAGATGCTAAACTAGATGAAGTTTATTTTTTAGAGATAGGAACCCCTTATTGCTCAAGTAGATGCTCAAGGTTATATAACCTTTTCTTCATACATTAATCTTTAGTATGCCCAGTTTTCTTGCAAAAAGCACACTTCACTTTTTTTGTTTTACCAATTTTTATTTCTTTATCACTTTATTTTGTTACAACAAGCACTTGTGGCTTTGAATGTTGTATTGCACCCATTTGAATCAATTTTTCTTGCTCCTTTGTGAGAGAAACAACAAAATCTAAGAGTGATAGCATAGTATAGCATGCACCAAAGGCATTCTTTGTTACATGGCAAGTAGAAACAAATACTAAATATTGAGGGCCCAATTTTGACAAGATATTTAGGACCAATTGTTCATCTTGTTTTTCAATTCCGCTTTGTTTGAGTTGAAATCTTAGAAGATTTAATTTATTGAATATCTCTTGTATTATGTTGAATTCTTATGGATTACGACTTATCAATTCATTTTCCAATTGATGTCCCCTCATAACATCTTGCTTACCAATTTTTTTTTTAATGTTGTTCATGCATCATTAGGTGTTGTGGTAGAATTAATGTGAAAGAGAAGATCATTAGAAATGAATGTACACAATGTGTCATAGGCTTCATCTTTATGAATATTCTACTTTCGTTTCTTAGTTGCTCTTGTAGTTTTAGGTTCCAAACCCATAGTGACACGATGTAAACCTAATTTCTTAAGTTTAATCTCCATTGATTGCTTCTATTTATAGAAGTTAAATGGAGTTAGGATAATGTCCATATTGAAAAATAATACACAAGACAACCCCCTCGATCATGACTTTGATCCCTCCTAAATTTTGGCACTTTATAAGTTTTAGTGCATATATATATTTTTTAAAATAACGAATAATGACACTTTATAATTGAGTGTGATATTGTTTTTCAATGAAATAGGCAAGTGATATTCACTTTTACAAAAGCATTACTCAATGTGAGTAGCTAATAAAAATATAATAATCATTTATGCTTAATTTTGCACTTAGAAACTAAAAGTTTACCTTTTACAAGAGTAGACAAAAATTTATGTTTAGCAATACAATTTGCGCATCATCTTCATGGTAGTTTTTCTATCTCAAAAAGAGCTTTCTAACGACTATTCACAATCGAAAATTCGACCTATAGTTTGAAAATCATGACAAAAAGAAAAATACTCCCCCTTTTACAACACCTGATTCAATATTTGACCACCCTTTTGAGTATTAACAAAATTTTCATGGCTAATACTAACCACCAATGGTTAGAACAATTTTGCAAGTTTAACAATAAATGTTATAAGCAAAATTTACTAAACAGATAGCAAACAAATGTTAACAAAAACATGCCAAGTGGAGTCGACCAAGTCAAATGATCACTATAAATCTATACACATTACATGCACAGGAGTGGATGTTGCTTTGAAGTCAAGAGGATCATGGGCGTTTAGAATTTAATATATGGCACCATACACCAAGAGCAATAGCAAATCTGTAGAATTTATGGAAGTTGCATGGCATATGCAGTTAATAACTCGTAAAATAAAGAAGCCCCTGTACCTCTATAGAGGGACGCAACCAATGTTTAAAATGGAACCATGAAAGCTCACGTAGGAAGGGAGGAGTCGCGTGGAATATGAGGTCAAAATATTGCACCAAAGATGGATGGTCACCTGTTTAGGTCGTGGTTGGTGAGTAGAGGAGAATGCTACCTTGTTCGGCCCATAACCCTGTTATTCATGCAACCAACGTAGATCCACAAATGACAAAAAAAAATTAAAAGTTAATGGAACCAAAATATTGTTGTTTGACACAAATTGAGATGCCAAATATTAGTAGGTCGACCTAGAGAATGAGCCTACAAACACAGATATTTCATGCATTCATATAGAGAGATCTCCTTGCAAAACCATTTTCAATTTAACTATGTAATAATACTAGGCCACAAATGAACCAGTTTTGCTCGGATATCATGTTAGAGCCAAGATCAACTGGTCAAGTGATGGTACTTGGTTGAGTTGTAAAAGAATGCAATGCAAATGTAATTGAATAGAATTGTGTGAAATCTTCAAATTAGAGGACGATGTATATGTATGAAGATGAGTTTGAGTCACGTGTATGAGTACTCAATTCAAGGCGGCAAAGTTCCACCAAGTGGAAAATGAGGAATGACACACAACCTTGAAGAGTTCAACTACCTCTTCAAGTGACACATTGCTACATAAGGTGGCTTAATACATAAAGTAAAATAAATAATTAAATAATGACTATTTTACTCTAGCAAATTTATGATATTATTTTATAGATATTTCATGTTGATTTCAAATATATATGTTGTGCAAGTCATCTATCAAGTTGTGTTGTGTGGATATGACTAATATTTTAAATGAGCACATGTAGGTAAAACTTCTCCTAATGTTTGGTTAAATTGAAAGATAGTTGATCTATGTATAAATAACTCAGCTTGGAAGTTCACATACATATTTTCTCTTTATGAAATATTTTTACTTAGAAATTTAAATTAACCATTTCAAACATGATCGAGCTCCTCTTTATGTATAAAAAAATAATGATATGAAATCGTGTATTCTACTAAAATAATTGATTGAACAATATTCAATTTTGCTAAAAAAGTAAAAAATTCTTAGAAAGGAAAAATTATAAAGGAAAAAAAAGATGATCTAAACATTATTAGACACATGTAAAATAATTAAGAATCTAGAGTTATGATATATAGTTGTAATCCATATGTAAGAAATGGATGATAAAATCTATTGATTGTGTATCCTTACTAGATGCCTAAGTATGAATATAAAAATCAAATACATCAATGTTGGAATATAAAAGAGTCTAGAGGAGTAGTAGAATTAGGAACATCCATGAGTGAGATATCCACGAGAAAATTATCTAAGATTGGAGGATCATCAAGATCTCCAATAGTGGAGTTAATAATTTATGTTAAATCCAAAATTCTAGATAGCAATTTACATTCCTATAAATCAACCAGTGTGAAATGAAGGAAATTTATGCCTTTAATGCTACCCATAAGACTTGAGATCCACAATCCTTGTAAAAAAAGGCACTCCACCTATCGATGGTTAAAATTTAGGAAATACATCCAAGATGTAATGGATAAAGGAGAAATCAATATTAAAGGAAATGAACCCACCCTATAAGGTGAAAAATTAGTGATGCAAGGGATCTAAATAGCCAACACATGATCAAGTCTTCTCATGGATGAAAAATTTAAAATCTCATTATCTATCTAACAATATATTTGCATATTATTTTTAATGTAACACAAATCCTATCCAAATTCACATTTTCCTTAAAAAAATCTCTTACCACCAATTATCCTTCATTGACCCTATGATTCATATCACCAACATTAACCATCCACCATCTAAATGTATCACCCTCAACCAAGAAAATCACACATTACTTGACATAAATTTTACAATGATAAAACTATCATCACCTTCACGAGACTCTAATATTTAAGATTTTCCTAATGGATCAAAATAGGATTTAAAATTGATTTAGATATGTATCAACATATCATAAAGCACCCATCCAAATACCTAAAATAATTGCATGTGAAAGGTCTAAATCCTAAGATCAATCTAGTATTTGAAGTCCCAAAAGTTTGTATAAATCTAAGAATCCAATTTTCATAATTACAAGAAACTCAAATATCTAAGAAAATTTAACAAATTCGTTCAAATAAATTCAATATAGCAATATGAATACCCAATCCAAAATATAAATTCACGATTTCTAGGATTATATAAAAATATGAAATATCCTAGAAACAACCAAGTCTAAAATTTTAAAAATCCAAATGTATCATCATCTAATCCAACAAAATTTTCAAATTTAGATCACAACATGGAATCAAATTATTTGAATTCTTATATAATAAAATATTCTTAAACTTTCGCCCATGTGTCCTCGGGTTCCATAGTCTATGCCAAAGGGGGCTAGATTCGACACATGGGCTTTTGGAGTCTAATTGAGTAAAATGGCGGTTGAAGATTGGTGTGGCGTCATCAATGCTTTTATTGGCTTGTATCCCAACAACCCTGAAGCGTGTGAAATTTCCATTCATTTGGATGATGAGTTGGGGACGTTGTGTGAAGTACACCTAGAGTTAGAGATTGGATGACGTTCCTTTGTACTTAGCATACAAATGATTGCAGCACAAGATCTATATTGATTTCTTTGTGCACTACTATTGGAAAAATGAAGAACATATCATTATGCAACTTTTGTGTTGTCATTGATGTGACCATGTTATATGAGTTACAATTGCAAGTTTAAGTTCAAGCTTGATCCGGTATGTAGTTATTATCCTTCGGTACTTTGGTCCGCAATCCTCCGCTACTGAATGTCATATCTTGCGGTTTTGGGAAATGGTTTTTTGGATGTTATAAGGTTGTATGTTCAGAATATCATGTGCTCAAGTGCTCGTATGGAAAGTTGGCATTATTCTATTGTTGCATTTTGGTATTAGGTCTATCTCTGGTCGACCTAATGTACAGTTGATGTTATAACGAATTAATTTTGTATTGCAGATGTATCTGTGACCTATCTTAGGTCCATACTGACATGTTGTAGCGTGTTGCATGCTTGAATTTTTTTTGGAAAGGTTTTGTACATGCTTGAAGTTGACAGTCAATATTATTGGTGAATAAGGGATGCATCTAATTAGGCTGACCTAATTGATGCTTGTGGATGAATCATCTATATATATTGGACAGTTTTGAGATTGATTATGAGTTGTGAAGTGCGAAGAGAGACAAGTATGCGAAAATGATGAAGTGTGTAAAGTCAGTTTACTGAGTATCAAAGGAACTAAATCAACACTTGTTAGGTGTAACTTTATTAGTTCATTTTTTGGTTGTAAGCCATTTTGTTATTGTATCTTTTATAGGCAATGAGCCTCCCATTTTGGACAATGAGTCTTGGCAGTGAACCACCCTTTGTAATATCTTATAACCAGTTATACTAGATATTGTGAGCTAATCCTCACTGTGGTTTTTCCCATTTTGGTTTTTCCACGTAAAAATCCTAGTGTTCACATGTTGTGTGCTTTTATGTTCTGCTAATGCTCTTGCTCATTCTTACTGTTATATGCATTGGAGTAATTGGATGGTGTTTGTTCAATAAGTTTAAGAAGATACTGATTCACCTCCCTCTTAGTATCTTGGGTATTCAACAATTGGTGTCAGAGCTTGGTTCCTCTGAAGAAGCCTAACAACTTGAGGAAGATCTTAAAGATTGAACAAATGGATGAAAAAGAAGAACTCCAGGCTACTCTCGAAGATCTTGATAAGGCTGAAAATGAAAAAAAAGATTTGAAATAAAATCTTGATGAGGAAAATGAATGCATCTGGAAATTGAAAGAGAAATTGAAGAAATTCAAAGAAAGACATAGAGAAGTGAGTGAGAAATTAAAAAGAAAATGAAGAGATCATGGATTGAAGGTGCAAGTGGAGGAAAAGAAGAGAATTGAAGATTGTCTAAATACAGTGGTGAAAAGCAAGACTGATTAATGCACAAGGCTTGAACAAGAAGTGGTAAACCTGAAAGCAGATTTGGAAAAGGCCAAACTCTGTGAAGATAAGTTCAAAACAAGCTCCACCAAGCTTGATGAGTTGATTGCAGGACAAAAACCAACTAAAGACAAAGGTGGTTTGGGAATGGAAGGAGGTGAAAGCTCAAAGGCTATGCAGACCCCAAACATAGTGGATAATCAAAAGACTCAAGATAGAGGAAAAGGAAAAGAAAAAAGAAATCCAAGAAGCTTTGCTAGAAAACCACCTATCAGACAACCAAATGATCAAAGGTACCCATCTTTCAATGGTGTTTTCTTTTCATGTAATAAATTTGGTCACAAAGAAACAGAGTGTAGAAGTAGAATAAACCACTATGCTAGTTCCTTCTCTAGATAATGTTTTACATGGAAGAAAGTTAGACATAGAGCTAGTGAATGCATAAATCAGATGATGAATTGGTTTAATGGAGGAAGAATGAATTAATCTTTGTTGGCTACTACTATACATGTAATAAGTTTGGACACAAAGCAAATCAGTGTAGATCAAGGGTTAATGGAGGTCAAACAAATCAAAAAAATGTTGTTTTCTACAACTGCAATAAACTCGAACACATTTCAAGAGTATGCAAAAGTAAAGGGGGAAAACAATTTAATCCAGTAAAGAAGAATGAACCAGTGAAGACAATTGACAAGAATGAAGTTAAACAAGAAATGAACAAGACATGGAAGAAGAAAGAAGAGTCAGAAAAATCAAATGTGTTTGTGCCCTCATTTGGTGCAGATAATTCCTCTGGTAATTAGACCCAACATGGTCTTAGGGGGAGCATTAATAGAAAAAAATTCAACCTCCCCCGGATATCTGGTGTGTCAGTTGTTGGCATGAAGATATGTTGTAGAGAATGAATAAACAAAGGTTATGCAAAAGGAACCAGAAGAAAATTTGCAGGCATGATCATTTGCGGAGCAAATTAGGGTTTTTTAGTGTAGTGAAGAAGGTTTTTTAACCAGATTTTTGAATTATGTTGCATTTAATGTGAATTAGGGCAGATTGTTGATTTATAAAGTAGATTTGTAAGGCATTTTTATCACTTGTGCATTTGAAGAAAGTGGAGAGTGATTTGGAGCATTCTTGAGGCAATTTGGAGAGTGAGTTATGCAAACCCTAATTTCAATTTTTGCAAAGGAAAAAGGTATTTTATTCTTCTGAGTTGTTGTGGGTTGGTGTGAATCTTCTTTCTAAAATCATTTTGAGCTCAATTTGTGGAGAAATGGCAACTCGTGTAGTCGTAAATGTGTCTGAAAGACCTAGACCTTCCTACAAAAATTATTCCATGAAGGTTTTCGAAGACGACCTTTGGGCGCCTTCTCATCGATTCCTCACAATTTCATGCCCACTGAAGACACTAGAATGTACATCCATGTTAAAACTGAGGAGTATAATCACAACAAATTGATAGATATATGGCAGAATGAGCTCACCAGGGATGATTTCTTGATAAAACCCGAGTATGCAAATATTATTGCAAAGAAGTTGGATCAATGGAATTACTTTCCTAAATTTAGTTCCACTATTGATGACAAATATGTTAAATTGAATCTTAGTAGAATGCATGATAGGTTTTCGTGGATAGATAGGCCTCACCTTATAACCAAGGAAGTGATTAAGGAAGTTACTGGACTCGGTGATACAAGCATTCCTCCATATACAAATGATGCAAATATCCTTCCGAAAAAAGTGCTACAAATGATCCTCTGAAGATAGAAAAGAAGAATGAGGAAGAAGTTGAAGTAGATAAGCTTGATATTGATCCTCCAATACAAGATGAAGAAGAAAAAGATAAAGATGAAGGTGAAATGAATGAAGAAGAAGGAAATAGAGATAAAGTTGAAAAGAAGAAGGAAAAGTAGAGGAAGAAAAGGTAGAGGAAGAAGAAAGAGTAGAGGAAGAAGAAAGAAATGGGGAATCTACTAGGAAGAATGAAAAAGATCAAAGGAAGGTTGTAGAATCTTGAAGGTCCCCCAGAGAATCCTCCTTCGGTGATGATGTATTGAAAGGCTTGTTATCCAAGAAAATTAGGTTCCAACTGTTGATTCCTCTAAAACTTATACAACTCCCCATGATTCAAGGTAGTGTGGATTTGGACAAGATTTCTCCCATTCTCAAGTTGGTGTTAGGGGATGCATTGCATGCATCTGGAAGAAAATAAATTCTGGAAACACATCAAAAGGGGACAAAGATTATTGATGATGCCCTAAAATATTTGTAGGAGACCACCCCTGATACATCAATGGATACATCTCTCACTCCGATAGAGAATCTGAAACTTCTAGTAGACTCCTTTAAGGAGTATGCCTCTGAACCTGGTGAGAAGACAAGGCAAGAGATTGAGGAGAAAATGGCAGAGAAAAGGATTTTAGAACTTCATGATAAGTGTGCTTTGGCACACACCAATGTGAAAAAGAGCCTATAAGTTGTGTAAGCTTATGAGTCTAAAGCAAATACTATATTTTCTTACTACATAAAGTGGTTGGATGCCATACAAAATATCAAAGTTCTCATGGACTCCATTGAGTCCCAGTTGATAGTTGTTTCTAGTACTTATAGTGCATCCAAAGACAGAGACATGTCAACCTGGAATGTTATCTCTACTCATAGAGAAAAAATATTTATTCTACAGAAGCAAAAGGAAGAGATCATCAGAAGATCCAGTCATTTAGGTAACCTTGTGAGAATGGAGTACACTTTGGTTGCCAATGCTTTGGAAAATGCAGAAAGGCTAGAGAAGATCAATTTGACTCCAGGTACTCTGGATGATGCAGAAGAAAGTCTAATAGAATTAAAATATTTGAACAAAATGCTAATATATGCTAAGAAGAGTTGAGAGAATGGCAAGACAACATAGCAAGGTATTCTCACGGAGCTTCAAGGATTGCCATCCTCTGGGTAATGCTTTTTTAGTTTTCATATTTTTGGGCCGCCCTTTGTCCTTGATGTCAAAGGGGGAGAGAAGGTTATGAAGAGAAAAATGGGAGAGTGTGTTGCATAGGAGGTTTGTAAATTATTTTGGCACATATTTCCATCAATGACAAAGGGGGAGATTGTTGGAAGAATGAAGAAGAAAATATCATTATGCAGCTTTTTTGTTGTCATTGATGTCACCATGTTATATGAGTTGCAATTGCAAGTTTAAGTTCAAGCTTGATCCGATATTCTGAACTAGTATGCAGTTATTATCCTCCGGTATTTTGGTCCACAATCCTCCACTGCTGAATATCATATCTTGCAGTTTTGGGAAATGGTTTTTTAGATGTTAGAAGGTTGTATGTTTAGAATCTCATGTGCTCAAGTGCTCATATGGCGAATTGGAATTATTCTATTGTTGCATTCTGGTATTAGGTTTATCTCTTGATGACCTAATGTATAGTTGATGTTATAACAAATTAATTTTGTATTGCAGATGTATGTGTGACCTATCTTAGGTCCATGTAGACATGTTGTAACGTGTTGCACGCTTGAATTGTTTTTGGAAAGGTTTTTTACATGCTTGAAGTTGACAATCAATCTTTTGGGTGAATAAGGGATGCACCTAATTAGGCTGACCTAATTGATTCTTGTAGATGAATCATCTATATATATTGAACAGTTTTGAGATTGATTGTGAGTTGTGAAGTGTGAAGAGAGACAAGTATGCAAAGATGATGAAGTGTGGAAAGTTAGTTTACTAAGCATCAAAGGAACTGAATCAACACTTGTTAGGTGTAACTTTATTAGTTCATTTTTGGTTGTAAGCCATTTTGTTATCGTATCTTTTGTAGGCAGTGAGCCTCCCATTTTGGACAGTGGGTCCTGGCAGTGAGCCACCCTTTGTAATATCTTATAACTGGTTATACTGTATTGTGAGCTAATCCTCATCGTGGATTTTCCCATTTTGGGTTTTCCACGTAAAAATCCTAGTGTTCATGTGTTGTGTGCTTTTATGTTTTTCTAATGCTCTTGCTCATTCTTACTGTTATATGCATTGGAGTAATTGGATGGTATTTGTTCAATAAGTTTAAGAAGATACTGATTCACCCCCCTCTCAGTATCTTGGGTATTCAACAACTACTTGGTGGACTACAGTTGCATTGTGACTGGATTCGAACGACACCATACGTGTGAATCAATTACACCTCCAATTTTAAATTGTGAGATGAAGCCTATATTTCTCACTTTGGCGACAATGGATACTCCCATTAGGATGAGAAGTTCAAAAAAGCAATTTGCCTTTCTCGGCTTCATCACGGATTCCAAGTTGAAGAAGATTTGTCTTGGCAAGGATATATTCATGGTGGAAGTTGTGTGGATGGTGCTCAACAAGGATTTCTCTTCCACATCCAACAAATATCGGGAAAACACAGATATCTCCTCCTGATTCCTTGAGTCATTGTTGGATTTGGAATTGCCAAAGGTTCACTACTTGCTCCTCCTCCGTCTGGTCTTCAAGTCATCATTCTACTAGAAGATATTGACATTGTCTCTCTAGTGGAGGTTGGTTTCAAGATACCCTGGACCAATGATATAGACAAAATTTTTTGCTAGGACATTGAAGTTGAGCATCAACCTTTTCTACTAAATTTGGTGGGTCTTGGTCTAAATTTCCATCACCACTGGGCTAGGATTAGCTGCGACTTCTTGTGTCATCATCTTGGGGTGTTGGAAGTCAAAGACCTAGTATGGCTCAAAGATTTTTCCGCTTTGGTGGAGGATGGGAAGTTTTATGATGAAAAATAGGATTGGGTAGCTTATCACCTTTGTTTTGTTTGTCTCTATTGTATCTTGGTTCCCATGGTTTGTAACTAGGTGGCAAGGCTGGGTTTGAAGCTTATTTTCATGCCCTTGAATTTTGGGCTTGTGAAGGATGTAATATTGTTTTTTGATATTAATATAATTTATACAACCTCAGTTGCGTCTTACGAATCAATAAATATATATATATATATATATAAACTTACGTCTAAATTTTACATGTATATGTGGTCATAAAAATATACATAAATAGCTTAAAGCTCTTGGTACATATAATTTATATCCTCTCTATCTTTTATTATCTCTAAATTATTTTCATGATCTTCAATAGAAAACCTCCACTTTTATTGGTCACGACCTCTTTTTTTTTAAGTTTCAAATTTATTTTGGTTGTTATAATTAAGTGACTATTATGTAGAACCTTTTTTCCTATGACATAATCAATAAATATAATACCATTTTTATCTATCTTTATTTTTTGGTCAATGATAATATGTGCCTTCAACGACTAATCTAGTGGGATACTCTTGTAACAATTTGCATTTTAGTTGCATGCATCTTAGTAGATAGTAATCTACACCTTTTGTATTGTTAGGACTTGTAACCACATCAAAAATATCTCCTATACATCATGTAGTAAACATACAGATGATCAAATTAGAGTTTTAATAAATCATTCAAATACTTCTAATCATACTAAACTTAGGTAGCATATAAATCAATTTTAAGCTAAAATTTAATTTTAAATTTTAAAACTTACTTATAACAACTAAATTAGATACACATCATAATTAGCTGAATATAGAGGATCATAGACATCTACAATGTCATTATCTTCAAAAGGAAGCATTGATACTAATTGTTTTATTTCCCATTGTGAAACATACCCATCTCTTTAATATTCTCACATTGTAGAGCATTTGCATTGTTCTCAATAAAATCAACACAAAAACATATTTTCTCTCTCACTTGAATAGCAAGAGGCTTGATATGTCTTGTATTCATGACTTGATGCAAACTTCTAATACTATTGATTGTTTGACAATCATAAGGATTTGATCGATCAATATATATAAATTTTAAACATCCAATTAAGAAGTGTATTCAAATTCAATTGATGTACACTTTATTTTAAATAACAAATTTAATGTATCTTTAGCTTCCCTAAAAATAGTGTTTGTTGTATATTGAGTTGCGAGCACCAAAATGACTTTTGCACCATTCAACAATTTCATTTGCATTCCGTATGGCATTACCTACAAGTTAACATTGGTGAAATTTTGAATTAAGAGGTTTAAGAATTTTAAGAATAATGAAACTATTGAGAAAGGTTATATGAATAAATCACCACAAGGAAGGAAATACATAATAAAAAAATTGAACAATAAATTTAAATTTATGTACCGTATGGTGTTACTTGCAAGTTCATGGTGGTGAAGTGCACACTTCACACATGCTCCTACTCCATCATGCTCTCCTTTTCCATGTTCACCCTAATAAAAATTTCATAAAAAATTTATGTTACATCTAGCATGTTGTTGGCTTAACTAATTAAAATCTTTTACAAACTTATTTTGTCATGTGAAGTTACCAATAATTTCATTTAAACCAAATTAGTTAAAAAACTATAAGTACTTATAAGTAACTGAACAATTCAAGTCTTAAATATTTAATTATAGAAATTTTAAAAAATCAACACTTACCAACACATTGATCAAACCATATCCAATGTTATAAATGATTTATGTCACTTCGTCTCAAGTCTTTATAAAATATTATGAAACAATAGGATGCAAGCTTCTATCATGAATCGTATCATAAATGATATAAAAACAAACCTCTTTAATGATAATTTGTTCATATTTTCTAGTTTCTACACCATTCACATGTAACTCGATATTCCTATAGAAAAATTGTACAAATATTGCAACTCGCTTTGAATGATAATATTGACTACTTTGAATCTCAAATTGAGGATAAATGTATAGTTCTCAGAGAAATCTACTATAGAGAGAATAAAATTTGATGGAAAGAAATAAAGGGCACACAATATACTGAGAGGGGGGTGAATCAGTAGATCAAATCAATTTAAAAATCTTTACTTCAACATATATATCCAAACATGAAACTTGAATTAAAACAACTACTGATAATCAAGCAACCACATAAGCACACATTCACACACGAGAACACCAAATTTACGTGGAAACCCAAGATGGGAAAACAACAGTGAGAATAGCTTCTTGGATCTACTTTCCAAATCCAACCTCACAAAGTAGGAATATGATAAGGTAATTTACAACATGAAGTAGGCACCAACCTATCGGAGGCACCATCCCCAATTGTATTTATAGGCACCAACTTACTAGAGACACCAATCCACAATACAAAGATCTAAGCATCAACTCAATAAGTAGAACACCAGTCTTATAAGATTACAAAGATAAGGCTTGCAGATCTTCAATGTTGGTTAAGCAACTTACATAAGATCTGAACTTGCTTCAGACACTCCCCTACACTCCTTATGATCTTTTGATGATGATGCACAATGATTGAGATGCAACTCACATTGAATATCACTTGCTCACACAACTGCTTCTCACACACTTACATACATACCCTCACACATGCATATAATGTGAAGTGAGATGACTATTATATATAGAAAACTATATTAACTACATGTGGACCAGGGATCCACAATAAACTAGGATGATGTAAGGTGGACCTAAATTTAAATTACATGAAACGTGTAACAGGTTGGTCCTAAATTAAATTTGTTGCACCAAAAGAACATGATGTGTGCTTCCACTAAAACCTTAACTTGGAACTATTTTATCATCTCACGCTAAATCTAGATGATGTGTGTTACTATCCATTTCCACATAGTTTCAGAACCATCACTAGTTGATTAACTAGCATAGTGACCCTTCTATCACTTCAAACTTTGTGCATGTTAAACATAACTTTCGAAGACTCTGGAATATGATAGAACATGTGTATAAATACTTTCCATTCAAACCACAAAGCCAAAATCGCCTTTAGGAAGAAGTATTGAACACAAATGTGTTGCCAAAGAAATCTCTCTACCATGAGTAACTAAACTACAGCATTCTGGATCAGACTTCAAAGATCACCTTTATCAGCATGAATAGATGTAGGCATGATATTGCAAGAATACTATAAGAATTATTCTCAAAATGCAAACTGATAACGATAATTCAAGTATGATTCATTTTATTCTCACTATACTGCAGACATTACACCTTAGACAATAGTGAGAACTACTCCTTGACACTACACCTTTGACATCAATGACAACATTTGTTCAACAATCTCCCCCTTTATCATTGATGGTAAACAACAAAATGTTGGCCACACATGAAGACAAATCTAATATTATTCAGATTAGGAAACCACCTCGCATTGGTTCATGCTTTCTCCCCTTCAAAGGATATAGCATTTTGAGACCTATTTCTCCCCCCTTTGACATCAATGGCAAAGGTCAACTACATTTATAGCACTATGCACAATCTAAAAACTTGTTTATTAGATATCTATTCCCCCTGAGTCCATTTTTCACTACTCCTGAAAACTCCGCAAAACCACCAAGCCTTCTTATAGCAGGGATTCGACACTCCCCCTCAATCTGTACTTTCTCTAGAAAATTGAATAAGAGATATCTCTCTCTCTCTCTCATCTTCTACTTGAAAAATTCAAATGTATTATCATATTCTTCTTTTTTGTACCAAGGCCAGTTTTCATCTTTCTTTCCCAATAGGCATTCATTCTCTTTAATCTCAATGAGGTCTGCACCTCAAGCTCTCCAGAACTTCTTTCTATGGTTTCACACTCTTCCATACCAGAATAAGTATTATAGTTTTCATCTTTGGAACTATCACACATCTCAGATGAATCATGAAATGCAATGTGCAAAATTATTTACTTTTCAAGATCTTGTTCCTCTTTCTTCTTCTCCCACACCTTCTTAGATTTATTCTTCGATCAACAGAGTTATTTTCCTTCTTATTTGGATTAGATAACTTCATGGAACTACTTCTACAATATCTTGCAATATGTTTGAAATTGTTGCATTTGAAGCATATGACATTGAAATCAGCCAAAGGAGCAAATGTATTTCCACTCACAAAATTATTTTTCATTGTAGGAAACCTTCTACAATCCACTGCCTTATGTCCATAATCATTGCAATTAAAACAATAATTAGAAAATGAATGATTTAACTTGTTATTGTATGCTTGTATTTTGGGATCTTGTTTTTTAGACCTTTTCTTTTGTCTCTGAACACGAATGAAACCTACATCTTTATTCTTGCTATCCTCAGCTACCTTGGACTAATCAAATCCTGAAATTCTAGAACCAATCCCTTCTAGAAACTTTACAACTATCTTCATGGATTTATCAGATACCATACTATTATGGTTTTCATCAAAACCAATACCAATCTTGATATTTAGTTTGATTATAGATAATCTCATCCAAGATCTCAATACTCTTTCCAAACTTTAAGTTCTTATCAAATTGACTATTTTTTTATCCAAATCCTTTGTTAGAGCTACCACTTCTACTTCAAGCTTCTCACAATCCTTGTGTTAGGAAAAAAAAGGTGTCTGAACCTTTGATTTTTCCATAATATTAAATGTTGTTGGTTTTCTCACATTATCTTGTGAGTTACAACTTGCAGTTTCTATTCGGATGAGGAGACGAGTTGGAAAGTTGATTTTATAGGTGGAATTGTGCATAAAGGATTTTTCTATTTCAGTGTTGATTTTACATGGAATGTGGGTTTTTGAGGTGCAGTTATTTTGGAAAGTGCAATTTTTGCAATGTGGTGTGGTGATAATTGGAAACTTACCGTTATGTGTGTGCAGTATTTTTGGCGCTTTCCATGTTGCATAATCAACCTTTAATAGTTGTTTAGAAATGTATAATTTATGCATTGTAAGCTCTTATATATTGATCACTTGTGTATTTTGGAGTTGTATGAAGTTGTGTTGAGATACCGTTATGTTGTCAGATTTACTCTAGAATTATAACAAAAACAAACTCTTGTAGAAGCTTGTGTTGCAAGTGTATTGTAATTGTTGTTTACAGATAATACAATGTTCAAGATTTTGGAGTGGGTGGTTTTTCTATTGAAAGGGTTTTCCCCATGTATATTTGGTGTTATGTTTTTTTATTGTATCTTTGATGTTGTTTATCTTTACTTGTTATTTGCATCTTCTTTATTATAATTGAATAAGGGTTTGAAACTATTGAAATTTGCATATTCTCTTCTCTGATAGATTAGTGTTGGAATATTTTCTACGTACTTGGCTTCCTTTCAGTTGGTATCAAAGAATGATCACCTTTGTTTCCTATTATGGGTTAAAGGGTTTTTTGTACTAAACTTATTTGAGTAAGAATCTGTTGCAGAATTTTGTGTTGACCTTGTTGTAGGAAGGAGATGACAAGCACATATGGTAGATTTGAGATAGAGAAGTTTAACGGAGGCAAGTTTGAGTTGTGGAAGCTCAAGATGGAAGAGATTCTTGTATATTGTGACTTGTGGATAGCTATTTTTGGAACTATGCCAACATGCATGAAACAAGAAGATTGGGATTTGATGGATCAAAAGGCTAAGTGTCTAATAAGAATCTATTTAGCTAATTTAGTACTCCTAAATGTTCATGAAGAGAAGATTGTTGCGCTTCTTTGGAAGAAACTTTCTCAGATTTATCAGACTAAATCCCTGGTAAATAAGTTTTTCCTACGAAAGAAGATGTATTCTTTGTGGATGGAGGAAGGAGGATATGTCACAAATCACCTAAATGCATTCAACATGCTTGTTGTCAAGTTGAACTCTATTGGTGTCAAAATGGAGGAGGATGATCATTGCATGACTTTGTTGTGCTCACTGTTAGATTCTTGGGACCACCTTATCATGACCATTGGAATTACCACTACCACCTTTAAGATGGATGAAGTCGTGGCGTCATTGCAATATAAAGAGATGCAGAGAAAATATTCTAAAACAACCAAGGAAGATTTGGCGGTTCGAGGAAGAATGAAAGAAAAAGACAAAAATAAAAACACCAAGCAAGAAAATTCAGAATCCAAATCTTGTGGGAGATCTAAGTCTCCTAGTAAGACCAAGGAAAAATGTTGGAATTGTGGAAAATATGGTCACTTTTGCAAATATTGTGAGGAGAAAAAGAAGATATTCTCTGATTCTAAATCTGATTAGTCCTCTCAGGATGATGCAGATGCCTTTGTCATTGCCTTGGCAATGCATGAATCGTAAGATGTGTGGCTGATAGAATTTGGTGCTTCTTTCCATGTGACTTCACATCAAGATTGGTTTTCTAAGTATGAAAGTTATGATGGTGGGAAGGTGTAGTTGGGTGATGACTCTCACCTCAATATAGTTGGCCATGGAAGATCCAAAATAAGATTCCTAGATGGTAGAGCGAATGGGATCAATGGTGTCCTCCATATCCTTGGTTTGGCATGAAACCTTCTTTTTGTAAGTAAGTTGAATGATGTGGGTGTGCAAGTTGTTTTCTCAAATGGAGGATGCAAGATGGAAAGAGGAGCTATGGTGCTTGCTAAGGGTGTTTAGATAAGCACTTTGTTTCAACTAGATGCATGCATGGTTTAGTGAAATAGTTCTTCCATGGAAAAGAAGAAAAGAACTTTTGAGCCACAATCCTCACCATTGGAACCAATAACAAAGAAGAAAGTTGCATTCACTTATGTTGGTTGTGATTTCTAAGTACCCAAGGGTGCTCATAAAGTTACCTATTGAGAAAAAAATGCTTTGGCACCAAAGACTTGGTCACATTGGTGAAAAGGGTTTAAGAACCCTAAAGATTAAATGCCTTGTTGAGGGGCTTAATGATTGTAATCTAGAGTTCAATTTTTGTGAACATTGTATCTATGGAAAGAAAAACCATGTTCAGTTTTAACATAATTCTCACAAATCCTTTGGGGTTTTAGACTATGTACACTCTGATGTTTTTGGCCATGTAAATGTTCCTTTGTTATCAAAATCTATATATTTTGTTTCTTTCATAGATGATTACAATAGAAGGAAATTTATTTATTTTATCAAAAGTAATTATGAAGTCTTCAATTAGTTTAAGGATTTTAAGGCCTTGGTAGAAAATCAAATTGGTAGGAAGATTAAGTGTTTGAGGACTAATAATGGTGGTGAGTTTTGTTTTACAAATTTTGATAAGTTTTATAAAGAACATGGGATTGAAAGGTATAAGACAACTCCATGTACCCCTCAGTAGAATGGAGTTGTAGAGAGGATGAATAGGACGTTGATGGAGAGGGCTAGGAGTATGCTAAGTGGAGTTGGCCTTAAACAAAAGTTTTGGGCTGAAGTTGTTGCCATTGTGTGCTATCTGGTTAATAGATCTCCTACATCGACTCTTGTAAAAAGACACCTATGGAGGTGTGGTCAACAAAGAAGCCCTCATTGATACATCTTCATGTGTTTGGTTGCGAGGCATATGCTCATGTTCCAAGGGAGAAAAGGTCAAAGAACTAGAAAAAAAGGTTGTTAATTTTATCTTCATCAGTTATGGTATTGGTGTGAAAGGGTACAAGCTTTGGGATCTAGTGGATGAAAAGGTTCTCTATAGTCGAAGTGTTATGTTTAGATAGATGAAACCTTCTTCCACTATTTTGCAGCCTATAGAAGAACAGGAGAAAGAAGATGTGGTTCAACTTCCTCTTGACCCTAAGAAAGTTGAAGTTGAAGCCCAAAATGGACCTAGTGATGAAGAGAGCTTGAGAAGATCTAAAAGTTTTGAAGAAGAAGAATAACCTCAACCTTAGCAAGTAAGAAGGTTTATGAGAGATAGGCAACAACCTGATATGTTTGGTTATTCACTTGAAAGGTTTGGTTATTCATTGTTGGATTCTAGTTGCATTTTTGCTTTGATTTCTAACACCAGTGAGCTTCAGAGTATTAGAGAGAATATGGGTATAAGTAATGCAGATTCTTGGATGATATCCATGGATGAGGAGATGGTTGCATTGAAAAAAAATGATACATGGGATCTACTACCTTTTCTTGGAGGACAAAAACATATTGGATATAAATGGGTGTTCACGAGAAAATATGGTCTAGATGGTAGTGTTGAGAAGTATAAAGCTCAGTTGGTCGCTAAGGGGTATTCTCGGGTAGAGTGAATCGACTATGGCAAGATTTTCTCTCCTATTGTGAAGCTGAAATCTATCTGATTCTTGTTATCACTTACAATATTGTATGATCTAGAAGTGGATCAGATGGATGTGAAGACAACATTCCTTTATGGTGACTTGCAGGAAGAGATTTATATGTCACATCAAGAGCATTTCGTAGTTAAAGGTAAAGAAAATCCGGTTTGCAAGTTGAAAAATACTTTGTATGGTCTTAAGCAGTCTACTAGAATGCGGTACTAGAAGTTCAATACCTATGTGTTGTCATTGGGATTTATGAGATATAAATATGACCACTATGTGTATTATAAATATGATAATGGTCATATTCTCATAATTGTATTGTAAGTAGATGCCATGTTTTTTGGGAATGGGAAAAGTTTGATTTCAGATTTGAAGTCTTAGTTGTTAGCATAGTTTGAGATGAAGGATCTAGGTGCAATGAGGTATATTCTGGGGATGGAGATCAAAAGAGATAGAGCTAATATAAATATTTGGTTAAACCAGAGAAAGTATGTGAATATAGTGTTGGAGAGGTTTAGCAGACAACTTGCAAACAATTAGTTGTTCCTATAATGCAGGGGATAAAGCTTTATGTGGAGGATTGTCCAAAATATCCTACTAAGATGGAGGACATGACCAAAGTACCATATGCGAGTGTTTTTGTTAGTGTTATGTATGCTATGGTATGTATGAGGCCAAAAATTTCCCAAGAAGTGGGCATCCTTAGTTGGTTTGTGGCTAATCATGGAAGAGTACATTGGGATGCAATGAAGAGAGTGTTTAGATATTTGCAGGGTAATTCCAAGTATTCCTTATGTTTTCATGGTTATCCTACTAAACCTTGGAACTTAGTGAGTATTCATGGATATGTGGATTCAGATTGGGTGGGTGATATTGATAGTACAAGATCCACCAGTGGATATGTGTTCACGATGTATGGTGGTGCTATTAGTTGGATGAGTAAAAGGCAATATGTAGTCACTTTGTCCACTACAGAAGCATAGTACATGGTAGCTACTCACTCTTTCAAGGAAGCCATTTGGCTTAAGCGTTTATGTTTTGATATTGGTTTTGATGCAGGGAAGATTACTATCTATTGTGATAGTCAAAGTGTCATTTTATTGGCAAAGAATCCTACTTTTCATGCCAAGACAAAGCACGTTGATGTTCAATTTCATTTTGTTCGTGATATGGTGGAATATGGAAACGTGAAGTTGGAGAAGGTTGACACCCTAATGAATATTGTAGATGCATTGACAAAGCTAGTGAGCACAGAGAAGTTCAGATGGTGTTCAAATTCTATGGGCCTCACAACCTCTAGTAGTTAAGTCCTGTTACTTCCATTGACTCTTCAAAGGTGTTTAACAAGTGGGAGAATGTTAGGAAAAAGAAGGTGTCTCAACCTTTGATTTTTCCATAATATTAAATGTTGCTAATTTTCTCACATTGTCTTGTGAGTTACAACTTGTAGTTTCTATTTGGATGAGGAGTCAAGTTGGAAATTTTATTTTACAGGTGGAGTTGTGCATAAAGGATTTTTCTATTTCCGTGTTGAGTTTACATGGAATGTGAGTTTTTGAGGTGCAATTATTTTGGCAAGTGTAGATTTTGCAATGTGACATGTGATGACAATTGGAAACTTATCATTATGTGTACAAAGTATTTTTGGCGCTTTCCATGTTGCATCTTCAGCCTTTGACAATTTTTTTAGAAATTTATAATTTATGCATTGTAAGCTCTTATATATTGAGCACTTGTGTAGTTTGGAGTTGTATGAAGTTGTGTTGAGATATCGTTATGCTATCAGATTTACTCCAAAATTGTAACACATACAAACCCTTGTAGAATCTTGTGCTACAAGTGTATTGTAACCATTGTTTATAGATAATACATTGTTTAGGCTTTTGGAGTGTGGGTTTTTTTTTCTTGAGAGGGTTTTCCCCACGTATATTTGGTTTTGTGTTTTTATTGTATCTTTGATGTTGTTTATCTTTACTTGTTATGTGCACCTTATTTATTGTAATTGAATAAGGGTTTGAAACTATTGAAATTTCCACATTCTCTCCTCTAATAGATTAGTGTTGGAATCTTTTCTTCATACCTGGATTCCTTTCACCTTGTCTCTTGTCTTTAATCTATCAGCTCCATGACATCTTCTATCCTTTTTCTTTCTTCTTTTTGGACTTTCAAATCTACAATTATATTCTCTAACTTCTTAAGACTTTGTAACAATTCATCTTTAGCATTGATGTCCTTTGTAATTATCTTCTTGATATTCTTGATCATTCTACGAGCACAAAGAAGCTCTTCTTCAAAAACTATTTTTCTATCTTCTTTATTTCCAAAAAATACATTTTCAACATCACCATAAATGGATTCTAATTCCATGAGTAGAGCCTTTTTATTTTTGGAAGTATGATTCTCATACTCATCAAATGAGTAACCTTCTTCCTCGGCATAAAAACCATTCTTCTTCTTGATGCCAGTTCTCAGTTTTCACTTTGAAGCAATGTACCCAATTTTACCACAAAACATTTAAAAGGTAACTTAGCTTTATACTTGTCAAAGCCTCTTTTTAATCTCCTCACAAAATTTTCTTCTTCTAGGTCAAAAACCTCACTATGATTTGAATCCTCATTCTCCATTGATGCCTTGAAAGTTTCCTCCTCTCTTGAAAATTTGTCATTCATAATTCTCTTCTCATATGCAATTAATGTCACACGTAGTTCATCCATAGTCAAACTATTCAAATTTTTGGCTTCTTCTATTGCTGAAACTTTTGAATCAAATTTAGGGAGATGGGATCCGAGTACCCTTTTAACAATCACTAATTCTTTTACTTCTTCACCAAGTCCTCTGATGGTATTAACAACTTCATCAACCCAAAGTAGGTATGCAGTGATATCTTCTTCCTCCTTCATGTTTAGAACTTCAAACAATCCGCAATAGGTTTGAAGTTTTGCCTCTTTGACTTTATCATTTCCTTTATAGATATTGTAGAGTTTATCCCGAACTTCTTTTGCAATCCTACAATATATTATTTTCACAAAATCAAAGTTAGATAGACCACATCGTTGATTCCTAAAATTGACAAGCAATAGCCTTATGGGAAACTCAGTTAATGGGGGGACCAATTTCGCTAAACTGAGTGAACTTCGGGTTTTTTAAAGAAGTTGGCTCCTTTTTTAGTTGGGGGGTTTGGAATGGGAAACAAAAGCAGATATAAAAAAATAAAGATCTAACCTAAGGCGATGCGCCAAAATGTAGGTATGGGCACAATAAATCTCCCTTTCGGATGGGATTTAAGGGTTCGTTCAATAATCTGCATGTCCCAGAATAACAAAAATCATAGATGAAAACCCAAATAATCTATTCAATAACATAAAATAACTCTCATACACATTTACTGAAAAGAAGAGTCCAAGACATGGTCTAAATTAGCAAACTTATATTGAAATTATAGAAGTTCTACAAATAAACTACTTAGTACAATAATGGCACAGTATAATGTTTTGTCAAATAGCTAAGAAATAGAAAGGTCGAACAATAATTGGCATAGTATGAGAATCTTAATACAATAATAAAAAACAATAAAAAAGGCCTGGTGTATGTTCCAAACTTTTCAGAAAGAAGTAGTATAAATAGAAAATCATCCCACCACCTAAAAGCTAGTAACATAAAAGATTCTCTGGCAAGAGAAATGATGTCCATCATAATGATTTCCCTAGGCCATATCAACAGAAAATATTTTGAGCTATAGAATGCAGTCACCTTCGAGCTAGATGCATCCCCTTTAAATGATGGCGGTGGTCCCAGTGTAGAAGAAACAAATTCCCATGTAGACATGTGTCACCCATAAAGTCGGTTAGCATACGTGGAAATAGGTCGGGGCCTATTTTTCATTCTTCCTTTCTTGCAATGAAAACCCCCGTAGAGAAGAAATGTGGAGAAGTCTTCACTACCAGCGTTGATTGTGGGGTTCACCAAAAAGTGCCCGTGGAATGATGCTACGTGGCACGTAGGCGGAGCTTGGTAGAGAAGTGAAGGGAAGCAGGCATTCAAAGGCCCGCGTTGCTAACATGTGGAAGCATGGCGAGGATTGGTAGAGAAGAAAAGGAGGAAATCATTGTGAGGAGTGCTCAGTGGACACGAGGCGATAGCGGGTGAAGCTCTTCAAAAAGGGGCCCAGAGATATTCAAATATATGGGGCGTGGGCGGAGGCCAAGAAAAATATTATCAACCCAAAGGGAGCTTCAGGGATTTTATATGCACAACCTTTGGTGACTACCAAGGGTGTTTCACATGTGGAATGGGGAACCCAAAATTCTTTGGTTTGAAGACTAGAGCCTTATTCAATGGGCGACGGAGTAAGAGATTTAAGAGTGTAGTCTGCAGAGGAAGTTAGTTGACCTCGGATGGCATCAATATGGCACAAAAATTTTCTTGTGCTTTGTGCAGATTGATCACCTCTTTGAAGGGAAGCTTCATGGATATCTTGGTCCTAGACTCGAGCTGAAAGAGTAGTCGCACTATCTTATGGGTAATTCCTTCAATATCTGCGGCAATAAGGGGTTGACTAAAACTCTGAAAAGTGGAAAAATCCTTTTGCTTCTCAATATTTATTGCAATGTGCCCCACTGTGGCTACTGAATCATCAGAAAGGAAAGGAGAGGGAAAAACCATTTGAGTCAATTGGGAGAACTTCGTCCGCATATTGTTCATGGTCCGACTCAATATTGTCAAGCAATCACTAGCATGGAGGATAACTGTGTGGCAACAAATAAATTCTTTTGTTGTTTTGGCAGCTAACCTTCAGTCTTCAATCCCTGCATTCACCAGGTCCTCATTTGCCACCGTGTACAACTTATCTAGCATTTTTTTTTGCTTCAGGTACCCTCTCCACAATGAATTTTGGGACTCTTCAATCGTTTCGCAAACCTCCCTGCTCAAACTCGCCGCTTCCACCATGAACTGAAGAGTCAGAAAAAAATCCTTGACCTTTTCCTAGTATAAAATATATAGTTGTTGGGCCACTAAGATGAGGTCTGACTGGGTAGCAAGGGATTGGGGAGAATTCTTCAAAAGACCAATTTTCGCTTCCCTTGACCCAACATCCTATGTTAGCTCTACAATCCTCTTGTCTGCAATAGAGAGTTGTTCTTGTAGAGTTTTCAACTCGGTAAGCAATTTTTCCTCAGCCTGACCTCTGGTTGCAGATTCTCTTTCCAGGGAAAGCTTTGCTTCTTGGATTTCCTTCTCAAATTGAGCTTGTCGTCCCTAGAAGTTTGTATCCTTTTGCTGCATTCTTTGCTCCAATTGAGCGCGTTGATGCTAAAACTCTTCATTCTTTTGTTGCATTTCCTCTTCTACCCACGCCAACCAGTCATGCAATTCCTAGTTTTTCTACTGTAGATTAGCGACCAATTTGGGATCTTAGGATTGGAACTTCACAAGTTCCCCTTGGAGTCTAGCCTGTTCTACCTGCACTTGTTGAGACAAGCATGCAAATTCAACATCCCTTGCCTTTTCCTTCCTTAGTAGGACCTCGATCCTCTCCTTGAAATCTTTTAGCCCATCTTCCTTCTTCCTCAGTTGGCGACTAGACTTGAGAAAGTCAGTGGTCACCACACGATGGCTCTCTTCCATCAGCTCAACCTTATCTTGTGGTCGGGCCATGCGCAGATTGAGTCCCATAGCATAGATGGTGTAATATTTGGGTTGCATCACTCCTTGAGGCTTGATGACATTCAGATGCATGGTTGCAAAATGAAATGACTATTGAGCCTCATTGAAAAGGGTCTGTGCATGTGGCTCTACCAGTGTTTTAGCATACTTGTCCCTTTGCTTCTGGAGCCTGAGAGCCCGTGCTACTCTTGTTTTATCGCCCTCCGACATAAATTCCACTGACGATCTAATTAGATCACCTGCCAAGGGTGCACCAGGAGGAAGAGGAAAAGGGAATGAGAGAGTAGTGGTCCCAACTAATTTCTTCTTCAGAAGAGAGACTATTAGTGGGGAGAATGGGGGAATGTTATACCAAGGCCCAGTTTGTGAAGTGGTAGAAGGATTCATGGGGAGCAGTGGCAGTAGCGGAGGTACAATGGAATCCATTTGTTGGAAAACTTGGGTCAGAGTTGACGTTGTTGCAGAAAAAGAGGTGGCAATAGTGGTTGTGGACTGTGCTCTAACGAAAGGTGGAGTAACCCGAGGGGGAGTAAAAATGAATTGACCAGTTTGGGAGAATTAGGAGAAACCTCTCACGACCATTACAACAGAAGCAGAAAAAGAAAGGCCAACAATTGAAGTGACAAGTGACACTGAGATAGTAGGAGAAACCAAAGATTGTGAATCAAGAAGAGGGGGAGAGAAAGATACATGAATCGCAGAGGACTCTAATCCCTGGCTCATTGCAAGTTCTTGTGAACCTTCTTCAAAAATTGCATCTGTGTGTTGCCTTTTGTCGAGTGGAGAATTGTCCACCTCTATGACCTCTGAAGTTTGTTGGGTTACTCTGGCTCTTTTCATAGCCCATGTGCCTATTTGTGAGGCTCCTGAACGTAATATATTCACTCGCACCCTTGAAGAAGTTTTGCTAGGCTGCATTGTCATTTTTTCTTTCTTTTGTGCTTGGGCCTATTTTACCTCCTTTCCTTGCGCTCTACATTTCTTAGCCTCCCTCGGGTCTATATCCTCATCATCACTTGCATCAATATCATCATGCACTCTGTTCCACAGAGTATCGAATCTTTCATCCTTGTCTACCTCTTGGAACGGGGCATCAAGGCATTGGGTTTCCTGACAATAAATCTAGAAATCTCTAATCTTTTCCTCACTCCACTGCCACTTCTTGACCAATTCATTGCAAAGGGTGGCCCCCATTTGGCGCTTCTCATTAAACTTCGCTAAAAAGAAATAGAAATTGAGCCATGTCAGCCTCCTATCCTTTGTAAGAATGTGAACCAGGTCTACAAATATATCATCCTATTTTGAAAGGGGATTTTGTTGCTTTTCCTAGTAAGGCTAGGGGCTATGAGTTACCCGAACACTTATGTTTTCTAAATCATTGTCAAGGTTATATTGCCATTTTTCGCAAATCAATACTAGCCCCAGATGAGACAAATTTTCCTCTAGTAGACCATGCGCCTGCTTCTTTGCTATAACCACCATTTTGAAGCTCAGTGGGTAGTAGAAAAACCCTTTCTTGTTCTTCCCTCCACAAAAGTTATTGTCAATAACTGACACTTGTTGAAACATCTCAAGGGCCAACACCCTATCTGTGATGCATGCTAGGAGTTGGAATGGCTCCTCAGTAAATCTACACATCTAAATGAATGTAAAATCTTTTATGATAAATCAATCGTATCTAGGAGTGAAACTCTGCATCCACCCTGTTTGGTCGGCAGAAAGCCGATAGAGATTGCCATCCTCGCTAAAGTCTTGCATAATCAAAGTCAAGAAATAATCTGAGAATGCATAATAGTCATATGTTGCAGAAAGGAGGGGATTCCATACAGAAACCACCCTTCTCGCTCCTTTCTCGTCAAAAATAGCTAACCTGATATGTTTTTTAAAGAAGTCAGGGTTCTAGTGTAGAAACATATGAGCAAGGGAAGGAAACCTAAACTTATGTTGTGTTTTGTATTCCTTGATTTGTCTCATCATTTCCTAGACAATGACTTCTGAAAATTCATACTAGAATAAGGAATATTGCTTCCTCAATTGAAAACCCAGACCCATTTGAAATGCTTCAACAAACTTGTCCTCGTCCATGCCGCAAACAAAATCCATCAAAGAGAAGGCTTCCTACAAGTCTATGTTAAAAGTGTTGTACGCAACCAAAATATTTGGTGGCTTTTCCAAATATTCCTGAGGCCTTTGGGTTTCTCTGTTGTAAAAATCTAGAGCGAGATCTCTGCCTCTCCAATAGTTGTCCCCTTTTTCTAGAGTGAATGACTCTATCTTTTTTGCTCTAGAGCCCCTTGCAAGGATGCATAGTATGTTTCTGATAGCCTCCACGTTGATGTTAACCCTCAGCTCTTGAACTTCAATGGCACTGGTATCTAGGTTGAAATTTTGAATGCCCTCATGAACTAGCTTCGGGCAGTAATGGACAAAAGGAACCATATACTGTGGGAGACCGCAGAACCATAGCTTGTACGCCAACTAACGTTTGTTAGTGGCCACTTTAATTCTTTCGCAAGCTGCTTCCCTAAGATTCTTAGGGTTAGTTTTGAGGGTGGGGTCACGAATTTTATCCAATTCTTCCATTATTTGGGTCAGGTCCCTGTGAGTTTTTTGCTTTTCTGCGGCCCGAATCCACTTCGGCTTCTTTGGTATTCTAGGTGAAGTGTAAGAGGTATCACTAAAAATATTGGCTATGGGTGTCACACGCATGGCATCGAACAAGTTTTGGGTTGCCTCTCCTTGCACTTCCATTTGAGGATTTTGGGCCATTTCAAGGTGTTGTGGATTTTTGCGATGCTCAAACCTACTGCAATTCACTTGTGTTCTTTATCAATTCTACACTCAAAAACTCTTTGTACTGAATAGCGTACTTAGGAATATTTTCACAATGTTATTCTTTCGCATGCAACACTTAGCTTTTTCTTACTTGGAGTTGTAGACAACGGTTGCCTTTCTGCATTAAATTCAACATGTACTGCCAACTCCTTTGCTCATGTGAAATGAATTTATTTCCCTTTTGAAAATACAAGAATTCATAATGACAGTTAGTCATCATGTCCTACAACGCGATTTCTTGGGAAATTGAGTCGGCGATTGAAGGCATATAAAATGTTTTGCATGCTTGACAATTAATAGTTTAAAAAGAATGATTAAACCAAAGATGCAATGAGTACTCGAAAAGAGTTGAGTTCCTCCTCAGAAATTGGAAAATGCTTGCGACGTGACACATCAACACTTGGTCGTGCAAACTACCACCAGTTTTGGCTACTTAATTACTTCTTCTTAACTTCGCACGTAGCAATTCGTACATAGCAGACACAACTGGGTGGGAAATTCGAGTTGGCTCTTGGTGGGATTTTTGAGTTAATAATCTATTAGCATCATGCTTATGGCACTTAGATATCCTAGATATTTCTATAAATAGACACAAAGGCAATGACAAAATTGCACTTAGTGATTAGGATGAATTAGCGTTTGGGCAGTTGGGGTAGCATTAGGTGTCATGAATACTAGGCTCACTAGTAATAAGTCGCAGACAACTTTTTTAGGTGAAGTTTCTAACAGGCATTTGAAGTGAATGACAAAGAACAAGCATTCATTGTCTATCATAGCAATGAAGTGGGTACTAGTAGGGATTGTATAGAGTACGAAGACAAGTATAGGGTCAATACCGACATTTTCTCTCATTTTTTTGCATCGTTGCTTGATATATAGGTCCCTAAGTAGATGATTTTGTGCTTGACAATGGAGATCTTTTCGAAGCGCTACCTCAATGGCCTTGGTAAGATTGTGAAAAATGCAATCTATGGCCTTGGTCTTCCCATGGAGAGCGACCTCTGCAGACACATAGAAGAAGGCACAGTGGTGTCATGGGTACCATTTTTGAGTGGGTTCTGCATTCTACCAATTGGAGAGCAACGTGAGAGGGTCACCCATGCTTGCCATTTCCTACTATGTTGCTAACACATGGTGATATTTTATGGCATTGACTGGTATACTGACTTCAGGAACCTAATGTTCCCTCCACTTCTCACCAGTGTTGTTGTTGACACTCCTGCTACCGTTAATGTTGCCCCTGTTGCTATTCTAGAAGTTGATGATGATGTTATTCCTGATGTTGTTGTTGATGACACTCCTGCTTGAAGAGTGAGCTCCTTTCCCCATTTAAGAATCAACACTTTTAATCTATTTTTTGTATATACACCTAGAAAAGGCTTTTAACATATATAATTGAAAAAACTACATAGTATATATATAGATATACTTGAAAAGTATGGCCCTAGAGCCATTTTGGAAGTGTAATATCAAAGTATATGATACCATCTAATGAATATACAACTTTTACTAAATCTTGTCTCTTTTTCTTTTTGCTTCCTGCATTATGGGTTTTGTTTCTCTGCTTCTTTCATTATGAGTTGCTTTTGGAAAGACCGGCCGAACAAAAGAACAAAATAAAATTTACAATAATTACATATTTACACAGGCAGAACAATTAATAAATCTTAGTTGAACAATTTGAGGTGGATTCCATCAACTGGAATTTTGAATGCTTCTTTCTCCATATTTTCTAATTCGAATGCGTTGTGTTGCTTGCATTGAATTATTCTAAAAGGGCCTTCCCATAGACTTTCGAATTTTCCATGTTGGCCAAGCTTTGTGGCCCTCTCATTGAACTTTAGCACTAGGTCTCCACATTTTAGACCCTAGTCTGAGGTTTTCTTATCAAACCACCTTTTAACCACCTGTTGGTGGTTATTCATGGTTGTTAAGGCCTTTTCTCTTTTTTCCTGTATCTCCAACAACTCATTCAACTGGACCTCCATGGCTCCATTTGGTTCCACCTCTAGATACTTGAGCAGCTATAGTGCAGGAATCTCCATGGAGATGGGCAATAGTGCTTCCTTCCCATACACCAATTTGTATGACGAAGTCTTGAGAAAAATTTTAGGGGTTATCTGGTCTACCCATAGCACTGCCCGGAGGTTCCTATGCCATTCTCTTTGATGTTACGACCCGATTCTTTTAATGAGTCAAACTAAATTTTTGTTAGTCGACTCAGCTAGACCATTTTCCTGCAAATAGTAGTTTGAAGATGCTTTTAAGAATATGCCATGATTGAGTGAAAATTGACATTCCTTTGAACCTAGGAAAGCCTTAGCATTGTCAGAGATGATAGTCTTTGGCAGGCTGAACCTCGTTACCAGTTCTTCAAGAAAATTCACAATCTTCACCTCCATTGAATTTTTTAGGGGCATAGCCTTGATCCATCTGGTAAAGTAGTCTATAGATGTGAGGATCCATTTGTGTCTGACACTAGAGGTAGGATTAATCATCCCGACAAAATCAAGGCCCCATTGTGCAAAAGGTTCCTCGGTCACTATTGGATTGAGAGGCATTGTTGAATTTTTCCTCCTTCCCGTGAAGAATTGGCATTCTTTGCAAGCTTTCACTAAAGAGTGCAATTCATTGAATAGTGTAGGCTAGAAATATCTGGCACACATAATTTTGATAGCGGTGGTCTTTGCAGAAAAATGTCCGCCCACGGGATTGCTATGGAAAGTGTCAAGAATTCTCTTCGCATGTTCTGTGGTGACACACCGCAGTAGAACACCATTGAAGTTCCTTTTGAAAAGGACCCCTTTAATGAGTGCATATCCGTTGTTTTGCAATCTATAGAATCTTCTCTTCTGAGAAGGAAGGCCCGACGGATATTTTTCAGTGTGCACAAATCTTACTGTCTGCCAACCAATAGTCTTTAGACTCAGACTCATTTGTTAGGAAAAGCTCAAGTTGCTCCTCTTTAGCTGCTATTTCTTCATCATGTGCCAAATACTTGCACAGTCCTCTTCCTCATATGGTATTTGTGGGCTTGACCTCAATATCATATTTGAGGATCTTAGTGATCCAATTGGCCCTTTTTTTGGTTATTTCTCCCTCCATGATATACTCACGCACACTAGAATGTGTGACATAGACCATTACCTTGTTGCAAGATATGAGGTGTTGAAACTTCTTGAGCCCCTTAACAATGGAAAATTCTTTCCTTTCGACGAAGTTATAGTTCATCTCATAATCCTTTAAGGTCCAGAAGTGAAATGCTATTGGATGTTCTCCCTTTCCTTCATCATCCTTTTGGGTCAAAACAATAGCGATGTTGAATTTGCTACTGAATACATACATTATGAAGTCCTTTGATAATTCTGGATTCATTAGCACAAGAGTTGAAGAAATAACATCCTTAACCTTTTCAAAGGCTTCTCTAGCTTCCTTTGTCCATTTAAAAAATTAATCCTTTTTGAGTATTAGGGTGATAGGTCTAATTATACTTGCAAAATCAAAAATGAATTTTCTCACAAAATTTACCTTCCCTAAGAAGGATTGAACTCCCTTCTTGTTGACTAGTAGGGGAAGTTCCCTAATTGCCTTCACCAATTCCTTCTTTGGACACTGCATGCCCCAATAGTTTTCCTTGTGGCACTCTGAAGACACATTTTTTTGGGTTTAGGGATATCCTAAACTCTTGGATTTTTTTTAAAACCATTTCTAGAAGATCAAAGTGATCATCCTTACTCTTAAAGAATACTGTAAGATCATCCAGGTAGATCAAGATGATCTTATTGATCAATTCCCTGAAAGTAATATCCATTTCTTGTTGGAAGGTAGCTCTTGAATTTGAGAGGCCAAAAGGAATTTTTGCATATACAAATGTTCCCCAGTTGGTAGTGAACATTTTTTTGTGTCAGTCCTCCTCTTTTACCTAGATTTGGTTGTAATTGGAGAAGCTGTCCAGTATAGAAAACATCTCTGATCCTGCCACCATTTGCAAGATTGACTCCATATAAGGCAAGGGGTAGTGGTCCTTCAAGGATGCTCTGTTCAGGTCCTGGAAATCAACACATAGGTGGATTTTTTTGTTCTTCTTTCAGACTGGAACTAGGTTGGATACCCATGTACTGTGCTTGATCAAGAAGATGATCCAAGACTAAATTAGCTTTTTCAGCTCTTGAGCCATAAATGCCTCAATCTTTAGATTAATCAACCTTTGCTTTTGGTGGACTAGTTTTGCACCTTCCATCAGTTCTATAGTATGTTGGATGATTTTAGGATCGTATCCCTTGAGGTCATCATATGACCAGGCCACTACTCCTTCATATTTCTCACAAAAATGGATGAGTCTTTCTTTATCCTATGTGAGACATCCTTCCCGACTCTAAGCTTCCTTCCATCTTTGACCTAAAGGTCTACATAGTCACTTTTGTCTGCTACAAACTTCCTCTTGTCATTCCTCACATCATCACAATCAAATAGGTTTTCGAGAGTGACCAATCCTTTTGGAAGCTTGTTAGACCTTAGTTGAATAATTTGTCCTTCATAGGCCTTGAAAATCTTCGATTGGAGTTGCTCAACGAACTCTCCTGATTGTTGGATGAATGAGGCGATGTGCTCATCACTTTTGAACACTTGCTAGCTCTGGTCATTATCTGGAATTGCAGGTTAGATGATCACTCACACAGAGTGTATGTTATGAATTAATCCGAAAGCATGATCAAACTGAGATCCAATTGCTGCCATGTGATTTGCATCCACATTTTTCTCTCTGGGCACTGTCTAGATATTGAAGGCTTCAAAGCCCTCGATTAAGTCCTAGAATCTATGTCTATAGGATCTCATGTGGACATTCTTGGCTGCAAAAATCCCCTGGACTTGATTGACCACTAGTTTGGAGTCTTCAAACACCATTATTTGCTTAATTCCCATTCACTCTGCAAGGCTTAAACCTTGCACTAGGCCTTTGTATTCAGCTTCATTGTTCGAACAAGCAAACTAGAAGTGGAAGGACCTGAGTGTCTTTTCATTGGATGGGGATGTCAAACATATCCCAACTCTTGTGCCAAATTTGCATCTTGCTCCATCAAAATGTAACGTCCATATTTCTGAGGCTAGACAATTCTCAAATTCCTTCATGACCTTCAGGATCACTTGATCTTCATCATAGATGACATAAGTCCCCAATCCGGTGGCATGATAATTTTCAAAAGGATCAGTGTCTATATATTCACTCAAGAGGACCTACTTTGAATCAATCTAGTCTCGAATCACCTTCTCATCCTCTAGTAACTCAGTACAATACATTTCATCTTTGGTGAAAGAGGTATGAGCGGCCTCAAAGTTGATCATAGCTTCATTAGCCACATGTTCCAAATGTAGAGGTTCAGACACTATCTTCATTTTAGCTCCATGTTTTGTCCTAAGGATCAAGTGTGACCAATCTAAAGAATGATATCCACCTATCTTGGAAGTGAATTCTCGTGATAAGAAAAGACCGAACATGGGGGGAACGTCTATGATCATGGTATCTTGTGGAACTGTGATGCTAGGGCAGGAGAATAGAGTCAAGGGGAGGTCCTTAATGACACCTATGGTTTCAAACTTGTTCCCATCAAGCTGCATAACCCAATTTTTTAAAGGTTCATAGCTAAGTCCTAAGGCTTCATCTATCTGCTTGGGCATGACTATGGTACTAGCACCAAAGTCAATCATACAATTGTGCAACAATTTCTTACCCACAATGAGAGTTAGGAAAAATGGTTTCAATTTTGGCTTACCTCTGACTTCGGTGGAGGCTTCCTCTGCACTTTTTTTTAGGACTTTGGCAAGAGGTGATGAATCAATGGCCTTTCCCTTGAGTGATTGCTCCATTGGCTCAATGATTGCATCTTCCAGCAGGGCCTTCTACAACAATGACTTCTACTCTAGAATAGCTAAGATATCCCAAAGGGACACATTAGCAGAGGATTTTTTCAATTTCTCCACCACATTAAAAGGCGGTGGATTCAAAGGCTTCTATTCCTTAGCCCTTGTTATAACAATTTCCCTTCGTGACTGAAATTGTTGTGCAACTACAGAGGTACTAGGAGTTTGGTCGCAAACACCTTTGGGCCGCAGGATGAATAGTTCGCCTGTGAATCTCCTCTTAGAGTGAGTGTTGTAATTAGACTACACTTACGAGACTTTCAATGTGGATGTGTCATTTTCAAACACCACCTCTTCTTCTTCCATCCATGAGAAGAGTGTGTGGTTGAGAGTTATATCTGTTTCTTTCTCCAGGGGTATCCCTCACATTTGTGCAGTGAGTACCACGTTTTTCATCTGGGGAGAGGTGTATATATAACCTCCAGGGTCTGATGTCACACCTTGGTTGTTTTGTTCCACCATCTTTTGTTGTAGGTTTCCACACAAGCACTTTTGAGGCATATGTGCATCGTCGTAGGGGAAGCACCAAGGATTGATGCCATTGATGAGATTGTTTTTCCCCATCATCAATTCTATACTCGAACTTGGGTGAGCATTTTGTAGCGAAGTAGCGACTAACAACATCTGATTAGTTGTTTAAGTTTGTGAATTTGTGCGCGGGCCTCCTTGGAACTAATTTTGTTGGTAGGAAGATATTTCGCCTTGATAATTTTGGTAGGTTGGCTTTGGAGGCGCGGACTAATTTCGCTTGATAGTAGTTATTTCGTTTGAGATGGTCTGCAATAGCTCCTTGACACTACTCATCTCATCTTTTGAAGAGCCAGACATGGAATCAACATTCTATGGGGTGTTTGGATATGTATACATAGATTGGGGAGGAGCAGACGCATTGTTAGATGCCATCTCCTAGGTAGGAGCCAATATCTCTGGAAATATAGGCATAGCGAGTCGAAGCCGAAACTTTCTAGGGTCGATCAAGTTGTTCTCTACTTTAACAATGATGTTGTATGCATCCAGTAGGGTGGTTGCACCAAGGGACTAGATCATCATCAAGATGTCAACATTGATGGATTTCAAGTAGAACATGAATTCCAACTCGACCGGGGGGCAGATAGCAACTTGGATCCTCTACCAAGTTGTATGGAATGGGCATTGAATTCAGTCATGCTTCGTATGGGGCTTGCTTTATGGTCACTAGTTGCTGATATAACGAAGACCAATCTCCATTGTTTGAAAATCTCTTATAGAAAAGATCTTCGAGTTGGTCCCAGGTACTAATAGTGTTAGCTTCCAGAGTGTAGTACCAATCTAGCGACTTTCCCTTGAAACAGGCTGCAAGCAACCTTAGAGCGACATTTTGGTCGGTGACACCATGCACCAAACATACATCTACCATGTCTTACAAATGGTCATATGGTGTCTTCGAGCCTTCTATTGAACTTTGGAAAATATTTTAGTGCGAAAGAAGGGATAGGATCCCATACAGCTAGTCCTACTGGTGCTATAAGGGGGCTTCCGACATCCCATTCCACATAATTTTTGTTGGCAATTGGCAACATGACTGGTGGAGGGATCAAAACATTCCCTGGATAGGTTCTAGTTCATACTGTTACTAGTGGTGGCACTAGCAGGCCAGGGTTATTTGTTGTTTGGGATCTAGTAACAGGTCGATGGCTCATACACCCACTTTGAATTTAGATACATTAAAAAAAAGTCCCACCGGGCGTGCCAAAAAAAAGAAACTGTTGATGCTTAAAATTAACAAGCAACAACCTTATGGGAAACTCAATTAATGGGGAGACCAATTGCACTAAACTAAGTGACCTCCAGGTTTTTTAAAGAAGTCGGCTCCTATAGTTGGGGGGTTTGGAATGGGAAATGGAAGCAGATATAAAAAAATAAAGATCTAACCTAAGGCGATGCACCAAAATGTAGGTGTGGGCATGATAAATCTCCCTTTTAGATGGGATTTAAGAGCCCGTTCAACAATCTGCATGTCTTGGAATAATGGAAATCATAGATGAAAACCCAAATAATCTATTCAATAACATAAAATAACTCCCATACACATTTACTGAAAAGAAGAGTCCAAGACATGGTCTAAATCAGCAAACTTATATTGAAATTATAAAAGTTCTGCAAATAAACTACTTAGTACAATAATGGTAGAGTATAATATTTTGTCAAATAGCTAAGAAATAGAAAGGCCAAACAACAATTGGCACAGTCTGAGAGTCTTAATACAATAATAAAAAAAATACAAAAGGCCTAGTTTCTTTTCCCAATTTTTCTCTATGTTCCAAACTCCTTTTCAGAAAGTAGTATAAATAGAAAATCATCCCACCACTTGAAATCCAATAACAGAAAAGATTCCTTGGCAACAGCATTGATTTCCATCGCAGTGATTTCACTAGGTCGTTGCAACAGAAAAGATTATGAGCCATAGAATGCAGTCACCTTCAAGCTAGATGCATCCCCTACAAATGATGGCAGTGGTCCCAGTGCAGAAGCAACAAATTCCCATGCAGACATGTGTCGCTCACCCACAAAGTTGGTTAGGATATGTGGCAATAGGTCGGGCATGTTGTTCATTCTTCCTTTCTTGTGATGAAAACCCTTGCAGAGAAGACACATGGAGAAGTCTTTGCTACCAATGTTGACTATGGGGTTTGCTAAAAAGTCCCTGTGGAATGATGCTACATGCCACACAGGCGGAGCTCGGTAGAGAAGCAAAGCGAAGAAGGCATTCAAAGGACTACGCTGCTGACACATGGAAGCATGGCAGGGCTCGGTAGAGAAGCAAAGGAGGAAATCATTATGAGGAACACGCAACGGACATGTGGCAATAACTGGCGAAGCTCTTCAAAAAGGGGCACAAAGATATTCAAATATATGGGGCGTGGGCCGAGGCCAAACAAAATATTATCAACTCGAAGGGAGCTTGAGGGATTTTATATCCACACACACACAAAATAGCATTTCTTTCCTTTGCATTTGTTTCACATGCTTTCTTCCCAACTTGATCTCTTGGGGAACATTCTGGAATCTCATAACCATTTGCAATAGATTACCAAACCTCAAACCCTCTGGCCATTAGGTATGCTTCCATCCTTACGTTCCAAAAATCATAATTGGTTCCATCAAAAAGTGGTGCCTTGGTAAAAGATAATCCTTCTTGATCCATTGAGTGTGCCATCCCAAATCTACCTCAAGTTGTTAAGCTTCTTCAAAGGAACGTTAATCTAATATCAATTGAAGGGAACATAATCTATTGAGAGGGGGTGTGAATCAGTAGATCAAATCAATTTAAAACTCTTTACTTCAACATATATACCCAACCATGAAACTTGAATCAAAATAACTATTGCTAATCAAGCAACCACATAAGCACACATTCATACATGGGAACACTAGACATACGTGGAAACCTAATATGGGAAAAACCACAGTGAGAATAGCTACTTGGATCTATTTTCCAAATCTAGCCTCACAAAGTAGGATATAATAAGGGAATTTATAACATGAAGTAGGCACCAACCTACCAAATACAGCAATCCCCAATTGTATTTGTAGGCACCAACTTACTATAGACATCGATCCCCAATACAAAGATCTAAGCATCAACTCAATAAGTAGAACACTATTCCTACCAAATTACAAAGATAAGGCTTGTGGATCTTCAATACTAGTTACACAACTTACATAAGATCTTAACTTGATTCAGACACTCTTTTACACTCCTCATGATCTTTTGATGATGGTGCACAATGATTGAGATGCAACTCACATTGAATATCACTTGCTCGCATAACTACTTCTCACATACATACATACCGTCACACATGCATATCATGTGAAGTGAGTTGCTTATTATATATAGCACACTATATTAACAACACTACATGTCATCCAGGGATCTGCAATAAACCAAGATGACATAAGGTGGACCTAAATTCAAATTACATGAAACGTGTAATAGGTCGGTCTTAAATCAAATTTTTTTCTGCCAAAGAAATGATGCAGTGTACTTCCACTAAAACCTTGATCCGGACCTAGCTTATCATCTCACACTATCTCTATATGAATCACCTACTAGTCGTTGCCACACGGTTCTAAAATCGGGTGTGTGCAAGAAGTTGAGTCCACTTTTTGGCCAAAAAGTGGGTGTTTTCCCTGATTTAAAAAAAATCACATTTGACCTTAAAATTTGAAGCACATAGAGATGGAATCTTGAAAAAAGTCATTGATCATAAAATGTAGTACTCAGAGTCTAGTTTCCAAATATGCAAATTTTTTTAATACCCAGATGATACAAATTGATTTTCAATAGGCATTTCTTAAAACCACTGTTTAAAAATCACTCTTTTTTCACCATACCATGCACCCGTACACCAACCATATTTTGACCTAAATAATCATATTTTTATAAATCCTTTGGGAAAATATTTGCAACACGCTAAAGAATGCTCACGATATTTTTTTGTTTTTTTTTTTGAATTTTTTTTGTTAATTTTCTATTAGCCATATTTATTGTTTTGAAAAATCGTCGTGTACGCCACGCATAAGATGACCTAAACTTATCAATTTTTGATTCTTTTTTCAAATTGAAAATAATTGTCTGAAGTACGCTTTCATACAATTCATTTTTCAAAAAAATATTTTAACAAAAAGTTATTAAAATACTAAAAAACCCTGGTATTTCAAGTTTATGGACCAATTTCAACAAAAATTAATTGAAAAATAGAAAAAAAAATCCAATTGTAATAAAAATTACATATTTGGAATCTACACTGTCTAATCTATAATGGGTTTTAATTTCGTCAAAAAAAATTGCAAAAAAGGTCTTTAGACATATGTGTAAAGTCACTATTTTCTTGTGACATTGACATGACCTTCAAGTTGTAGGTCAAACCAAGTCCAAAGCTTAGGTTCAGGCCCCAAGCCTTTTCCCAAACCAAAAAAAAAAGCAAAAACCCAACCAAAAATAAATTAAAAAAAAAGGGGATGCCATTTCATAAAAAATAAAAAAAATTATGCTTTTTATGAAATGGGATCCCGTTTTCAAAACAGGGTCCCATTTCATAAAAGAATAAAAAAATATTTTTTTATGAAATGAGATCCCATTTTTAGCTCAAGGCCCCAAAGTGAAACAAGATATTGTTTGCTAAATAACGAGATCTCGTTTCGTTTTGCTTGATTTCAAGTTTTTTTTTCTAAGTTTGAAACTTCCACCTTAAGTGGACTCAACTTCGTGCTTTCACCCAACCATCACTGGTTGATTAACTAGCACAATGACCTTTATGTCACTTCAAAAATTTTGCATGTTGAACATAACTTCAAGAACTCTAGAATATGATAGAACATGTAGACATTCTCTCCATTCAAACAACAAAGCCAAACTCACCGTCAGGAAGAAGTACTGAACACAAATGTGTTGCTAAAGAAATCTCTTTGCCCTGAGTAACCAACCTAAAACATTTTGGATCACCCTTATCAACATGAATATATGTAGGCATGGTATTGCAAGCATACTATAAGTATTAGGATTCGTTGTTCTCAAAATGTAAAATAATAATGATAATTCAAGTACGATTCATTTTATTCTCACTGTACTGCAGATATTACACCTTAGACATCAGTGAGCACTACTCCTTGACAATACACCTTTGACATCAATGAAAACATTTTTTCAACAAGAAATTATTTGAGTCACAAAATTGCTTAGCTTTCCATTTTGAACCATGAAAATTTTGGATATATGGACATATTGATATTATGAAATTTATTCATAAACTCATTGTAAGACAATTCACTCTCTTTCAAAATAATTTTTTTGGCTTCAACTCTCAACTTAATTAAGTATTTCTCATATTCAAATCTCTTCCAAATAACTAGCATTGAATGATCAATAATCTCAAATTGTAAAAGATTCTTCAAATTTTCACAATCATTACATATATTTTTTATACACTATACATTGAATTTATCTAAATCTTATGATTTTTCACATACAAGAGACTAAAAAACTGTGTTGTACTTCCCAGGATGGATACATTTAGATTAATTATTGCGGTGTAGATGAAATTGAACATGATTTCAATAAACAAGTTTCACATACTTTATTTATATGTACAAAAAATGGTGAATTATCCTTGAAAATAGAATCCTCATCAAGTGAAATCTCCTTGAAAAGAGAATCCTCATCCATCTCCATCAAAATTTCCATACCATACAAAAAAATTCTATCACTATAATCAATTTATTATTGTACCTCTACATTAACTTGGTCATCAATAATTTCAATGGGTTGTTCTTGACTAGATGTTCCTTGATCCATTTTTGGGTCTCTTTTTCAGTCATACAACCTTGATCTAGTCCTTTTATTCCCCATCACAAATTTCTCAAGTTTTAATTCACCTACATACACATGTACACATACATATACTTCCCAATTTAATTCAAAGAGAAATGTGGTCTTTTAAGTTCATTTGGGCACTATATATGAAAACTACTGAAAAACTTTAACCTTTTCTATTTTGATATAGATATATCTATGAAAAATCATGCTTTAGAAAACAATTGAGAGAGAGAGAGCACTGTGGTCATGCCCCAAGGTAGAATCTGAGAGAGGGAGAGAAGAGAGAGAGGGTAGGTATCTAAGGAGAGAGATAGGTTATCTCACTATAATAGGAGAGAGGGAGAGATGAGAGAGAGGACCATATATAAGGAGAGAGATAGAGAGAGAGAGATTTCTATAGCTTAAATGGAAGGATATTTATTATGAATTTATGGTAAATTGAATAGTTTATATTGTTAGCTTCCTTTATAGAGAAACCAACTCATAGTTCTAATTTATCAATGTAAGATAAGACTAATAAAATGAAAGAGATAGACAAGTAGCACTACATGTATGATAAGAGAGATGGAGAGATGAGAGAGGGGTATGTAAGGAGAGAGAGAGAGAGGGTAGCACAATGCTCATGCTCCCAAGGTAGAACTTGAGAGGAGAGAAGAGAGAGAGGTATCTAAGGAGAGAGATATCTAGGGTAGGTATCTAAGGAGAGAGAGAGAGAGAGAGGTTAGATCACTATGGTAGAATGAGAGAGGGAGAGATGAGAGAGAAGCCCATGTATAAGGAGAGAGAGAGTTCTACAACTTAAATCAAAGGATCCTTGAACTATGAATTTATGGTAAATTGAACATGGTTTATATTGTTAGCTTCCTTTAAAGTGAAACCAAATCATATAACTCTAATTTCTTAATGTAAGATAAGACTGATAAAATGAAAAATATTGCTAAATTTATAACACAAAATAGTGGTTTTTGCTTCAACCTTATCAAATGCTTAATTTACTTAATTAAAACACATTTTATTAAGTAAACTATTGAGTTGAAAATGAGAAATAATAAAATAACTATTTAGATATAGAGAAAAAAATAGAGAAAATAACTATAATATAGAAATTAGGAGAGGATAGGGAACCTATGAATTGCAGATCTAACAACTCACTATTTTTTATACTAATTGGCACTCATATTGTCAAACTAAAATTTTCTATGTTGGTGTCCTATGTTGCATGCTATTATCTTAGGATTTTCTAAAATGAAAGTTATTTTCTAGCAATTACTTTGTCTACACACTAAGAGAGAAGAATACAAAAAAATATGAGCTAGAAACCAATTTAGGAAGGTACATGTCTACATTCCAAAAACTATTTACCTAAGCTAGTTCTATTTAAATGAAACCTAGTTTAGCCTAAATTTTCTTCCATGAGTTGTCAATAAGGTGAGGAATAATGGATTTTAGTACATGTGCAGTTAGAATGTTTATATCTAGGTTTAAATATGAGATCTAGAGAAAGAGGGGAGAGAGGGAGATACAAAGATACAAAGAGGATGAGAGAGAAAGGAGGAAGGAGGGAGAGAGATAGGGAGGGTAAGAGAGAGTGGAGGGAGGGAGAGAGAGATGAGGAGGGGAAGAGAGAGAGAAGAGAGAGGAGAGAGATATAAATGAGGGAGGGAGAGCTCAAGATAAGGAGGGGAAGAGATAGAAGAGAGAAGGGGGGAGAGAGGAGATAAGGTGGGAGTGAGAGAGAAAATAGGGTGGGAGGGAGAGAGAGGTGGGTAGAAGGACTTAAGTGTACATTCAAAAACCCTAAAATGAGTAAATAATCTCACAATTCCATGTAAACCTTTAAAATTAATCAATGAAAAATTGAAAATCATCCTACCTAAAAAATTATAGCTTCTCTTTTTGAAATAATTCCTTTTGTGTACTTCCTCTAGATGCTTGAATTGAAAAAATTATTAAAAAAATTATTTATATGAAGGTTTTTGGTTAGAAGACTTCCAAATGATAGCCTTCTGACTAATAGGTTTCTAATTGATAAGGTTTCAGCTGAAACATTTTTTATCGAAAAGGTTTCGATTGAAACCATCTATGTGGCATCCGTTTTTAGAATTTGCTGAAAATTTCCACTTCAACTAAATATTTCTTTAGTCAAAATATTTTTTTCAAAATAATAAAAATACCCTTTTATAGAGCTTGGAGTTGAAAATCCAATTTATTTTTTTTGATATTTTGATTATTTTTAATGTTTTTTTTTTAAATATTGCAAGTAGGTTATAAAAAATGAGGTTGATTAGAAATAAATAAAAAATTAAAGCATATTAAAATATTTTGAAAAATATATTGTGCTCTAGAGGAGAGAATGCTCTCCAAAAGGGTATAATTTGTTTTTTCAAATGATAAAAATAAATAAACAAAATTTGATGTCAAATGAAAACTATCAAATTATGGTAAGTTTGACTTTGACATTATTACAAGGAAAATATACATCAAATTTTGTTTTTTTTTCATGCACTAGATATTGAAATTATCTATTTTGGAAAAAAATCAAGGGATTTTTTTTGTGACATCAACTCAATGCCACTTTTTCCTAATTTTTCAACAATTGAAAATCTATTCTTAATTTTTTTAAAATTGAAAAATTACAAGCATAAACTTCATCAAGATTCATGCATTTCATTAGTTTACATTATTTTTAAATTCAAAATATAAATACCACTTTTATGCAGTTAAAATTGAGATTTTTTGTTTGTGTTGACCAATTCCTTTATAAAAGTGTAACACAGGTTTATACTTTTACCCTTCTAGATTTGAGGATATTGTTCCAAATCATAGAATCCTGAGGATGTTCAAAGTTGGATATAATTTTGACAAACTAAATGTTGTTTAAATACTTAGCTTTCATTATTTCACACCAGTCCTTTCCATTCAAAAGGAGATCCTAGCCAACCTTAGCCATAAGGGCTTTATTGGTAAGTTCAATCTTTTTTATTCCCATGCCCCCATAGGCCTTAGGAAGACAGATAGTGTCCCAACTAAGGAGAGCCATTTTTTTCTTTTCTTTCATACCAGAGCACATCAAATTTCTTTGTATTTTCTCAAATTTATCAGTAATGTATCTTGAATTCTAGGATGAGGGAGTAACATCTTTGACTATAAGAGGGAGCCCAAGATAAACAATATGAAATGTAGCATTATCACTATTGGTAAAATGTGTCTCAACCTTGCAATTACATAAGTTTTATTGTTGATAGATAAGCACGAGGAAGGGGGGGTGTGGGGGGGGGGGGTACCCTCAAGCCGCAAGGGGTTCGGGGTCCAAGGGCCACATGCCCTAGTGGGGGCTCAAGGGTAATGCTCTCAAAAGCCAAATTTTATGTATATTTTATTATTGTAAATATGGACCATTCATCACTAGGTCTTAGATCTAATGGTAGATATTTTGTTGGCTTGACTTGCCCTAGAAGGAAACCCTATATTGTGAGGGAATTGTATTACGATTGTGTATTGTGATGTATTTTAAGAGTCTGATAGTGGTCACGTTGCCTCTGGATATTTGGTTGGTGATACTCCTATGAGAAGCTTGCTTTGCAAGTATATTGTAGTCTTTTCGATTTCTAAATAATATATTGGGTGGCCTTTGGAGTGTGGGGTTTTTCTCTCAAAAGGGTTTTCCCAACATAAATCATCGTGTTGTGGTATGCATGATATTTATGTTTAAGTTTATGTAACCGTTGTAAAGATGTGTACAATTTTACGTTATCCTCCTCTCAAGATTAGTGTAAGAAGTTGCTATGTTGCCTCAGCTTCCTTACAATCACAACCTAGGATAGCAACAAAATTTTCTTGTAACACTAGGCTAGTATTAAAGAAGTAAATCTTAATTTTTCATAGTTGATGCATTGGATAGACATAGTAGCATAATTGTTGAGAAATAACTTTTACTTCTCATCTTCCACAACCAAAGCTTTCCCAAACATGATCGATTCATCCATACATTGTTGAATAGTTGAAGGGTTAAAGGAAGTGGTAGGTTTCATTCCCTTGAGGGCACCCTCATCAAGAAAATTTATAATATTCCTACCCATAACATTAGTAACCATTATGAATAATTAAAGAGATAGAGGGTCACCCTATCTAATCCCCCTTTTAGAACAGAAGAATTCTCTAGGCTCTCCATTGATAAGAATTGGGTACTTAATCGTAGTCACACATTCCTCAATATAGTTTAGGAATAGCATATTGAAACCAAATTTTTTTAGGACTTGGAAGAGGAAGTGTTAGGAAATATTATCATAAGCTTTGGATAGGTCTAATTTAAAATCCATACCAGAGGTGTTACTCCTATCCATAAAGTGAAAAATTTCATGAGTGGGAGCAACAACATCCATAATTTGATGGCATGTCAAAAATCCTTTCTGACAGTTACTAATCATTTTACCCAAAAGAGGTTTCAACCTATTAACAATCACTTTGGAAAAGATATTATAAAATGCATTATAGAGGCTAATGGGCTCAAAGTTAGACATTGTTGAGGGGTCAAGCTTCTTAGGGATAAGAGCAAGAAAATTATTATTTAGTTGTTCTAGCAATTTCATGGATTTGAATAAATTTGTAACTGCCAAAAAAAATCCTCCCCAACAATATTCCATAAATCTTGGAAAAATCTTTGTGGAAACCATTTGGGCTAGGAGATTTAAAGGCCCCCATACTGAAAGTTGTAGCACTAACTTCCTCCCATGTCACAGACCTTAAGAGGAGGGGAATATCTTTTTTGGATAAAGCAATAGGGATGTTGTCCAACAACTTCCCTTCTAATACAATAGAATATTTACTTTAGGTTCCATTATTGAAGATTGAAAAGGTTTGGAATATTGTTAGAGATTGGAGTGTTGATGTATTGTTGTAATTTCTCTTTTGAAGATAATAGTATATTTGTCCTCTTTCTTGTGTGGAGTTTTTTATCGTGGTGGTTTCTCCACATAAATTCACTTTCATCTATGGTATTGTTATTTTTATTATTTTTTGAATGTAAATCACATAAATATCATATTGGGTAATCTTTGTTTTAGATTTACAAACACATATAAAATCTAATATTGCAGTTTAGTTCACCTTGATTTTCCAAAGTTGTTAATCCTCATTACATTTACTCGCCATGTTCGCATAATGAATTCTTACCATTGAGTGTTTTCTCACTTCATGCTTAGTGATGTTTTCCCATTTTTCTTATATCTTGTATGTGTCCCCACATTTTAATTGTTGATTCCAAAGGTCCCATGCATATTTGGAAGGTCCAAATTCTCTCAAGTCCCCATTCTAATTGGATATTGATCCCATTAATATAATCATTCACATAGAAAATTCTCTTAACTATTGATGTCATTGCTACACATTTTGTGATTGTCTATTGAACATACCTTTGTTGACATGGTAGTTTCTCATTGCATCACTTTCCCAATTTGTATTATCCTTCCACTTCACATCACAAAGATTTTTATATATGTTATTTCTCACTCCACACCTAGTTATGCCACATATCTTCTAAAATATATGTGGGCCCACTTTCTGAATGGACATGCTAAGGATCCACAAGTATGTGTAAGCTTCCCATTGTATCATACTCTCCATTTATTGTAAACTCATACCTTTTAGATATTAGTCACTATCTTCCTAGTGATAAACCATCATGTGCTAACCAAGCATTTCTCTAAAGCTTAAGCAAGCACCCCATATTCCCACCCTATGTCCTACATGAAAAATTAAATCTAGAGTTGTCACTTCCCCATTTTCAAAAAGTAGGACCAAATGGTTTCTTCATATTACAACATGTAACTCTTTACCATCAAAAATTGCTTATCCATATTAGGGCTCAAATTTAAAATCATTTTTTACTTGAGTTCCTTCCTTTTAGTGTGTCTTGGTAGTTTTGTAACCCATTAATAATAATTGATCGGAGAAATTTTTATGGGATGCATAGATTTTATTATGCATATGTATGTTTTATTAATTATCCCATGTTTATTTATTTGTTCAATACCCCATCTAAAAATCCAAAATTGCCTAATTATGGAGTTTTTCTATTTATTGGTCTTTCGGTGTTCCTCATGCCAACATGATTTCTCTATCGAACTCGACTCCCCTATCATACCCTTGTAAAAGTGGCTAAGTTTCAATGTTTTTATCCTTTTAGGTCATTGATATTTTCTTTGCCTCCCTACCATCTCCTTTACCCAAATTTTGAAGCCTAAAATGCCTAAATGTTCCTCTCATCAAACTTTCGACTTGTTGTTACTCCCTTTCTTTTATTTCTTCCCATCTTCTTCTGATATTGCAACTCCCCAATCTCCTTCATTCAAAATTTTCTGAAATCTTTTGGAGATCAAAGCTTCAACATCCCCTTATCCATCTACCTATTTTGAGTTTTCTCAATTCACCGACCCTCGAAGTTTAAGACCATAAACAACTAAGTGTTGATCCAATGCAATTTTGGGTCATTGGCTTCTTCCTTGCCTTCATCCCTTTTAGGCATGCCTCCCTTCATATTCCTAATCCCTAAAACCCAGCCAAGGTCTATATAAAAAATCCTAACTCTTCAACTCATTGAAGTTTCAGATATCTTCCTAATCGATACCATTTTAGCATATGGTATGAGTCCTTCTCGACCCTTGATCCCATTCCCTCCACTCATTAAAAATTATTTTAATTCATTTTATCAAAATTTCAAGGTTTCACCTATCTTCCATATATTCCTTGTTCTCCAAAGCTTCACCCTTTGTTGGAGTTTGGACTTTTCGTGTCCCTCTTTCCTTTCCTCCTCTTTTGGAATGCAATATGTGGTAGGCCCAAGGCTTGATCCCCGATGGATTCCTTATTCCTTTGTTAAGGGTTCATGATTTAATTCTAAGTCCTCTAGGGTATGATAGAGTGTAAATCAATTATTTCATAGGCACTCGATGGTGCATTCCTCTTCCATCTACTTCACCAAATTGAATTAATGGCATCATTTTACCTAACTACCAAAAGTAAATGCAAATGTCCTACTTCAATATAGAATGTCCATTTTGGTCAATATTTATCCTCAACTACAAATTTTGAATGTCCTACAACACAAAAATTAGGGTTTGACAACTCGCATGTATTAAGGCACAATTTTTTATCATTTTCAAAAGAGGTTCAAAGTTTAGTGGCGGTTCACCAAATACCAAATATTTTCTAGTATGTTTCAAGGTAGCTAGCGATGCTAGATCTAAATTGTTGAGGGATTGCAGACCTACATAATATTAGAAGAATAGTATTGTAAGGGAATTTTGTTGCAAAATATCTCCATGGAACTAAGTATGTATTCAAGAAGGTTTCTTAGTCATAACAAGAATTTTTATTTTCCATATTTGTTAGAATGAATATAATGTTGGGTTAGATGAATGTAACAACACTTTGAAAACATTGCAAGGCTTGTAATGATATTTCTCACTTTATGTATGGATATCTATAGTTTTTTTCTGGATTACTAAGTGTGCTTTGTTGTAAGAGATCATGATAGTTTTTGTATGCAAATACATAGCTCCATGTTATTATCATCTAGTTTGTTCTCTTCTCATTATGATGCAACTCTATTTCCCAATAGTTAGGCACTAGTTTGGAACCATGCACCAATATCACACTGTCAAAAAAATGTAAACCATTAGAGTAGGAGTAGGAATAGTTGTGTGTAATCATGAGCCCAAAATATAATCAAGGATTTATTCTTAAGCAAACACTCAATAGATATATTTTTATGCGGGTCATGTTCGCATAGTTGTATCAACTATATAGGGGTTTTGAGACAGTCCATTTTTCGTGGATTAGTGATAATATTTGGGACTGGGACATCAATTTTGGTTTGGCTATCATTATTTTATTATTTTTCATTTTATGTGATTTCAATACCTTTTAAGGTATACCCTTGGGGATACAATATTGAGTCTAAGTTGAGCTCAAAGTGTAGGAAATATAACCCACTCTCATTGAACTGGACTTCAACCCTCCACTTGTTGATGATTGATTTCACTTGCATGACAAAAAAGTTGGCCTTGTGAGTGATATTTGGTTCTATGAAGTGGAGAAATGATTTTTGGACCCAACAAAATGGTCTGCTTATCAGGGATATAAAAACCCTAAAATTATTTTGACTGCTCTAGTATCTTGAGAAGATTTGTAGATGTGCATTATGGTTGGGTGAGTTGGACATATCATAAATTTACACCCATAAAATGATGCCATTGCCAAGGATATATGAAAATAACTTTTTCTAGTGATATGTGAACTCAGTGCATATTTTGAAAACCTCTACAACTTGCTTACCAATTTCAGCCAGTGGAATTGGATTTGGGTAAGTTTGGTGTCTCATCTACTTACGCTAGTAGAATGACACTTGAAATGTGAATATGATTATTGGGTTGAGAAGATATTGAAGACTCTACTAGTGGTTACAACCTAGATTCAAAATTGTTCCTTGGAGGTTTGTGTGCTTCAAGGATTCTCTCACATCTATGAGGTGATGACTCTATTGTCAAATAACAATTTTTTTGTTGTTTTTCATGTTTCATGAATATAAATCAAGTGACCACAACCAATTATAAGTTACCCCTTGTTTATTTTTTGGTAAATAAATAATTTATTTTTCCTCTCTTTTATACCCTACATAATTAATTATAACCAACTATGATTGTTGGAGTGGACTCGTTTACCTTAGGGATACATCAGCAAATGTAACATATAATTCAAACCCTAGGGGCTATGATAGGAAATAAATTTAGGAATATTATTAGGATGAGCCCCCATGTTTTTCATTTATCCCAAGATAAAATATAAACTCAAACTTAGAGTTGTAGGCATCCATACTTGAAAATAATTTGAGGATAGATGTGCTCCTTAAGTTAGAAAGATAGAGTGAGGAAAAAATTAAGGCTCTATTATCATAAAGACACCTTTTTGTTATAGAGAAACAAATTTTTCCATCCCTTGTTATTCCACTTGATCCATTTATATACAACACGACCTTTCTTGGGTCAATTATGAAAGGCAAACGAATGATATAGGGTAAAAGCAAGAAGTTGGGTACACGAAGAGGAGAAATTTCGGGCAAAAAAAAAAGTTTCACAAGAAATACGTACGCGTTATGGATCGGGTACCCGAACCTAGATCCGAACGCGTACGCATTCAAATTCGGGTACACGAACTGAAAATGCGTACGCGTTTCTCGAAAGTTTTTTTTTTTAAATAAGCGACTGTATTTCATTTTTCACCATTCTAATCAGCATCAGAGAGGAACAAAGGAGATCAAGTACATGTTTGAAAGGCCTTCATTGAACAAAAAATTGACGGCCACCTCCTCCCATCAACACAACTGACCTCATCGACCTCCAGGTTGGTTGAATTCTTCATTTTTTTTGCTTTATATCTTTTTTGTTTGTTTTGTAATTAGTATTCAGTTTTTGTTTGTTTAGTGTGTTTTAGTTCAATGTTTTATAGTTTTTAATTGCATTTAAAAAACCAAAAACGTCAACGAAACAAAGAAATTTAAATTGTAAATTGAAAACCATAAAAACTAAACCTAAATTGGACACATTTAACTTAGAAATTTTAAAACCCTAGAAACCCTAGGTTACACAATTCACATAGGTCCCTAAAAACTAATTTACACAGGTTAATCCTTGGACCTAAACCCTAAAATGTAAACCTAAAACCCTATTTACCCTAATTTATGTAAACTTAAAACGAGCTATTTACCCTAAAACGTAAACCTAAAACCCTAAATTAGGGCTCCTCAAGGAGGTTTAGATTACATTTTATATTTGGCATAACCTTCTTTGTATGATTTTTACTCTCACTCATGGTTCTTAGTTTATTTAGGGTGGAAGTGATGAAAAGTTCAATATTAGGGGCATGTGATATAATAGAAGAGGTAAAATAAGGATGTGTAGTAAGATTTGATGACATAACATGTAGGGAGGGATCACAAATTATAGTCCATAGGTTAGGTACACTTTGGTATGTCGTTGGTGATCCACACAACTACCAATGAAATTCATAATTGACTAATAAAGGAGGTACAAACAATCGATGCATAGATCTATATATTAACCAACAAATTGATTTAATTATAATATGTTCACATTTAATATAAATTTGATAGCTAATTTTATCTCAGAAAACTTCATGATTGTATAATTTAACTTGAGAAAGTGTACCAGTGAAGTAAAATAATGTGCCTCATGTGAAACTATGTGCTTGATTTAATAAGTTCATATATCATGATGCTAGTTGATATGAGCATGTAATCACTCTATATCAATGTTGTTAGCTTATATAGTGTATGATGTATTCTCTTAAAAAAACATAGAAATGCAAGTCATACTTGTTAATCTAGACTATGTGCAATATGGATAGAGCTAGACACATAAATGTTATTAAATCAAATAAATATTAAAATGTGAAGCATGAATGATTTCTACCCATTTATCTTATTTGGATGAGATCCTTTGTGAATTATGTAAGGATGCATTATAATCATATTTAAGCCTTAATTTATAGGATGTTATTCATAATATCTATAGGTTGTGTGTAATCTAATTCCTATTTTAACTCTCATGTGTAGTGGCATTGTTCTAGATTAGGAAAACTAAATGTTGTACTTTCTCTAAACTAGTGTATCAAAGCTAACTTGTAGCATGAACATTTCAATTTGGAAAATTCAAATTACTTTTTTGAGAAACTTGACAGATGATTCATAAATGCAAGTCAATTCTATAACCAAAGGTTTATTTTCTAAGATTATTTATTTATTGAATTGATCAATTGATTCCTCACTTAGTGGCAGTTAGGTTCTTTTTTTGAAAACCCATGCACGTCTAGAATTTATATAAATATTCAAAGGAAGATTCTATGCCATAGAAAAGTTTCAAAAAATATATGATTAGAAAAAAATTTGGGTCTAAATCACTTTAGATCTCCTCTTCCTTTTTAAATCATCCAAGAGTGCTTAGAGGTCCAAATAGGTTCAAAATCCATCATAACTCAACAACTTACTTATAATTGAAATCTAAAATTCCTAATTGTTGATATATTGAAGCTATTCCTAGAATGTCACATATTTTATTCAAAGCACTAAGTTTAGGTGGTAGGGTTTCTCATTTACTTGTAAAAATTTATTCATGTGTCTTCTATATGTTTTCATGTCATCAAATCTCTAAATCTAAACCCTAAACCCTAAACCCTAATTTAGCATTCATTTTGTTGTAGGACCTTAAAATGAAATTTGGTTGCCTTAGGCAACTCCACCAAATTTTATTCCCTTAAGCCATGGAACATTTTGTCCTAGTCCACCTTACTAGACATAGATCCCCTTAATCCATCCTATCACCCTAAATCGTAAATCGATGTCTTAAGAGGTCCTAATATGACATTTCTTAAGGGGATCAAAGAAGTTCTCAAAATTTGGTGAATAGAGCTCAAGCTCATCTTTGTTTATTTTGTACATTGCAATTAGGTCACTAGCATATATCTATGTGTCCCTTTGAATGTATCCTATTAATTTTTCATTCTATGTGTCCCTTTGAATGTATTCTATTAATTTCTTCTTAACTACTTTGTCCCACTATAGAGATCTTGTGTCTCTTATCATGAAATTTGAAAAATTAGATAAATCAATTTATGTCCTCGGATTTAATTAAATTTTTCCATACTTGATTAATACATCTATTCATTTTGTTGTAGGACCTTAAAATGAAATTTGGTTACCTTAGGCAACTCCATCAAATTTTATTCCCTTAAGCCATGGACCATTTTGTCCTAGGACCTTACTACACATAGATCCCCTTAAGCCATCCTATACCCTAAACCGTAAATTGATGTCTTAAGGGGTAATTTGACATTTCTTAAGGGGATCAATTTGGTGAATAGAGCTTGGTCACTCATCTTTTTTATATTTTTTACATTGCAATTAGGTCACTAGCATATATCTATGTGTCCCTTTCAATGTCTTCTATTAATTTTTCATTCTTATCTTTAGTATTCATTGAAAACAATGAATGAGATTATAAATTTTAATGTTAGTGTTAAACTTATAAGTTCTTCTTCACTACTTTGTCCCACTATATATATCTTGTGTCTCTTATCATGGAATTTGAAAATTTAGATAAATCAATTTATGTCCTTGGATTTAATTAAATTTTTCCATACTTGATTAATACATCTATTCATTTTGTTGTAGGACCTTAAAATGAAATTTGGTTGCCTTAGGAAACTTCACAAAATTTTATTCCCTTAAGCCATGGACCATTTTTTCATAGGACCTTACTACACATAGATCCCCTTAAGCCATCCTATACCCTAAATTGTAAATCGATGTCTTAAGGGGGAATTTGACATTTCTTAAGGGGATCAATTTGGTGAATAGAGCTTGGGCACTCATCTTTTTTTATATTTTGTACATTGCAATTAGGTCACTAGCATATATCTATGTGTCCCTTTCAATGTCTTCTATTAATTTTTCATTCTTATCTTTAGTATTATTTGAAAATAATGAATGAGATTAAATAAATTTTAATAAAACCCCATAATTTCATTTCTACCCTTCATATTAACAACCCCACATTGGACTCAATTTAATTTGTGTACATGCTATGAATTTTTAATGTTATGGATTTTTTAATGTTATAAATCAAATGGTCTTCAAATGAAATATATTTTGAATTTGTGCATGTTCAATGTGATTTTTAAATAACTTTCAAATTGTTTGCATTTTTTAAATTAGTTTGTTGATATATATTTTTTAATTGTTTAACATGAAGTTGCCATATCATTGCTCACATGGATCTGATGTTTAATTTAGAGGATTTTATGCCCAATCAAGAAATTCCTATAGATCCCATACATCCCAATCCACCACATGAACAAAACCCTAGCACACCTCCACATTCTCCACCGCCTAACCCCCCACCCCCTCCTGTATTTGATGAAGATCAATTAAGAGAGAATATCCGAGCAAACCTCATTTTCATTCAAGGAAATATAGATCACATAAAAAATGAGCCTAGAGTCTCTACCCATCTCGCACGATTTTCATCTACGATGCAAACTATTGTTGATTCTATTTGATCTATTGATGTGGACCTAGTTAGGTTCCAGCAATGGAGAGAAGAGAGGAGACAACTCTATGCAGATGGATTGTCATATAAAGAAATCAATGACCTGAAAATTACCAAACAAGCCATGTGCCAATATTTTATTAACCCCCAAACAAACCAACCCATTCCACCCACGAAAAAATGAATTTCAATTTTATGGTGTAGGCACCCACAAATAGTTGCACATTTTTGGGATAGATGGTGGATGGTGTTTGATAGGCCACCACATGGAAATAATGAGGTGCCCTTATACTTTTTGAGAAAGTTATGGGTTGAGTTTGAGTTGGGTAAACAACCCAACTATTTTGATATGAGGTCATTTCAGGGAGTTGGGCATGGCATGCCCCGACATAGACTAGGAGCACGTGTCAATCCTCAGCGATGTGCTCCAATTGCTCCTATTGTTCCTCTTCCTTCTCCTAGTGTTCCCGTTGCATTTCAGCAACAGACCATGTTATCGACATTAGGAGAATTGAGTTCACTTTCAGGACATCTCACTTAGCAGACTACACATGCGGCCACTGAAGTGGCCAATAGAGAGCATGGAGGTTGGGGATATAGGGATACTCAGACATCCACTTTAGGCGACACACATGCATCTGGGACAGGGTCATACCTGAATTTACTATATTCTGAGGATCGTCCTACACAAGTATGTTCATCTTTTGAACTTAAATTTAATTCAAGTTTGAAATATGAAAAATTCATGTAAATAATAACATCAAATTATATATATAATATATTATTAATTCAATAAGTGTTTGGTGTAGACGCATGATCACGTGATGCCTAAAACTCAATATGATCATCATGTGCATATGTCGAGTGTTGTAGATCTGGGCTCAACTTTTGGACAGGTACTTGAACCAATATATATTAAATAATTTGTGTGGATATATATCTAATTTAATTTGAATTTGTACACATGTGTGAATTGATATATTATATCTAGATGCGGGGAGGTCATACAATACCTAGTACTGACCAACCACAAGTTACAATGGTGAGCGCTCCTGAGACATCATCAGCTCAGGTGTGTGCTTTCAAAATTTTGTTAAGTTTAAATTAAATAGGCATCATAGATCTAATTTAATTGTTTCATTTACATACACATGTGTCAATGATCTATACGAACTATTGTACATCTATATGCAGGAATTTCATGAGATACCCATGGCGGGCCGTGCACCTGAGACATCATTGGAATTTATGCATGGGTAATCTTAGGTGCGTGATCATGAGGTCATATCATTCAAGGTTGTAAAATTTACTTTAAATCTCCTATACAATTTTTATGGACCTTTTAAATATATATATATATATATATATATATATATATTCTCGGTTTTCACATATTGTTTGCTTTATATGAATATGCATGATATAGTATATCATGCATTTGCATCTTCGCAAGTGACAGTTATGCTACCCATTGAAGAAAATGTGCCAGTTACAGATTCACATGATCATATGGTAATTTATGCATACTAGAAATCATTTTTACTATATTTACTAGATATTTAATTAAATTTATTTTTATCTAAAAGTTTATATTTTCAAGTTTAAATATGTTTAATTATATCAAAATTTGTAAATAAATTTAAATCTAATTTCAAGTTTCTTGTACTCTTTTACAGCATGATGCGGGTACATCTAGTCAACATGGAACAAAGAGGAGACTTGATTTGACCGACCAACCTAAAAGTTAGATGGTTTTATATATTTTATGGACTATAGATCTCTAGTTTTATTTAAATATGTGTTGGACTTGACATATAAATTTTATGGACTATCTATCTCTAGTTTTACTTTGAACATGTTATTATCATATTTGTGTTTATTTATATCAGTTGACTTTAATATGATGATTATGTATGCAGTCAATTATGATATCTTGTTATGTTCATTTTCATGATTATATGCACTCATACATTGGACTATTTATATTTTATCTAATTTTCAAGTATTACATGCACTATATGAATTCTTATCTAGAATCAAATTTAATAAATATATAATTTATCACATGGTTAGGTGACAAATTAAAACATTCCTTAAATAGTTTAGATCATATTCATAATAAATTAAGGGCAGGTAATTTTAACTATTTTCCAATTAGATAGCAAATATTTGAATCAATAAACAAAAAAACTATCTCCTTGTATGTATAAAATGTATAATCTATACAATTGAATAATTATATAAAATGTGGTAAATAGAAGACATGAAATGTATAATCTATAAAATTGGAACAAGATATTTAAAAAGTGACATTGAACAAACATCTATAATTTATATCAAGATGTTTATTACAACTATATAATATGATGAAACATATATGTGCATGTAGATACAATTAAAACTTATCAACTTTTAGGTGAAGATCAAAATTTGATATTTACATAGTCTCTTGATAAAAGAATTTTTCAGTTCAACAATCACTTCGTAGACCGACTTGATGAGAACCTGCAAAAATAATTAATGTAAGTAACTACAATTTTTATGAGTCATTTAAGAAAAAAATTCATGCGAGAAAAGAACAGTATATAGTAAATTCCATACAAATTCAAAAGATGTTTTCCATAGGATGGATTAAGGGGACCTAAGAGGATATATAGCTTAAGGGGGGTCTTAAGAGAATTCCTTAAGGGGAGTTAAGAGGATGGTTTAAGAGGATGCATCTCATGAACCCTAGGATATGGCTTAATAGGTCCTAAGAGGATGGCTTAAGGGTAATTATGAGAGTCCTTTAAGAGGATGGCTTAAGGGGATGTAAGTGGATTAAGGGGAGTTGATAGAATGGATTAAAGGGATGTAAGATAGTGGATTAAGGGGATGGATGTCATGAACCTTACGATATGGATTAATAGGCCCCTAAGAGGATGGCTTAAGGGGAATTATGAGAGTGACTTAAGGAATGCAAGATTATGGATTACGAGGATGTAAGAGGATATGACTTAAGGGTCCTTTAAGAGGATGGCTTAAGGGGATGCAAGAGGGTGGATTAAGGGGAGTTGATAGAATGACTTGAAGGGATGCAAGAGGGTGGATTAAGGGGAGTTGAGATAATGAATTTATACTATCAATTAAATGTATCTAGAACTATATATAGTTACCTATCTCTAGATTTGAATTCCATTGTAATATATGTGCATCTCCTCTCTTTTTTGTAAAGCATCTAATTTTGGGAGACCTGAAACAAAAAATGATATAAAACTTTAATTAGGAAATGATTAAATACAAATATATATATCAATTAACTATATAAACAACTAGATATACTTACCAATATTTATTTACTCTGTTGTACCATCTGCATCCTCTCTTTTTTTCAATGCATCTATGATTGTCTCATGATCATCCATTGAAAGTGTCCATAAAAAATTATTAGCAAGCCTCTCTTGATATCTAACTAGTTTTATATTGGTTGCCAAAATCAAATGTGAATAAAGTATAATCTTCTTGTGTCTTTCATAATCTTCAAATGCAGGCAAGCCATTCTTTCTCATCAAATATTTTTGAAGCCAGGTGCCAACAACAACCACTGAACCAGTTGGATACTCAAATTTTTCATCATCCACTCTAGGACGTGCCAACTTATGTTTTCTCTCAACACATCTACCCAACCAGTAATCTGTCTCCTCTTCATTCCCCTCAGGTGCAACAACAACATACACATGTCCTGCAAAAATAAATAAAAAATTCAACAAAGAGTGACTTATATTTAATTCACATATAAACATGCATACATACAAAATTCAACTCAATAAATAGTGTACCTTCTTGTACAAGATCTGAAACATGATCATAATCATCTAATGCGAACACTTGAATATCTTCAATTATCATTCCATGTTGAACATTTGTCGATGTAGGCGTTAAGGCTCTTTGTTGCCATTGTTCAACCCATTCTGTATTTTCACATGCCTCCCAATCACCTACAATACAAAATTGACAAAAGCATGCCAACTCCCTTGTCCATATTTCCCATGTGTTTTCATTTGAACTCTTAAACGAATTCCATTTTCCAGATCCATTAATTGTTTCACAATCTTGTCCAGAAAAAATATCATTTTCTTCAACTAACCAAAAGAAGCGTCGAATTATTGATCTCTCACTTGTTCTTGTAGATAATTTGGTATTGCACCAATCTACAATTGCACATGCATCTCTAAATTTCGCAGCATCCTCAAATTTTAGTTTCTCTCTAGCAAGAGCTCTTTTCACACATGCACCTGCTCCATCGTGTTCTCCCTTACCATGACCAGCTTCAAAAAAACTCCATATGTGTTTGATATTATTTTCCTTATGAACTCTACATAACCAATAAAACATTCTAGCATTTTTGAATTGACCCGTGCAACTATCTGACCATATGAGATGTTTTAGCTTTTGAATTCCTCTCTCTTTTAAATTTTTATAAAATATATCAAAACAATATTGTACAAACTCAGATGAATGTAATCGATTATCACTTACATAAAAATGGTACTCTCTCAAAATTATTCTATTATCTTTTGTACTATCTTCTGCATGTCTATAAACAATGTGATAAAATATAGCTACTTGCATTGAATTATAATATTGTGATTGAATTTCTTCTTGTGGAGCAAGAGTATAATTTTCAGCAAAATCAACAATTGACAATATAGTTCCAATTGGGAATCTATTTTTACATAAACGAAATTGATTATCAAGCCAATGAGCATTATGAGAGTGTTGAACATATTTAGGTACAAACTTATCTTTAAATTCATTAATAAAAGCATGCACACTAACTTTTTCCACAATTAGCTCAACACGTTTTCTAGTTTTTCCATCTTTTAAAGAATACTCAACATTTTTAAATTTTTTACATCCACTAATTGTTGTCCAAATTCATCTAAACTACTTTCATGCATACATTCTCCTAATAATGAAAAGTTACCACATCTATCGCATTCTCCAGAAATGCATGCTTTTAAAAAAAATGAGTTTTCATTTAAAGAGGGATCACAAAACAAACCTGCTATAAAATCTTTGATTCTTTTAGGTGGCATATTAATGCCACAAATGTCCTGCATAATTTGGTTAGCATGCAAAGTGCATCGTATATATCGAAATATATCATAATAATAACGAAATTGTACATGATTCTTACAACAACAAGAGATTTGTTGCTTATTAATTCTAACATACCAAGGTTTACACTTTTCGAATGATCTTTGACTTATGTTAATATTCAATGGTAAGATTGAAGCATCTAAAATTTTTTTATATAATTCAGTTTGAGTCATATCTAAGAGATGCTTTGGATGAGGTTCACGAATTTTGGAACCCACCCTTTATTTTAAGACATCTCTAATGTTAGGTGATACTCTTGTATTATCATGCCAAAATTTATCGATTAAAGATTTAATTTCATTAGTTAATTTCATGTCTAATCTTGGGAGTCTACCACTAAAACTCCAACATTGATTAATAGGATCCTTTTCAATACTTTCTCTTCTTTTAGCAACTCTTATCAAAGTTCTAGGATTTACTTTTACACATTTACTAATTTTACTTAACATTCTTTTATTTGAAGTTGTTTTATCAACTAGAGCAGTTGTTATTGCACGACGAGCCACATTCTTATCTTTCGATCAAATTTTCTTACCAATAACATCAATAGCATTAGCAACACTAGATATGACTTGTTCTACTAAATCATCTTTCTTTTTTGATTTTACAAAAAATTTTTTTTCATCACTTTTCTCATTTTCAACATTCTCATCAATCGCACCATGAGTTGACATTGGAATCCTAATTTCTTTCTATAAAAAAACATTTTATATATTTTATTTCCATAATTTCTAATTTTTCTTGAAGAAACTTTACCACGAAGGTTATCTAGCACATCTGTTTCAATTGTAAAAAAAAAATCACCTTTATCCATAGGAGTTTCATTTTCATTCACACAAGGGGTTTCATTTTCATTTTCAAATGTAAAAGGGATTTCATTCTCATTTTCATCAATATGAGGGATTTCATTCTCGTTTTCATCAATATTAGGGATTTCATCTCATTTGCATTCTCATACGATATAATTTCATCATTTTTTTGTTTTTGCATTGTTTCAACCCTAATATTATCGATCTCATCAATGGTGTATCTAGCTTCATCTAAACAAACAATATCAATATTATCAAAACTTGGGTTTGAACACATACCTAGATAGATTGTTTGAATAGGTGCATTTTCCATATCATTGGGAGGTGGATTTGAAGACATACCCGAAGTTGTTTGCATATCATTCAAAGTTGAAGTTGAAGGCATAGTTGGGTTTGTCTACGTAATTGCATTTTCTTCCATATTCACCATCTCCACATTTGCATCATTTACATTCATTTCATCATTCATGGCTTCCTCTTGAACATTCTTGGAACTAGATGCTTCCAAATCTTTTATTTGACGAATCCTTTCTCTCCTTTCCTTTTGTCTTTTTGCCTCCTTATCTTTATTTGCTTGAATTTCTTCGAGTGTCATTAATTTTCTACATCTTTTTTTTGTCTTTTCTTATCACCCACGGTTGCCAAACCCTTTTTGATAACAAAAAAAATAATTCAAAAAACCTATTTTCAAATTGCCACCTCCTTCAAATATTCAAATTAAACTATGTATTATGAAAATCATTTTTTCTATAAACTCTGAAGTACAAAAACATCATGAGTACATCCAAAAATTCTCCTTTTCAAAATCTTATTCTAAAATGTTCTTCTACTTGATTCCACTTCAGAAAATTCAACCTGCACTTTGTCTCTTCCAACAATTTGAATAAAATATGCCCTACACAAGACAAATTTGCAATAAAAAATGAAGAAAATGACACTTTCAGACCGTACTGCAAAAAAAAATGTTGAAGGAAAATCGTGTTTTACCAGTATTTTTTAAATTAGGGAAAAATGGCTATATTAGAAATGTGTACGCGTTATGTTCTAGGAACACATACGTGTTTCATAACGTGTACGCATTACCTTTACTCAACAGGTAAATAGATAACGTGTACGCGTTTCATTTAAATAACGTGTATGCATTTTTGTAACGCGTATGCGTTATTTAAAAGTCGAATTCCCACACCACATCCAGCCTTGGTTTTAGGCTTGGGAAAGGTTTGGTGATCTGAGCCTTAGCCTTTGACCTGCAACTAAAAAACTCAGGGAGATTGACAACATGGCTGATGAACTTCTTTTTTGAATCAATCTATAAAATTAAAACCCATTATAGAAAATGATGTCTACTTTCCAAATATATAATTTTTATTAATATTGGATTATGTTTGCTATTTTTTAATTAATTTCTAAGCAAACTAGTCCTTAAACTTGAAATATTAGACTTTTTTTTGGTTAAGTTTTTTGTAAAAAAAACTATATGGGATCAAACTTCAGACAATTCTCTACACAATGAAAAAAAAAAGAGTGAAAAAATGTTTAGTTTAGGTCCAATTATGCTGTCCGTACACGTTGATTTTTAAAAATAGCAATTAAGGCCAATATAAATTTAATTAAAAAAAAATATTCAACCAAAAATTACAAAAAAATTCCAGACCAAACTTCATGTTGTTAGCTCTCTTTTCCCAAAAGGAATTAGCAAAATACTTTTATTTGGGTCAAAAAGTGTTGTCCGTACATGTGCTTGGTATTGTAAAAAAATAGGGACTTTTAAAAAGTGGTTTTTATAGATCCCTATCAAAATTTAATTTCTATAATCTGGGTATTTGAATAATTTACATATTTGGAAACTAGATTCAAAATGCTAAATTTCATATTAATGAATTTTTCTAAGATTCATTGTGTGTCTCAAATTTTCAGTTCAAGTGTGACAAATTCTGAAAAATAGCAAAAACACTTCCACTTTTTGAGATTTTTATGTACCCAACTTCTTGCATCAGCCCTATATTCAATCTATATATTGATGTCAAGGTTCAATGGGTATGATCATTGGGAGGGGGATGTACATGTTGGAGTATTTTCAGATTTCATGGAAAATTATCAATTTGATGATGAAGACATGGATGAGATTTTTTGTTTTGTCACTAGATGGAAAGGTGAAGAATTGGTATGGTGGTTTCCTTGATCATTCTTTTGCTTCGTGGAATAAAATTGTGGTTGTATTTGAAGGATAATTTTGTTTTCATCTAGACCCTATTGTTCTTGTTGAAGAATCATAAAATATCATATAGTAAGAGGGAGATTCTAACATGGATTTCAATCATAGGTTTTTACTGCTCTTTCCAAGATCCAAAATTATTTTGACTTAACACGCTTGTATTAATATGTTTCTCATAGCCTATGATGTTACTCTAGGTTTGGGTTCAATACATAAATAATTTAATTTGGTGGACATGCAGAAGGAATTCATGTGTGTTAATTTTGTTGATGGTCTATTATTAAAATATATTTATCCTCAAAATATAAGTTTCTAGTGATAAACATGATGATGATAGAGATTTTATAGAGGTGGCCTCAAGTAGAAGCACATTATCAAGTGATGATTGTGTTTGCAAGTGGGTAGAATAAGGTTTCGATTAAATATATGACAACAATACAAATGAAGATGACAACATGTGCACCTACCTTCAACTAGATCAATCATCCATAGGTGATTGCAATAAATCAATCTATGATGGCATCTAGTCTATGAATGAGGAGTATGACCCTACATAGTATAGACAATGAGGAAGATGTGTATGCAAATGAATCATCAAATGAACCAATATAAGTAGTTAATTGTATAAAACACACACATTTGGTGATACAAATAGTGAAAAATAAGATATCTTCTTGTTTGATCTCTTACCTTATTTTGTCCCTTTTTATAATTTTAAAGTTGTTATTGATGGTTTTCATGAGGATAGCATAGGCACAACTGTACATGAAGAGATAAATGTAGAGATAAGTGTTTGTATAGTTGATGATGCTCAATATAAAGAGTTTATACTTGAATAATGTGAAGTGGGTGATCATATGGATACATATGAGAGCCTCTTCATTTGGTGTGCAATATGTTGTCTTCCCCATGCATAGTTCACTTTAAAAAGGGTAATATGAAAGTGATTCTATAGAGTTGAATGTGGAAGAAGTGTGCTAGATGTTTAATTTTTGCAGCACATGTATTATAATAGATTTCTAATAGAAGATTGAAACAATGAGACAATTTGAAGAGTGTATCTCTTCACCTGAAGTGTCTCTTGATCCAAAATGTTGTGCTGATAAAGATTGCATCAACATAAGTGACTTCAAGTTATGATGGTTGTTTATTGTTCTTGCAGTGAGTGGAATTGAATATGAATCTTCCTTTATGAGGATGTAGCTTCTCATAGTGTGGATTATTGTGTACTTAAGTTTGATTATTTCAATTGGGCCCAACATAAAAATTATGATGATGTTGAGCAACAACAAGTTCTCTGGGTTGATGATCAACCAATTGAACTGAAGATTCCTATATGCCCAAGCTTCACTATTTTTAGTTTGAGCTATTAGAGTATGAGTTTTCTTCATGCCAACAAGAAGGAGTAGCATATTTTTCTTTGCAATGTGAATTGGAGGAAATATTTTTTTCCCTCAATTCATCCAAGGAGGTCAACATGTCAGAAAATACCAGTGTCTTTTTGGTGTTGGTTAAGTTTTTAATTTTTACTCCCAGATTCTATAAATATAATGGATACAATGCAAGGTGTTGTGATGGCCTATGTTTTGTGGTTTCCATACAATGGAAATGTTAATGTTGAGTAAAATAATCAATTTTTAGAGACAATCACAAGTTTGTGCTTAAAGGAAGAAGGCTACATTTGTTGTAGTTGTATGAACATGATAGATTCATGTTGATGAAAATCAATTCCTTTCTAGCAAGATGGTGTTTGATAGAGGAAAGTGACTCCATCCTTCCTCTACAAGGTTGGTCTACATTGTGTTAAAATTTTGTCACATTCATATTTTAGTGGCCATGTGTTGTCATATTAATTGGTTGTGAGCTTCATCATGTACATATGTTTTATCCATCATGAGTCAATCTTGCTCCCTTGTTTTTTCCATTTTTAGTCTAACTAGATATTATAAATTCTCATTGTCCTTGCATTAGACACGTGTTCCAACCATATCCATTGTTCAGGCTCAAATTTTCAATGCCAAATTTTCCTTGAGTCCCTTCCTTTTGATGCATCTTGGTGGTTTTGTGACCCAACAAAGTAGATAATTAACATGCTTAATTCATCCTATATTATCCCCTTAATTCATTAGTATATCTAACCACTTTTCCTAATTATCTTTAAAATGACCTACTCAAATTAACAACATATAATACTCGATGGTATATTCCTTCACACTTAAATATTTTTATCCAAATTTTGTAAGCTCTTTAGTACTCAACTATAACTTGCAAGAATAAACTTGAATTTCAACTTCTTTTTCCATTTTATCTCATTTCTCAACTTTAGTTCACCTTTCATATTTCTTTCTAATTAAGTTTCCTTCCACCAAAGTGTAGCATAACATTTCAATTTTTTATTTGTAAATTTCACTCTATTAGGGTCATTAATTTTCTCATACTAAAAATATTCCTCAATATCATTAATCCAATCAACTAATTCTTCAAAATATAGATTACTAGAATGATTAGGAAAAACAATTCTTCTTTTCTTGCCAAGCCTAGAAATAGCCTTCAACATTCTTTCTTCTCCACCTTTGTCTTGAACTATGACATCTTCAACTAATCCATCATTATTTTCATCATCCCTATCATCTAATATATGGTTCAACACATCTCCTCTTATATTTTCCTCTACCACATCCAAACGGATTCAGACATTCCTCATCATATTGAACATTTTTTCAATTCATTCTACAAAATGTACACTTGCACCTCTATCCATCCTTCTAGATAGCATCTTCAAATTCAATATGAACTACCTCAGTTTTTCGATGATATGTCCACAACCAATTCAAGTCACAAGAATCTTCTACCCAACACTCACTTTCTAGAAGACTCACTTCATTGAATTTCTCTATTACCAAATAATATAGTCAAGATTGGAGACTCCAATTAAGGTATATCTAAGCATACAATAAATAGACCTTTCAAATTCAAACCTCATTAATAACACAAAATAAATTACCAAAAATAATATGTAAAGAACATATTTATTTTATTAATATAATAGCTTTGAAAGCTTGATTAAATGTTAGGATTCAACCTTCAAATTGTAAATCGGATCTTAAGATCTCGACAACTTAGTTTCTTCCACTTGTTTATTTCTTTATCTCCCTCTCCTTTCTTACCTATCCTTAAATCATATCAAACCTCCTTATATATAGAAGATG
>VDFB02270651.1:701268104-701406220 GCA_007258455.2 Sequoia sempervirens | reverse complement strand
ATAAGATTTGATCGATAGTTCTTTTGTATTCTCCTTTGATATTTTTGATACTTTATTGTTCTTCCACTACATGGTCAAAGTTCATTATCTTCTTCTTCTTCTTCTTAAACTTCATTAATCACTATCTCTTTTCCCTATGTTTCATTTTCTTTGGTATATTTTGTTGTTTCATTAAGTATCACATCTCTAATTATCACAAGGATGTTTCTTATTGGATTATACAACTTGTATGCTTTATTTTTGTATTCATAAAAAATAAAATTATATATTAGGACTTTATCATTTAGCTTAAACCTTTTTTCCTTTGATATGTGTTTATAAGTAATGCATCAAAATACCCTCAAATAATCAACACTTGGCTTAATTCTAAAACCTATTTGTTCAATATTCATTTCTTTAACTAATTTGGTAAGACTTATATTTATAAGATAAATCGTTGTGCATATTTCTTCCACAAAAAGAAATTATCCAACTTATTTTCATCATAATCCTTACCGTTTCAACCATGGTCATACTCTTTCTTTCAACAACTCCATTTTATTGTAAAGTGTAGGAAAATAGTTAACTCTCTCTTAATTCTATGATCTTTATATATAAAAAAAAAACTAATTTGATTTGTACTTTCATCCATTACATGACCTTATCACTTTAATGTACTTTCCACTTTGTTTTCAGCTAATCTTTTGAATTATTCAAATGTGTCAAACTTTTCTTATTTTGTATCTAGAAAGTATACCCATTTTTTTTTCAGTGATCATCAATTAAGGTTAGAAAATAATTTGACTTATTCAAAGGTGTTTTTATATGACCAAATAAATTTATATGAATTATTTTAAGATGGTGTTTAGCTCCTTTAGATTTACCAATTGGAAAACTAGTTCTACGTTTTTTTCCAATAATATGTTTCACACACTTCTTTTGTATATTCAATAAAAGGTAGACCTTCAACCATTTTTAATCCCTTGAGGAAAATTAACCCACTATGACTATATCTCTATTCTAAAAGTCTACTATTTTCCATTTCATTGGTCTTTAATGTTTGGTTTCCATGAATGAAATTGAAATGAAATATCCTATTACCTTTCACCTATTCTCTTGCAAAAATTGCAAAAAATTATACTCTATTTCTTCTTTTTTTAGTAAAAGTGGTAGAGCCATTGTAAAAGATTTCTATTGATAATTGAAGAGAGATTACAAAATGGGTACATGTAGAAAATGACTTAGGATGCATGCTTGAAACTATAAAACTACCAAGGGAAACACAACAGAATACTATAACAATGTATCGACTGAGGATACTATTATGGGCTGATTATGCTTGATCCATGATATTTAAAAATATGGATTGAGATATAATTCAAGATATTTAGAAATCTCTAAGGATAGAAACCCTTAGGAAAAGCAGTAATATCAAGGCTATTTCAAAAGGTATCCATATTTAAGACAAAGTGTTTGAAATTTCGAGGAAGATAGTGAATGTTTGTTTTGTAACATTTTGGAACCAAGCAATGTATTAAACTGACTCACAATCATTTACAATCCTAGGTTTGAAATGACCATACTTGTTGAGTCCCCACTCAAATTTCTCCAAACAATAAGACAATGTGAATAGTTAGAGATTTGGTGACACTGGCTCTCCTCCACGACACACACTTCTCAGGACCACCAAATCTCAAAATCATGAAGATCCTAAGATCCTAAGGATTTTTCTATTTCAACAATGAATAGTACAAATGTGGGGTAGCTTCATAATGATCATTCTTGCACCGACAAGCATTAAGGATTTTTGGTAACTAAAAAATTTGGTTCTTAGTAACAAACTGAGAACACCCAACAATATACACACCCACTTTTCCACTTAAGGCTCTTACTACCATTCCCATTCCACTTAAGGCATGGTACTAGGTGCAGTATGTTATACATTTTAGGATAGAAGGTACATTCTCACGATTTCCCATACTTTAATATAGCCCACTAATAAACGTGCTTCCAAAAAATTTCCTATGAGTTTCTCGTTGTGGGGTGCATCTCATAGTAAGTCCTCTCTTAAGGGTGACACAAAGCATAAAAGTGTACTTAAGTATTTGTCTCCACCCAAGATCGCACAAAGTGCAAGGGGATAAGATATGTACTATAAGTGCACACAAACAACGAAGTACACTTGGAGTGTTTCTCTTAACCCAAGATTGCACAAAGCACAAGGGGATTGGATACACACTACAAGTGTGTCACAACAAAGTCGACACTAATTCATTTTATTGACTAAAGATAAGATGAATTCAATTTATGCACCAAATAAAATATTAAGTTGTTTTGTTCAATTTTAAAACCCAAAAGACAATGATAAAATAAAGGTTCAATTTTAGTCCCATTTGAGTGTTCATTTTAAACCCAAATGAAAATTAGTGAGGTCCTAGAGCATAAAGTAAAAAAGCATAAGAAACTTGGTTATAATTGCCCCAAAGCATTAAACGCTTGTTACAATCATAAAATCTTAAGAAGAAAATGCTTCTTCACTCTAGCTTCATGTCGTCCAACTTGCAAAACCCTGTTAGTCTAACAACCAAAACAATGTTAGAAGTGTGTTAGTAATCTGATGAATCAAAAAAATCAAAACACATGTTGAAAAATGATTGTTAAATTTCTTACCAAAATTGGGCATTGTTGTATACGATAGTGTCGCTCTGGTGAACTAGGGTGTCACTCTACAGAAAGAATAGTGAGCATGATAGTGTCATGATTTGGTTGAGCATCACAATTTTCAGATTTTGATACCTCTAAAAAGTATTAGCATCACCATTTTTTAATCAGCATTAGTGCATTTAATAGGTTTTGTTGTTTCAAATTAAGATAGCATCGCTATATGGCGACACCTTGCAAAGTGCGTCGCTGAAATTGAGTTGAGTGTCGCTCTATCCTACAAAAGTTAAAACGAATGGAATTTGAGATAAAAATTGATTAAATTGATGGTTTTTCCCTCCTTCTATCACCAGAATGTCAACTGAGGATACTAGTATGGGTCAATAACGCTTGATTCATGATGAATCAAAGCATAACAAAGCCACTAATACTCAATCTAAATAGGATCAATCGAATTGAAGTTAAACTAAACATTCATTAAAACAAAGCATTCTAAATTATGAAAATGTTTAAAATGTCTATTCTAACCTATTTGAAACTTATCTCATTTTGGGAGTGGTGTCATGTTGATGTGGAACGATGACTCTTTCCTAATTATGTGATCAGTGAGCTTATTTCATTCAATTCTATTGAAAAGAATCGATGAAGTGATTGTGAGATGTGATTGAAAACATGATTTATGCTAAGATGAGTATGATGCAAAAAGCTAATCTACCATGATTTTATGCTAAAAGATGTAGATATGCAATTGCTAAGCTAATCTAAAGGAAATTTAAACTAAAAAGATTCAAACCCTAAATATCTAATTATCGAAATGGATGCATTATGGAAGCCATTAATGGAAGTTAATCTATTTATGCAACTAAAATGAACTAAAATATGCTAAATATTAGTTAAAAAAGAGTGTGAGTGTGAGTGATTTCAACAACATAAGTTTACTCTATAAAAAATGGATGATCGATCCATTTGTCTCCAAATAGTGAACTATTTATAGGAAAGCAAATGAGAAATGAAGGGTTGAGATCGAAAAAGCTAATCAATGGTCAAGGATGGAAGAAATTGGAGGCATGGATCATGGATTCTCATCAACGAGTGAGAATGCAAGATGAAATTTAATCAAGGGTTCTCATTCCTTCCAAACAAGCACACTTTTGACCTTTACAAGAGGTCAAAAGTTAACTTGCACAAGAAGACATAAGTTAACTTGCATATGAGGCTAAGTGAGAATATTCCCTTTTTCAAATGATTGGAGGAGAGAATATTCTTTGGAATATTCTCATGGGTGAGGAAAAGGATATTTTTCAAATTAAAACAAATTTAAATTGTGCAACAGAGGAGGGAATATTCCATGGGAATATTCTCCTTTTGGAGGAATGTGCAAAGGAGGAATATTCCCTTCCAAGTGGGGGGGAAAATTAGATTAATTAGACAATTGCTAATTAAACAAGGGTTTAATCATGCAATTAGGGGAATTAGAAGAATAAAGATGATATTCATTAAATTAAATGGTTTAATGAAATAGGGAAAGGTCAAATGACATTTGATTAAATAACTTTAGAGTTATTTAATTAAATTAGAAGATTTAGGGATTTAAATCAAATAGTTTGATTTATTTAATTTAATAAGATGAAATGTTAGCATGAAAGGGGATGAATTCATCTAATTAGATTAATTAGATTAATAGATGGAAATGATGCAATTAATTAAATATCTAGGATAATTTAATCAATTACACAAAAAGAGGATGGGTTTCAAGAGGAAATGATGTTAGTATACCTAATTCGAGTGTATGATATCATTCAAGATATTTTTCAGTGACTACATTTTCCCCCTCTTTGAAGCGAGGTACCTGCTACTTCGGTTCAAAGACTAATAATCTTTGGATAAAAAAAACTACTACTTAAATCAAAAAATTAAAAAAAATGATTTTTTAGATGCCCTAGCAGAAGGATTAAGCTAATTCCTGGCCCCCTCAAGAAATTGGGTGGAAATTTGGAATTTAGGGTTGATTTCTTGACAAAGGTGAAAAGCTGGCCCAGGGGGCCAAAAAGGCTCCAAGATGCAAAAAACATGCCAAAAATGTGAAAAATGATGCAAAATAATCTTCAGTTTGGAAAAATTGGTGAAAATGATGATAAACCCTAGCTTCATGGTTTAGATTAAAAGGAAAAATAGGTTTTCAATGGACCCAAAACCCTTTACAAAAGAGACACAAAAATTTGCTAAGAGAATATAACAATCAACCACCAGCAACAACCTAACCAACAAAAAACTGACCAACATGGGAGTCAAATAAAAGTAAGACAACTAATAGCTAGTGGCTTCCACTAGCAAAACAACAACAAACTAACCAACCAGATACCAACAAAAGAAAGCAACAAAAATAAACTAGAAACTAATGAAGGCCACCTAGAGTTTTGGTTGTTTCAAGCTATTGGGACTTATGTTTTTCAACCATAACCAGTAGTTCCTTTTTTCCAACATCAAAAGCTTTTTTCCACTCCACCAACCCTCTCCCAACCAGCACCTTGTCATCAGCCTTAAGGGATTTTTTGCTCTTACCCTTAGCCACATGATTTGTCTCCATGAGTTCTGAGAAGTAGACCTACTCTTCCCTAAGCTGACTAATTTTCTTGAAAAGTGTCTCTAGGGCTTCAACACTATTCTTGACTAAGACATGACTCACCTACAGAAAATTTATAATATCATTATTTAAACTTGTAACTTTACCCTTGAGGGCTTTTAGTCTATCCTCGCATTGCTCCTTGAACTCATTATGGGAGTGTTCCAGCTCGACCAATTTGTCAATGAGGATATCCAGAACAGAGGTCTTTGGGATATTATGCAAATTTTCCTTAAGGCCTTGATTTTAATGTTGATTTTATTGAATTCTTGCAAGGTCCATTTGGCCAATTTGAAGGTACCGATAGTACCCACCCTTGCCATATCTAACAGGCCAAACATTGAAGTGTCATCCTGATCTAAGTATGAGAAATCCTCCGATAAAGGGTCAATTTTTAGGGGCGGATCAACATTTCTCTTTCCCTCACCCTCCACATTCCACTCACCAACCTCCTTATCTAGAGAAGCCTTGTGTAAATCATGAACAGAGGAATCCTCCACAATCACAGCAGTTACATTAGGGTTATTACTAACCTTAGCCTTTGTAGGATCCCTAGCTGCCACATCAGACTCCTTTTTCTTCAATTTAGCCAATCTCTTCGACATCCTTCTTGGTTTTTCAACCACATCAACCATCTTTTGGGCCCCAACCTGATTAGCCCCACCAACAACACCTTTATCATCAGCCACATCCCATGACACATTTTTGATCAAGTTCGAGAGTACCAAAGGCTCTAGGCATAGGACCATCAGTATGTGATTCAAAACTTTATTTGAAATTTAACTTTTTGATGCATTCATTACATTTTGAAATTTAAACTTTGGTGGCATCACTATATAGCAACGCTAAAATTAGAATCGATGACACTAAAATGAATTTTAGCAACACATATGTGTATTGCGATGTAGTTCATAATTTAAAATTAGGGTTTCCAATTTAAATTGGGATGCATATGTTTATGGCAACACACTTCCATGATTTGAAAATTAGGGTTAGGGTTTTTAAATTTTAAATCACGACGCACATGTTTCTGGTGACATGATTTGTGATTTGCAATTTAAATGTCTCGAGTGTTGCAGTTTAGAATTTGAATTATAGCAACACTATCATAAGTAGCGATGCTATTGTCATTTTGGAGCTAAAAATTCCAAACAGAGTCAATTTTTTTTAGTTTTGATGTCGTGCACTTCTAGGGTGTAGGAGGTTATTCCACCTTTAATGTCCCATGAGCACTAGCCCACATTTTTGGAGAGACTTGGTGATCTATCTGAGTTGTAATAGGAGCACCTGGGGGATATTTTTTCTATGGTACATCACTTATATTCCTGTTGTCCAGACACATCTAGCTATGATGACCACATTGTGCAAGCAATGGCACAGTGATACTTCATCGTTCCACCTTCCCACAGGCAAGGCGACAGTGACTTTAGAGGATGTATTAAGGATATTGAGTTTTTTGATACATGGTGAGCATGTGATTTATGACTCTAATGCCGGTTATGATGCCTTCCATGAGGTTATGGAGTTGGAGGACATCATTCTAATTACTTTGCAAATAGACCTCAAGATGTATAGAGGTCAAGTCACTACCTTTAGATTGATAGTTGCAGCTATTATCTCTGGCTTGGTTGCTCCTAATCGATGGAGCAGAGGATTCAATCTAGGACGGGGCCTTGCTTGGCACAAGATGCTCTATAGGAGGACATTGTTTGCATGGGGGCCAGTGATGTTGACCTCATTCTATCATGATATGCATGATTTTGTCTACTACAACGGTTGAACGATTAGCACAAGAGTTACCTTTCTACACATTTGGGCTTGGGAGCACATCGTTGTGCTTTGATCAATCATTCAAATGGTAGATGTAGAACTAGATAATCCTTTCTTTTTGCATTACAGAGGTGCCATTACACTTCAGCATACTGGGTAGCTTGGGATTCCATACTGGCACAGGGTGCTCATTGACATGATAGTTTTTAGATGGCGACCCTGGCTTCAGATGTTACCATGGTATGATGATGTTCAATAGTTGTTCTTTGCTAGAAAAACCTGGTACATGCAGGGTCAAGAGCACACTATTATAGAGTGGTATCTACCAGATAAGGCGGCTCAACAGTTCAGGGAGAGGTAGGATAGGCCAGATGATGTCGACTGAGCCATATTTTCTAGATTAGCATGGGAGGTACCCACATGGAGACCGATGATCCCAACCCTTGTGGTGGTTGAGGGAATTCAAAAGTTAGTTGCTCAGCCATGGGCTTACGATTAGGGATAGGTGAATGCTTAGACAATGCCTACATACGATGCATGGTTTACACCCCCTTGTCAATTGATAGATCTAGTGAGTGCACCTCCACAAGGGAGACCATGAGGGAGGGGTGCAGGAAGGGGAAAGAGTAGAGGTAGGGGATAGGATGGCCAGGATGGGAAGGACAGGAAGATTGTCGAGGCACCACTAGTGGGACAACAACCTCCCATTCAGTAGCAACCAATTTAGTAGTAGCTAGTGTAGCAACAACCAGTGCAACCACCACCGTTGGGGCTAGATCCCCAAGATTTGCAAATTCAATAGATACAACAACAGGTTTAGGTTATTACAAGAGAGTGGGATCAGGCCCAACAATAGATTGTAGCTAATACTGTTGAGAGATATTTGGCACAGCAATAGGTACATGTTGTCATGACAGAGCAAGACCATGAGTGGTAGCTCAAATAAACTATCGAGATGCAGCTAGCATAGGAGGTCGAGCAACGCTGGCAGCTTGAGATGATGACAGCTGCATCTCAGGGGCGGACATTCTCTATGAGATTATATAGAGAGGTTGTGACTGTGGTAGCCTACTACAGGATGCACTATCACAAAGATGTCCCCATGGTGCTTAGACAGTCGAATTACTCCCTAGAGGACTAGGGTACATGCTAGAGAAAAGGATCAGCCAGAGAGATAGGCTAGAGAGGGGAGCATCCATCAGGGCTAGCTCGATTGTATAGACACTTTTTTATCATTTCCTGATTCTTTTATATAGACATACATTCATGGGCTCATTTTTTATAACTTTTTGGATATTGTATTTATGATCGATATACACACACTAATTCAGATATTGTACCATGTTAGTTATAATTTGATATATATATGATACAGATAATATAGATTCAATGTGATGTGATGTGTTCACTTTGTTTATTCTTATGAGTGTATTGATGCATATGATGTTGATATGAATTGATATGCTTATTATGTATGTATGCATTTCTTTTTGTGTATTTTCTTATGCATTTTTATGATGTGATGATGTATGCATATATTGGATGTATGGATGGATAATGCAAATGTTTATGCTATGATATGATAATGCAATACATGTTTTATGATATGTGATGCAATGATTTAAGATGCTTAGAATAACAAATCTATATTATTTGTCACAAGTTAAATGATAAGGATTATGCAATATGTATGTATTTTGATGGTTTGTGGATGCATGGATGATGTTTTTATTGACTTTCATGATACCAAGTTAGATCAGAGAGGAGATAGAAGAAGTGAGAATGATTTGACCATTGATTGTGACGATTGCTTCCAAAAGATCCAACAAGTCTATGATCTGTTGAGACTTTATTAGAGATGGTGATGAGAAATGCATGATGATGATGAATGCATGATGATGATTTTCTCATATCTTCGGATTGGGATTTTCCATCATTCCTTATTGTTTGATATAACACATGTAGACACGATGCATCAAGGTATTAATAACTAGGATGACACTATATCTAGTGTAATGGACTTTGACTCTGCAAACAGATAGGATAGTTCTTGTTCACACCTTGACATATGGAAACCTTTTCAGAATGTAAGTTAGAATTTTAGAATATATTGGACCAAAGAATACACAATAGTCAACAACATACCCCAAACAACCTTCCCACACACAACTAAGCAAGTATGCACCAAGATTATTTTGCAAGAGTACCCACAAACACAACAAATGAAAGATAATGATCGATGCCCCATTCCTTTCTCTCTAAATCATTTTGATCGACATCATCGAGAGGTCCTTAGAATGGGCCATTAAGATAAATCACAAGAAAAGATTAAAGACAAACAGTCAGTGTTATCTATATCTCTTTCCAGTTTAACTTAGCTAAGGTGATGCTTGATGTTGATGTCCATTGTAGGAAGGATACATCCTAGTACATGTTGATCATATGATTGTTTGATGTAGGATGATGATGAGCTTTATGATAAGGAATTAATACAAAATTCATTGACACATTTACCTATGATCCAGATTTTAGATTTTGACACTTAAGTTCTCACTTTACAACTTGCTATACTTGTTTTCTATTTGTTTTGCCAAAGGTTGAAGGTGACGATCAATTTATTATGGGTGAAGTTTATTGCAGGTGAAAGCGAGATGGGATGGGTGGTTTTGTATTTTTTGGATTATTTCAATGTTTTTGGTATTCTGAAAATGTTTTGAGGCTATTTTTGGTCTTTTTGAAAGTTTATGTGGATTTTTTGGGTTTTTGATTATTTTGAGGTTGTTTAGGGTTTTTCACTTCGTTGCCTTCCCAATGCTTTGCCTTCAATTCCCTTCAAATTTTAAATGCTTCTAATTTCTTGGTGAATGTTTAGGATTTTGATATTTGGAATGTCGGTGACTTCTTACAGCTCTACCTGCAAATCAACCCTAAAGACCCATCCTAGGGGCCTTAGAGGTTGATCAAAGATTAGCCTTGCCTACGTTATACATGCCGAGACCACGTAGTTTGACTAACATGACTTATTAACAATGAGATATGAACAGTTGATGGATGTCAGTTTATTATGATAGACTCCTAGGACCTAGGGTGTTCTGGGAATGATCAATGATGGCCTTGCCTATGTTCAAGCTTAGAGACAACGTGGTTCAACAAGACACTATTTTTGGATATTTTGATGTTCAAAATTTTTTAGGGTTTTTGATATGTTTGGATGTTTTGGATTTTTCCTTTACAATTTTATGAATGTTTTTGGATTTTAGCTGTTCAGGATTTTGCAAATGTTTTTTGAATTTTTTGATGAATATTTTACAATTTTTTTGGCAATTTTCAATGAGATTTCCGATAGCCTTAACATATAAAAGAACTTGATATGATCCATAACAAATTTCCCCTAGTCTGATATGTTAGACTACCTCGATATAGGAAAGACAAGTTGACCTTTGGAATATGCCAAGTAGTACTAAAGGGGATACGATGCTTTAGAACATCAAGCTATGATAAGGATGTAGATAGGTGATGGATGAATAAATAGGATGAATGCGGCGATTGATGGATGGTGATGCAAAGAATGGTAGGATAAAGATCCAAAGAATAGGTGGAGGTGTGTTATTTACGCAAAGAACCTACTTGCCAGGTTTTCACTAAGGTACTTTCCCAAAGTGCCACCGAAGCGGTTTTCACTAAAGGATGATTGTTTTTCTTTACTTTTTCAATCCTTTTTGTTATTATTTGGATTTTGATCATTTTTCAATTTTTTTGTATTTTAATATTTACACCCTTCAAGACTAGGCATAATTTTTTTTAAGATGCAAGTTTTTAGTTAGTTCTTGAAAGGGTTCACCTTTAGGCATTGACAATTGGTATGCTCCTAACCCATAACTTGTTGTGATGACAAAGGGACCCAACTAGTTAGGCTTAAAATTTCATTTACTGTCCTAATCTGGTAGATTCTTTTGATTCTTCTTTAGGACAAGATCCCCTACTTGGAAAGACTAACATTTGATCTTTTTGTTATAGCTCCATTTCAGTCGATTTTGATATACTTGCAAGTGATTGAGGGCATCAAGACAATGCTTGTCCAGGAATTCTAACTCGTTCAGTTGAGATACTATGTATTCTTCATCGATGATAAGGTTTTGTAGTGACACTCACAATGATGGGAGCTCAACTTCAATAGGCAAGATAGCTTCAAATCCAAAGACTAGGGAGAAAGGGTTTGCACCTGTTGGTGTGCAAATACTAGTTCAATAAGCCCATAGAGCAAGATTCAACTATAGATGCAAGTCATGGCTAGCTTCATTGATCATTTTCTTTAGGATTTTTAGGATGGTCTTGTTTGTAGCCTCAACTTGACCATTTCCCTAGGGGTAATATGGGGTAGAGAATCAGTGTTGGATGTTGAATATTTGACATAGCTCTTTCACATCTTGATTCTTGAAGGGTGTTCCATTGTCTGAGATAAGAGTTTGTGGAACACCATAACAGAATATTAGGTAATTTAGGATAAACTTGGTAATTTTCTTCCCTGTTATGTAGGTCATAGGAATGGCATCAAACCACTTGGTAAAATAATCAATGGCTATTATGATAAACTTGTGGCCATTAGATGAGGTTGGGGTGATTTTTCCTATGAGGTCAAGTCCCCATTATGAGAAAGGTAAAGGTGTCATCATTGGTTACAATTCTTGAGCTAGATCATGAATTAGATCTCCATGTTGTTGACACTGAACTCATTTCTACACATACTGGTGAGTGTCTCTTTCCATGGTTGGGCAGTAGTACCCAATCCTCAACAGTTTCTTAGCTAAATTCATACCGCTAGAATGAGAACCACATATATGCCATCATGTACTTTTGTTAAAGCAATCAATGCTTCCTCTTGGTTAAGAAATTGTAGTAATGTCCCTTCAATGCTTCAACAGTAAAGGGTATCACCTAGGATCATAAATCAGGATGCCTTTCTAACAAAGGTATTTTTAAGGTTCAAGGTGATATTAGATGGGAGGCTTCCTCTACTTAGGTAGGTAAATATGTCATGGTACCATGGGGATCCAGGACCAATAATGAAACACATGAATTTAGATTTTAGGATTTCAAAAGTTGGTACAAGAAGTTGTTCTACCAAGAATTCGTACTATAGGATGTTTTTTGACATGTCTAGTAGTGATCTGGTTGTTGCCATGTCAACTGCTTCTTTGTTGTTCATGCGAGGATTTTTTTCAAAATTTATGTCAATGAAAAGGTCCTTGAGAATTTCTACCATCTTTTTGTAAGGAGTGAGCTTGTCATCTTTAGTTTGATAGTCATCATTGACTTGGTTGATAACCAGTTGTGAGTCTCCATAGACTCTTATCTCTTGTATCTACCACTGAACCACTATCCTTAGACATGTGTTTAGGGCTCCATACTCAGGAATGTTGTTAGTGCACATAAGTGATAGTTGGTATAAATTTGGAATCCAATCACCTTGAGGGGTGATGAAAAGAATGATCCATAAAAGTATATCTTCCACTAACTTGTGAGATTGATAAGGAACACTGACTCATCAGGGAATTCATATATCAATGGGTTCTCAACATAGATAGGTGTGTCTACTAGTTGATCTATGATCACTTGTCCTTTGATTTCTTTGCACTCCACATACTCTATGTCAAATTCAGTTAAGATCATTACCCATTTGGCCATTTTCCCAATGAGAGTTGCTTTGGATAGTAGGTATTTTAATGGGTTGATCTTTGCAATAAGTTTGATTTGATGTGACAACATGTAGTTCCTAAACTTTTGTGAAGCAAAAAATACTGCTAAGCATGCTTTCTCAATGGGTGAATAGTTCATTTCATAGCCCACCAAGGTCCTATTGATGTAGTAGATAGCCCTTTCCTTTTCATTTTCATCATGTTGTGCCAAAAGAGATCATAGTGCTACTAATGTTGCTGAGATATACAAGATCAATGGTTTTTTTGGTATCAGCAACATGAGCACTGGAGTTGTCAATAGATAGTCTTTGATTTTACATAAAGCTTTATCACATTTCTTATCCCACTTGTAATTTATTCCTTTATGAAGAAGATGTGAAAAAGGGTGGATCTTGTCTGATAGTCGCGCTATGAACCTCTTGATAGACTACAATCTTCCTTGTAACCCTCTCATCTACTTCAATGTTTGCGGTGGTTCCATGTCTAGGATGGCTTTTACCTTTGTTGGATCAATTTCTATTCCTCTTTGTGAGATGATATAGCTAAGAAGCTTCCCTGATGTAACCCCAAAGACACATTTTTTTTGGATTTAGCCGTACCTTGTATTCTACCAGCTTGTCAAAGATGGGTCCTAAGACTTGTATGTGCTCACTTATTTTCTTTGATTTTTCCAAAATATTGTCCACATAGTCTTTGACTATTTTTTGGATCATGTCGTGAAATATGAGGGTCATTTCTCTCTGATAGGTTGCTCCTACATTATTTATCCCAAATGGCATCATGTTCGAGCAATAGGTTCCCCATGGACAAGTGAACGTAGTTTTGTGTTGATCCTCTTTGGTGATCATGATTTGATTGTAGCCTAAAATACCGTACATGAGTGATAGCATTTCATGCCCAACTATTAAGTCCACAATGAGGTCAATGTTAGGGAGAGGGAAATCATCCTTCGGGCATGCTTTGTTTAAGTCTCTAAAATCTATATAGATTCTAATTCCCCCAATGGGTTTTGATATTGGTACCAAGTTTGAAACCCACAGGATATTCTATTGGTTGGATAAATCCAACATCAAGAAGCTTTTGTAACTTGAGTTTGACCAAGAGTTCTATTTGAGAGTACATCTTCCTTAATTTCTGCTTGATTAGCTTGGATTTAGGATAGACTATTAAGTGATGTGAAACCAATTCTAGATCGATCCTTGGCATATATGTGTATGACCATGAATTTAGCTCTTCGTTCTTTCAGGAATGCTACTAGGTTATTTTGTACTTCATCCAACAAGGATTCAACATAGAAAGTCATCTTAGGTGCCTCTTCTATTCCCACATTAACTGGAGTGGCCTTTTCTGCTAGCACTACTGACTTTTCTGGATGCATTGCACTAAGAGGGAGATTGAATCCCTCATCCCTAGCCACCTCAGAGAGGTTTTCATTGTCAGATGCGTCCTTTATTTTTTACTATTTTAGGATCAGAAAGTGCCACAATATGGTTTTCACTCAAAGATCTGCATGTTAATTGCATTTCATTAATTTTTTGATTGAAGGATTTAATCATCTCCCCATAGTATTCCCTTGTGTATAGTTCTATTTTAAAACCTTCTTTGTGATCTTCCCATTGTAAGTTGTCATAGAGTCCCATGAATTTTGAGATTGCTTCATCATTTTTTCAATAAATCAAGAATTGGTGGTCCTTGTTGGTCCATGTCAATGAGTTGGGGGTATACTAGGCGTATTTCAGTTGGTTGATTGTTTGGAGCAAAGGATGTAATGGATATCATGAAGAGGGATTTGTTTTCAAATAGGTTAGCAACATTAAGGGGGGAGTCATCTAAGGTGGTATCACATGATGGAGGTAACCAAGAGGAAGCCTTAGACTATTTAGTAGAAGTACCTTTTCCAATAAGGGTGACCTTGCTAGTAGTACAACCTAGACCAATATTCTTTAGTTGTTTCTTAGGAACAATAGGTTCTAGAAAACCATTATCATTATGTCCTAGCTTCTCATTCTTGTTATAACCCATTCCCTTCATTAGCTACAAGCCTTTCGTATCTTCTTCCATGGGAAGGTCAGGGATAGGTCATTCATCTTGATAGAGGAGTTTAGATATATCATCCTTATTGGCATCTTCTTGATTCAAATCCCCCCACTTGGTAAAGGTAGTAGCTTCCATCTTGATAGTTTTGGGTTATGTGTTGCTAGACATGGGTTCCCCATGAGATTGAGGAGGAATAGGTATCTCTCCTAAGATAAAGGTGTTCTTCATTAGCTTATAGTTCCCACAACCATCATCTTGGATCACTACTTTGATATCAAGTATAAACTGCACAATGAGTGGTTTCATTTCAGAGGTAGATGCAAGGGATGATGGGTCAATAAATGAGGGGGAAGGTGTTGGCCCTTCATCATTCTTGGTTATCTAGGGGATTTTATAGAACTTGGCCTCAAGATTTTTGTAATATTAAAAGGGCTAAGGATCTCCATGGATGGTAATTTCTCTACGCTCAAAAGGAAACTTGACACATTGATGGTAGGTCAAGGATATAGCTTTTAAGGTATGGATCCATGGTTATCCAAGCAAGATATTATAGGGAAGATCAAGGTCTAACACTTGGAATGTAGTTTCTGCAATGATAGGTCCAACTTGGATGGGTAGTGCCTTGTGATACCCGCTCTTGGTCGTCATATTCTCTAATGGTGGTACTTTTTGCTTTCTCAATAGTATCCTCTAAATAGCCCAGGTTCTTAATTAACTGAAGGGTAAAAATATTCAAACCAACACCTCCATCTACTAAGACTCTTTTGAGCTTGTTCTTATGAATGACAACCTCAAGGTGTAAATCATGGTTATGAGATGATTGTGATGGTAAGTCTTGTTCTGAGAAAGTAAGGAGATGATTAGTGATATTCCCTACCATAGCTTGAAATTGATCTGTATCAATATCCTCAGGGATAGATGACTCTAACAAATATTTCTCTAAGATTTATCTATGTGTGGATGATAGCCTCAATATTTCCAAGATGGATATTTGTGTGGGGGTCTTCTTAAGGTAATCTAGTAGATTGTATTTGTTGGGATTTGAGGTTGGAAAAGTAGGTTGTGTCCTAGATTGAGATGAGATTCCTTGGATGGTAATTTTTCCATGTTGTGTGGTGAATCCACACTTCACACTAGGTCCTTTGCTGCTGATGACAGTGATGACACTATCACAGTAAGCAACTACATTGGAATAGGTATGCTACACGTTTTTGTAATCCTTAGCTTTCCCAATTTTGTTCGCTTTGTTATGACCTGGCATAGGGTTCTTATATATCTTAAGATCCTAATTCCTGGTTGGTACCTCAATAGATATGGTAGTGTTTCCTATGAGGTCTTGTATAATTATTTTTAGCCTCATGCAGTTTGTTGTTTTAAGTCCTTTAATCTTGTGAAAGTCACAAAGGTCATTCTCATTGTACTTGTTGGTTATTTTTTTAGAACCAAACTTAATCTCAGTCCTAACCTATGGGATTTCCATGACCCAATTATCAACTAGGTTGAGGATTGGACAACACTTAAGTAGAGTAGTTATTACTTTACTTCTTCTCTTCGAGCTCTGTAAGACCCAGGGAGGGTAATCCCATATATACTCATAATATTTTATGCTTGGTTAAGAGTATTCTTCACACAGATGCACTATTCCATGAAAATCACCTTATCAAAAGCTCGACAAACCTTAGATAGAAGTGTTACTTATTTTCAAGGAGTGCTCCTTAATACTTAGAATTGGGACATTATAATTTAAAGTATGTTGAATCATTTCTTCATCTTAAATCCTAGGCCCAATTCAATACTAGCTCAACTGACTATAAGATAAACTAACAAGATAATCATTACTTTATCTAAGACAAAAAATGAATTACAACTGGTGATCAATTGGTAATACAATTTTGATTGAAGCTTAGAAATTAATGGACCATTATGTTGGATGTTGTGGTTGTGTGGATGATATGTGGTTGTCATCGATTTCAACACTATTAGCATTTGATGTATTGAAGGTTGTATATGTCGAGGATATTGAGAAAATTGTAAAAGAAAGTGTTGCAGGTTCCTAGTGGAACTGTGAAGGTCATGAAGGTGTCTTGTTCTATACGTTGGAGATAAATTGTTGTGGACTAAATGATTTATGGTTGAGTGTATCTAGTCCATCCTCTAAAATTTTCAGAGGTCCATGTGAAGAATTGATCGTGTTGTGAACAGTTGTGTTATGACAGTATTTTGTGGGTTTTGTTAGTATTTCTAAGTAAATTTTATGTAATTCTAGTAATTCTAGTTGTTGTGGATGTTTCTCTATTGTTTCTTGGTGTTCTTGGATGTTTCTAGATTGTGCTCTATCTTTGTGGTACGTCCACATTGATCAATGTGCTCATGGTCAAAGATTTTTCTCTGTATCTTTAGTTTTTCATGTTCTTGGCCGACATGATGGGTGTAACATGTGGTGGATCTTTGAGGTGAAATCAATTGAAATATTTTTGTGTTGGAGTTATTAATTTGGCTCTCCACAATGTTGTGATTGACCTTCGTGGATACACATTGAAAATTTATTTGTAAATTTGGGCCGACATTGAAAATATGTTTTATATCTTTGGTCGACTAAGTTGTTGATGTAAAATCATGTTGTGGATATATAAGAGAGGTTGTTTCATCAGTGTAAAGTGTGCTCTGTGTGCTCCCATGTGTGTATGTGTGAATATCATTCGATTTCAGAGCAGAGTGTGAAGAAGACTAAGCAAAGTGTGAAGAAGTTTGAGCAAAGAGTGAAGAAGGCTTTTTTGTGCCTAACTGGAATTGTAATAAGGCTTGTGTAGAAGCTATTTTCTCAGTTCACAATTTGGATGGTTTTAATCCAAAATTTTCTTTGGACAGTGAGTCCTCTTTTGTATTTGAGTAGTGAGCTCTAGGGAGTGTGCCTGAATGCATGCACATTCCCATTATTTCTCATTATACTTTTAACAGGGTATAATATTGTGGACTAACTTCCACTATGGTTTTTCCCCTAACAGGGTTTCCATGTAAAAAATCTTGGTGTTCTATATGTTTCTGATGTGTTGAATGTTTATGGTTTATTGTTCATTCATCAAATTTGAGATTGAGTTAAATAAGGTTTGAAAAGATTTAAGTATTATGTGACAACTGATTCACCCCCTCTCTCAGTTGTTTGTCCTTTTTTTTCCAACAATTGGTATCAGAGCAGGTTCCTTTGAAGAATTTTAAAAGATTGAGGTGATCCAAGATGGCATCATACAAGAAGGACAGTCCTAGATTTGATGGAACAAATTACTCATTATGTAAATCTCGGATGGAGTGTCATTTAAAGTGTATTGGTGAACCCTTCTAGAAAATTACAAAGAATCAATATGTTATTCCTCAGAATGGTCCTTCCACTGTTGATGAGATTAAAGAGGATGAGAATAATGTCAGGGCTATGGAAGCTTTGCTGAGTTCTTTAACAGATTCAGAAATGACAAATGTGTTAGGTCTGAAGACAACTCATGAGATGTGGATGAAGCTAGAAACTTTATATGAAGGAGATGTACATCTGAAGATGGCTAAGCTACAAAGTTTGAAAGGTAAGTATGAAAATATGAAGATGGGTGAAGATGAAAATATTTCTTCTTTTATGTAGAGAGTAAATGAACTAGTGATGGGTATTAGATGTGTTGGTGGTAAGATGGATGAGGAAGAAATTATGGCTAAGGTGATTTGATCATTACCTCCCTCCTACAAATCCAAGGCTCATGCTATTGAAGAAACCAAATCATTTATAAATATGACAAGGGATACGCTGATTGGTAAACTTGCTACCTTTGAGTTGAGTGAATTTGGTGATTTTGTTCCAAAGATTGGAAAAGCATTCAAGGCTACTATATTCAAAAGAAACAAGCAAAGATATGATCCAGGAGAAAGTTATAGAAATACATCCAAATATGACGAAGAATTGAAATAGCTTGAAGATAAAGAAAGAGAGGTAGAAGAATTGGAAGCACTGAATGTAAAGAAAGAAGGCAGGGGAAAAGGTAAGTATGAAGGAGTGTTGCCTATTAAATGTTTTTTCTTGAAGTAAAATAGGTCATTTTGCATCAAGGTGTCTTGAAAGAGTTCCTAGATCCAAGCCTTAAAAATATAGACTCCAAAAGAAATGTTACTTTTTTGAAGAAGGTGTGACTGATGATGAGTTTGATAAAGATATTGGAAATGAAGATGATTGGGTTTTCATTGCTATCAAGGAAAATAGTCTTGTGGCTACTGAATATACTAAAGTTGAGAAAGCTCTTACAGCCCGAATTGAATAAAAAGATGAGTGGGTCATTAATAGTGGATGCTCACATCATATGACTGGTGACAAAAGAAAATTTGTAAGTCTGGAGAAGTATGACAGTGGGGTTGTAAGATTTGGAGATAACAATGCTTGTGTGATTTGTGGCAGAGGATCTATCTGTCTTGGTGGTAATCATAACACTGATGATGTTCTTTATGTTGAAGGATTGAAGCATAACTTGTTGAGTGTTGGACATATGGTAGACAAAGGTTATGATCTTCAATTCAAAGATGGAAGATGCAGGATATATGGAAGCTCTAGAAATGTAATTGCCTCAGGTAAACAAACAAAAGGTAATATTTTTCACCTGAATGTTGCTAGTGAAAGTTGTTTAATTGCTCAAGTAGATGAAATCTGGTTATGGCATAGAAGGTTGTGTCATGTGAATTTTGATAACATTGTCAAAATGAGTTCCACTCAAGTAGTAAGAGATCTACCTAAGCTAGTGAAGCCTAATAGCACAATTTGCAAAGAGTGTCAGATGGGAAAACAAACTAGAGTTTCTTTTCAGAGCAAATAGCATAACTCAAATGGATCATTGTAGCATGTGTATACTGATCTATGTAGTCCTTCTAGATTCAGAAGTATCCACGGTGAAAGGTAGTTTATGTTTCTTATTGATGACTATTCTAGAATGATATAGGTTGCTTTCTTAAGAGAAAAATGTGAAGCATTAGAAAAGTTCAAAAGCTTCAAAGCTATGGTAGAAAATGAGAAAGGTCTGAAAATCAAATGCCTAAGGTTAGATAGAGGTGGTGATTTCACCTCCAAGTAGTTTAATTCTTTTTGTGAGGAACATGGAATCAAAAGACAGTTATCTGCTCCTCAGACCCCTCAACAAAATGGTGTTGCTGAAAGAAAGAACATAACAATTTTGGATGCTTCCAGAATAATGATGATTGAAGGAAATGTGCCTCACATCTACAGGAGTGAAGTAGTAAGCACTATTGTGTATACTTTCAACTGGGTAATTGTAAATGGTAATTTTGGTAAGACTTCTTTTGAATTATGGTTTGGTTATAAGCCTACTGTTAAATATTTTAATATCTTTGGAAGCAAATGCTACAGCAAGAGAGATGATGATATAGGAAAGTTTGATGCAAGAAGTGATGAAGGAATATTTTTAGGTTACTCTATTAAAATCAAGGCCTATTGGTGCTATAACAAAAGACTAAGTAAAATGGTTGAGAGTGCAAATGTCAGAGTTGATGAGGATTTTGCTAAATCATCCAAATATTGTGGATATGATTTAGATGAAGACAATACAAATAAAGGGAACAATGTTTAAACACAAAATCAACTTTAAATTGTGCCATATGTTCCAGTAAGACAACTTCAATTTGTTCTAGTAAATCAAGATATTCAGGAAGTAGAGACAAGTGCAAGTGCAGAAGAAAGAATAGAAGAATCGAAAGTTTAAGAAAATCCTAAGACTTTGAGGTATGTAAAGCTAAATCATTCTGAAAATCAAATTATAGGCGATAAGAATAAAGATGTGCAAAATAGAAGAAATATTGTAGAAGAGTATTGCCTAATTTCCAAGATTGAACCTAAAGATGTCAAAGAAGCCTACAATGATGAACACTAGATGGAAGTTATGAAGGAAGAACTGTTGCAAATTGAAAAGAATGATACATGGATACTAGTTCCCAAACCAAAAGATAAGAATGTAATTGGTACTAAATGGGTCTTTCAGAATAAGCTAAATGAACAAGGTGAAGTGGTCCAAAATAAAGCAAGAATGGTGTGTAAAGGGTATTCATAAATGGAAGGTATTTATTTTGAAGAAACCTTTGCTCATGTTGCTAGAATTGAAGCTATAAGGTTGTTTCTTGCTTATGCTAGATACAAGAACTATAAATTCTATCAAATGGACTTGAAGTCAACTTTTATGAATGGTGAGCTAGAAGAAGAAGTATACATTGAACAGCTGGATTGATTTCAACTGACTAATAAGGAGGACATGGTTTTCCGATTGAAGAAATGTTTTTATGGACTCAAGAAAGCCCGCATAGCCTAGTATGCTAGATTAGACAAATACTTACTGAAGCTTGGATTCAATAAAGGTACTACTGACAACAACTTATACTTAAAATTGGATTATGACAATGAATTAATTATTGAAGTCTTTATTGATGACATTATTTTTGGAGGAGATGATAATCTATATATGAAGTTTGTTGATGAAATGAAGAGTGAATTTGAGATGAGTATGATTGGAGAAATGAAGTTATTTCTAGGATTGCAAGTTACTCAGCTAGACAAGGGGATCTTCATATCTCACTCCAAATATGTGAGAGAACTATTGAATAAGTTTGGCATGAATGATTCAAAACCTGTTGGTACTCCCATGGTAACCAGATATAAGTTGACAAAGAATGATGATTCTCCTAAGGAAAATAAAACAAGGTACAGATCAATGATTGGTGGATTGCTCTACTTAACTCAGACTAGACTAGACATTATGAATGTTGTATGTATGGTTGCTAGATTTATGTCTGACCTAAAAGAATCTCATGTGACTGCTATTAAGAGGATCTTTAGGTATCTGAAAGGAACAATTGAATTTGGGCTTTGGTACCCTAAGGATGATGATCTTACTTTAAATGCATATATTGATGCGGATTGGGCAGGAGATGTAGATGACAGAAAGAGTACTAGTGGTGGTGATTTCTTCCTAGGGAAGAAACTGGTGTCTTGGTTGAGAAAAAAATAGAATTCCATTTCTCTATCTACTACTGAGGCAGAGTATATTGCTACTGCAAATAACTGTACTCAAGTGATGTGGATGAAATAGATGTTGAAAGATATCAAAGTAGTATATGATGAACCTATTGCCATATACTATGATAACTCAAGTGCAATCAACATATCAAAAAATCTAGTGCTTCACTCTAAGACCAAACATATATAAATCAAGTTTCACTTTCTAAGGGAGAAAGTGAGTGAGAAAGAGGTCAGACTGGAGTATGTCCCTACCAAAGAATAGATTACAAATATTTTTACTAAGCCATTGTCGAAGGATACTTTTGAGTATCTTAGAGGGATGCTAGGGGTGATTACCTCTCCTGATATGAACTAGGATGCATTAACTTGCATCAATTCATGCATTTCATTATCATATTCTAATCTAGATTGATGTTTTCGTTGTTGCTACTCAGGGGGAGTAGTCAGATGTGCAGATATGTGGTTCAAAGATTGCATGTGGAAAGATAATGCTTATCTTTGCCATTGATGCCAAAGGGGGAGAAGAGTAATGTGAAATTTTTTTGCCTATCTAGAGTGAAGAGTCTTGTGGGGAGAAGATCTTGCAGAAGAAGTTAAGGAAGAAGAGTTAGAATCTAAGGAGGAGTAAGTGTTGATTGAGAGTTGGGTTGATGGTGTTTCTCACATCATGTGTTTCCATAAATGCCAAAGGAGGATATTTTTAGATGTTGTTGTTGTGTGGCTGATATGCGGTTGTCATTAATGTCAACACTATTAGCCTTTGATGTATTGAAGGTTGTATATGTCGAGGATATTGAGAAAATTGTAAAAGAAAGTGTTGCAGGTTCCCAGTGGAATTGTGAAGGTCATGAAGGTGTCTTGTTTTGTACGTTGGAAATAAATTATTGTGGACTAAAGGGTTTATGGTTGAGTGTATCTATTCCATCATCCAGAAGTTTCATAGGTATGTGTGAATAATTGATCGTGTTGTGAACAATTGTGTTCTGACAGTATTTATGTGGGTTATGTTAGTATTTCTAAGTAAAGTTATGTAATTCTGGTATTTCTAGTTGTTTTGGATGTTTCGTTGTTATTTCTTGGTGTTCTTGGATGTTTCTAGATCATTCTCTATCTTTGTGGTACGTCCACATTGATCAATGTGCTTGTGGTCAAAGATTTTTCTCTGTATGTTCAATTTTTCATGTTCTTGGCCAACATGATGGGTGTAACCTGTGGTGGATCTTCGAGGTGAAATTAATTGAAGTCTTTTTTTGTTGGATTTGTTAATTTGGGTCTCCAATATGTTGTGGCTGACCTTGGTGGATATGCATTAAAAATTTATTTGTAAATTTGGGCCGACATTGAAAATATGTTTTATATCTCTGGCTGACTAAGTTGTTGATGTAATCTCATGTTGCGGATATATAAGAGCGGTTGTTTAATCAGTGTAAAGTGTGCTTCATGTGCTCCCATGTGTGTATGTGTGAATATAATTCGATTGTAGAGCAGGGTGTGAAGAAGACTGAGTGAAGTGTGAAGAAGTTTGAGCAAAGAGTGAAGAAGGTTTTCCTGTGCCTAACTAGAACTGTAATCAGGCTTGTGTAGAAGCTATTTTCTCAGTTCACAATTTGGATGGTTTTAATCCAAACTTTTCTTTGGACAATGAGTCCTCTTTTGTATTTGAACAGTGAGCTCTAGGCAGTGTGCCCAAATGCATATGCATTCCCATTATTTCTCATTATACTTTTAACAAGGTATAATATTGTGGACTAACCTCCACTATGGTTTTTCCCCTAACAGGGTTTCCACGTAAAAAATCTTGGTGTTCTTTGTGTTTCTGATGTGTTGAATGTTTATGGTTTATTGTTCATTCATTAGATCTAAGATTGAGTTAAATAAGGTTTGAATAGATTTAAGTATTCTGTGACAACTGATTCACCACCCCCTCTCAGTTGTGTGTCCTTGTTTTTCCAACACATTAGAATTTCACTTTGTAACCTCTAACTCACTGTGTCTACATAATATCACTTTCTTACTAAATCCTATATGATTTTCTCACAAACCAATGAGCTTGTTTCAGCATTCAATCAATTCATTGAACTGAAGCATAAAACAAATTCATACATTTTGTGCAAATGAAAAAAGACAAATGAAGCTTTCATTAACAATCTTCATTCATAACTTTGAAGAAAATACATAGGAGAGCAATATTCAGAAACTAAAATTCTTCTTCATTTTTGATATTTCATTGTAAAAAATATTTAAGATTTATACACAGTATAACTTTCATCTTAGACTTGCTTCTGATATATCTACTATAGTACCTATTTACATTCTATTATGCTATTAGAGCTTAATATCTATTGTGACCGTGTCTAGACTCAAAATTTTGAACTCTCTCTTTTAGCCATGAAATCCCCTTTATATAAGAAGGGGAGCAACAAGCATCCAACTGAATTACAATTTCAATTTCATATGAGTTCATTTCAAAAACATAATTGCAACTAACTCCTCAAAGGACTCCCTAGGCAGTTTCATATGTAATCATTTCAGAATAGGGGAGGCAAAAAAAACGTGTAGAATATTAGTCGTCACTGTCATAGTATCCTTTTGCTTGGAACAAAAAAGATTTCAACTACATCATCACAGAGACATCCACATCAACAAGGGAAAGAAAAAGAAAAACCATGGACACATGAAAAAAATACCTCCTATGCAACGACCATGGTATCATCAAAAACTAAAATAGGAGGTGACCCTTATTCAGAGTCATCGACATCTAAAAATGCCCAACCGCTCCTTGTCCTTGATGCAATTGGAGGTATTACCAGTACATCATCATTAGAGCTATCATATGGCACCAGGGAATAGACGTACTATGCATAGTCTAAGTGTGTCTCAGCTTCAACATCTGAAGCAGTATCAAAAAGCACAATAAGAGAAGTTTGCTTTCCTTGGCTAGTCTGGTAGCTTTTCTCCTTCTTTCTGGCCTTCTTCATTGGCAATGCCAGTTCCTTGCTTTTGCATTCGACCACTTCACTTGGAAGGGTCCTATTTCTCAAATGGTATGTACTCTGCACAATTATCTTCTTTTTATGGCCCCTATCCCTCCTTTTTCCCTTTGCAATTTCAGGGGAAACCATGGTTTCCTTTTTAGCTACCTCCTCATGGCATTTTGACATACTTAACCGACTGGACCTCCTAACAGGCAAAGTTTCCTCACCAATTTTTCCCATCTTTTTAGAGCTAAGATAATGATAATTAAAAGGTCTTTTGGTTCAACACCCACAAGAGAAATACCCCAATCCCAGTGATAACGACCAATTCAAGCAATAAAAGTCTTAAGTAGACCAGAGAACTCAATTTCATACCAACCCAACCAAGATGAGAAAATTCTACTACAAATAGACCAAAAACCCTTCACACTTTGCCTAACATACACTGCAGACTGAAAATATAGTGAGAATAATCATCAATCATTCTACATTAAATAGAGATCTTAGGCATGCAAAATTAATGATGCAGAACTCCTTGCATGAGTGAACTAGTAGCCTATCAGTTTGGCTTTGAATCTAGACCGTTCATCTAAGAGAAATTAAAATTTTATCTAAGGAGGCCATGAGCATCATTTTTTGACTATTATCAACTTGCTTCTTAAAAACAGCGATGCTATCTCAAACATTGACACATTATTCCTTAACCCTGATTTAATCATATATGTCCTGACAATTAGCATCTATCACCAACCTAATCCATGCACTTCACTAATATTAGTGAAGTACATAAGGCTAGTTTAGAGAGAAACTTTCCTTACATGCTTTATCATTTCATGATTGATCCTTCCCTAATCCTGAGGTGCTCATTAGCGATGAAGTTACTTATGTGATGGCTTCCTATTCATTGGATCATCCTACTTTAAAGCTTTATCAATAGTCCTCCAGTTCCCTCGCCGCTTTCTTTCTTGATTTGTGTGAAATCCCCAGGATCATGACATGTTTCCTTTTTCATTTATGGTCATCACTCATTGCCAATCTACTTTATCATCACTCAGCTCTATCAATGATGAAAACATCCCTGATATAGCCTTTAGCTCTTGATTCTATGGCCTGACTTCCAGTCACATCTATCCCTTCATCGTGCATCACCAATTCAAACTTCAGGCCAAGGATCCCATCGGTGATAAGAGACATTGTGGAAACACCAGATCTTGGACACTTGCACTTGAATAAAACAAATGTCACCAAATACATCGCCCATAAGATCATATCAAATTAGCAAAAGAAAAACCCTTTTAGAAGGAACCCATCACTTATTGCTAATTTATAACTTAAGTTCTGAGATAAATCCGCGATCAGTGATAAGGCCTCTATTCATCGTTGATTCTCCTCATATATTGTGCAAGTAATTAGTGATAAATGATTTACATTATTTATTGGGTTCATCGCACATCGCTAATGTGAGAACTAGTTTTTACAATATATCCACGATCACATGCTGTGACAATATATCGCTCATCGCTATTACAAATTTTCTTTTCAATGGCCATCTGCAATGAGCGATAAGAGAATAAGGTTAAGAACATCTCTCATCGCTATTAAAAATTTGAGGGATCGAATACCATTAGCGATGAGCGATATCAAAGGAGAGTACCGCTCATCGCTCATCGCTAATTCAAGGTGTAAACCTATGAATCAATCACAAATGAGTGATATAGTTACAAGGGACATCAGGACTTAAGTGAAAGTTTTAGGCACGTGCTCATAAGTTGTTCTAAAAGAGGGGACTTCTCTAGGGTGACATGAGAACAGTAGGCTCACAACTTTGGAATCATGCGGAACAAAGGATGTAATGATCAAAAAATCATTTCCCTAACCTTATAGAAACGGACGATTCAGACCTACACAAGAGAAAAGTCAGTCGCATGGTGACAATCACACGATGATGTAAATATGAAAATTCCCTACCCTTATGTGACTGACAATAGACATTATACAACTAATAGAAAAATAGAACACCAAGAACTAAAATAAACAAAACCCTAACCCTTAGATAAAAACCATGTATTAGATGTGACAAAAAAATATAGAGCTTCAATATGAGCACTCAAAATTTATAAAAAATTTTAAAGTCCCATCAGTACTAGGATGGTTTCTCTTGAGGTTCTTGGTAGTTTTCAAAGTTGGGAAGTGTTATCAGATTTGACTCTACCAACTTTTTCATGATGGTTTTGATTGGTTTAGATAACTATGTGTACTTTCATTTAGGATAGTTTTTCTTGTTAGGGGTACGCCTTTGTTGCATTTCAATGTTATCGATTTGATTATTCTAAGGAGGTGTTGTTTGCTGCATAGTTGGTTGAATGTTAGTAATTTGATTGTTGTTTTTCCTAGGGGCACTTAGGACCACCTTAGCATCTACCACACCATCATTTGTTACGTTCTTTTTATTAGCCCATACACGAGGCTTGTTGTTTGAACTAGTTGATGGGAAGTTATCTTTGTAAGCTTGAGTATTCCCCCATGAGATTAGAGCTCTCTCAATGTTAAGGGCTCTAGGGAGAAGCTCATTATAAGATGTGATGTACTGAATTTTCAAGTGGAAGGATATATTTGGATCTATATTTACTATGATGATTCCCACTTGTTGTTCATCGAGAAGAGGACACTTTCTCTTACTAGCTCTTTTTCTCCACCATTGCAAGAAATTAGTGAAAGTATCTCCTTTGTTTTGTGTGAGAGTGTACAATTCCTCTAGACGTACGTCCATGTAAAGATTAAAGGAGAAGTGGCCAATGAATTTATCAGTAATTTCTTGAAATTTTTTGATATTGGGAGGCAAATGAGAAAGCCAATCCATGGCAGGACCTGTTAAACTTCGGGGGAAGAGGCACATTATATAAGAATCATTGTAAGCAACCTCCATACACATGATGTTAAACTCTTTGACATAGTCCAGAGGACTTCCTCTCCCTTTATATTTGTCGAATTTAGGGATTTCAAAATTGGGAGGGAATGGTACCATTGCTATGTTTTGGTCAAATGGATAAGGACATAGGTTCTTTGTATGGGGCTTCTTTGTCTTTCCCATTTGAAGTTACTACATTTCTTGTGATAGTGCCTTAAATTGTCATGCTAGATCATATTGTGGGTTTGGTGGAGGAACATAGGGTGGGATGATAGATGAGTTGTATGTGGGATTTTGATATGTGGATGTGTTGTATGGGGTGTATAGCGATGTAGGATTTTGTGAAGGTGATTTCAGTATTGATGCATATGTTCCTAATGAGTTTGTATTGACGATGTTCGATTGAGGGTTATAATAGGAACCTTGTTGTTGTTGTTTTTGGGCATACTATTGAGCTAGTAAGGCTTGCTGTTGAGCTTTTTTTTGTTTTTGTGCCACTAGGGCTTGTTATTGGGCCTACTATTGTTGTTGTGCTACTAAGGTTGCTTGATGGACTTGATGTTGTTGTTGTGTTGAGGTTTCTTGTTGTTTTTTTATTGTGCTAAGGCTACTTGTTGTGTTGCTAAGGCTACTTGTTTTTTTTGCTACTATTGTTGGGATGCTAGGGCTACTTGTTGTTTCTGTTGTTATTGGGCTTCTAGGGATGCTTTTTTTTGTTGTTGGGTTGCTAGGGATGCTTCTTGTTGTTGTCGGGCTGCTAGGGATGCTTCTTGTTGTTGTTGTTGATGAATTGCTAGGGCTGCTTCTTGTTGTTGTTGTAGGGCTTGCTGATAGGCTTGTTATGCTTGTTGTAAGGCTAAGGCATGTGCTTGCAATGTAGGATCAAGTGGTTGTTGGTACATCAATGGAGGATTGTGGGTGTTGATTTTTTTAGTGGGTAATGGATTGGTGATGAGTGATTGAGGGTTCGCTTGGTTCAACATTCCTTGTAAGATAGTGGATTGAGGTGGAGGAATGTAGGTTTGAGGTCCCATTTGATTTTGCATAGTAAAGGGGATTGAAGGGAAAGATGAGGATGGTGCAATTAGATTATGTAATGGGAATGATACACTAGGACCTTGAGTCCATTGATTAAAAAGGTTTCCTTGTGTTAAATATGTAAACAAGGCATTACCTGGGTTGATGGGTTTCGTGACCAAGGGGTTGTTTTGAGATGGGTTGATATTGGATGGGATGGATGTGTTTTTTGAAACCAATGGTATGGATGAACCAAATGGAGGATTGGGTAAATCTTTCCACATCTGCATTAAGGGTTGACTCTGTAGTATGGTATGGACATGCCCTTGTGTGTTGTTTTGAGACATTTGGTTTATACTGCTTTGTGTGATGGTGGGCACACTTGTGGTACTCATGGGTATGGATGAAGAGGGATTTCCTTGATATGTGGAGGTTGTTGTGGAGTAATGAAGATCAAGAGGTTTATATGGTTGTTTGGGATCTTCGGGAATGGTTGGAGCAACAAAGGTAGGTGTCCAAGTGGTCATGTGAGATGGAGGGTTGGTTTCAAGGGTACCCACAAGTGTTCTACTTTCAAATGGAAGAGTTAGACCAAAGTCTTTGGGAAGGATAGTTGCAAGACTAGGAGTGGATGTTTGAGTTAGCCCTAGTGATAGAGTTGTGAAGCCTTGTGTCAAATTTTGTGCAATAAGTGATGAGGAAATAGTTGCTACATTTTCAAAGCCTTGGTGCTCCATGATTTCCTCCCTAGTAAGTTCAAAGGGATTGTTCGTGATGTCTTATATCTCATATGTTCCTGACGGAGATGATGGTTATTGTGATGGGGTAACTTGACTTCTTGGATCAAATTCTAGAGGATTCAAATCACTTGAGGTAAATGTGACTTTGGTTTTCTCCATGATTCTCTTGTGTTGTGATCTTGTCTTTACCATAAATTTTGTGTCACCTTTGGGAGAGTTGTGTTGATATTTGTAATGTTTGAACTCCCTAGTTGACTCAAATCTAGGTAAAAGGGATTCTCTAAGTCTTTTTTAGAGAAATGATGATAATGGGGTATGAAAAGGTGGGTGATGTGGAGAGTGATCTTTGCAAACATTTTTGGAACAACACTTTTGACTTGAGTTTGATGTTTTGATGTTAGGATAAAGGATATTTATGAACTTAGAAATTTTTAGTGTAGACTCTGACCTTTAATATGAACTAGTTCAAAGTTGATAACTAACTTACCCAAGTGCATGGAAAAGGATAAATTTCACATACAAAGTAGCTAATTTAGGATTCACGTTTAATAGATGTTCAAGTCAAAAAGTGTTGGTGTATACAAAATTTTTGCAAAGTTTGGTGAAAATAAAAGATGAAATCTTGATGAAGGGGTGGATGAAGTGTTTGAACCAATGTTTACCTAAATTCCATTGTTTTTATAAGACCAAGGTAGTGAGAAACATGCTAGACCTCTAAATTTTTCAAATCATAAAGATCCAATGTTTTAGATAGGTTGATTATCCTAAAAAAGACCTGGACTTTGACCCATAAAGAACATATACATGTTGGGATGTTTCCTTAGTGCACGTTCATAAAATTTTATTAACTTGTTTATGTTTTGGTAAAGTGCCAAAATGCGGTTGTTGATTTCTTTTGAACTAAGATGCCTAAGTTTGAAGTGATGACCTGTAGACCTTTTGGGGATTCTGATTTTGTGTGAGATTATTTAGAAAATTTCATGTTTGTGGAAGGAATATATTTATTGCCATGTGAGTGGTGGTAATATGGGCCTTCTAGCCTCAATATTATCGTGTTCCTCTTCTTTGTATATAAAATTTGATGTGTTTCTCCATTGGGTAGGTGTTTCTTTTGTTTCAAAAGTGAAGCTTCTCAAACTACTAATGATATTGGTTTGTTCTTTGTTAATGAGTTTAAATTTTTTTTAAATGATACACCTTCAAGATCAGGTTGTTCAATGGGAGCAATTGGTCTCCAAATAGTCATGTGGGGTTCAATTATCAAGTTTATCTTGCTTAGGTGAATTTATTTTACCACAAATATTTTTCTTGATTATGTTTTCAAACTAATTGTTTATGTCAAAAACATCATAACTTTCACAATGTCCATTTTGTGAGAATCATGAGGTTGAAGCCATAATTGCCTATGTTGTCTTTGGAAAATATGGATTGAGATATAATTCAAGATATTTATAAATCTCTAAGGATAGAAACCCTTAGGCCAAGTAGTAATATCAAGGCTATTTCAAAAGGTATACATATTTAAGACAAAGTGTTTGAAATTTTGAGGAAGATAGTGAATGTTTGTTTCATAACATTTTGGAACAAAGCAATGTATTAAACTGACTCACAATCACTAGCAATCCTAGGTTTGAAATGGCCATACTTGTTGAGTCTCCACTCGAATTTCTCCAAACACTAAGACAATGCAAATAGTTAGAAATTTGGCAACATTGGCTCTCCTCCATGACACACACTTCTTAGGACAACAAAATCTCAAAATCATGAAGATCCTAAGATCCTAAGGATTTTTCTATTTCAACAATGAATAATACAAATGTGGGGCGGCTTCAAAATGACCGTTCTTGCACCAACAAGCATTAAGGATTTTTGGTAACTAAACAATTTGGTTCTTAGAAACAAACTGAGAACACCCAACCATATACACACCCACTTTGCCACTTAAGGATCTTACTACCATTCTTGTTCCACTTAAGGCATGGTGCTAGGTGCAATATGTTATACATTCTAGGATAGAAGGTACTTTCTCACGATTTCCCAACCTTTAATATAGCCTGCCGATAAATGTGCTTGCAAAAAATTTCCTATGAGTTTCTCATTGTGGGGTGTCTCATAGTAAGTCCTCTCTTAAGGGTGACACAAAGCATAAAAGTGTACTTAATTATTTCTCTTCACTCAAGATCACACAAAGTGGAAGGGGATTGGATATGTACTATAAGTGCACACAAACAATGAAGTACACTTGAATTGTTTCTCTTCACCCAAGATCGCACAAAGCACAAGGGGATTGGATACACACAAGTGTGTCACAACAAAGTAGACATTGATTCATTTTACTAACTATAGATAAGATGAATTCAATTTATGCACTCAATAAAATGTTAAGTTGATTTGTTCAATTTTAAAACCCAAAAGACAATGATAAAATGAAGATTCAATTTTAGTCCCATTTGAGTGTTCATTTTAAACCCAAATGAAGAGTAGTGAGGTCCTAGAGCATAAAGTAAAAAGCATAAGAAATTTGGTTATAATTGCGCAAAAGCATTAAACACTTGTTACAATCATAAAATCTTAAGAAGAGAATGCTTCTTCACTCTAGCTTCATGTCGTCCAACTTGCAAAACCTTGTTAGTCTAACAACCAAAACAATGTTAGAAGTGTGTTAGTAATTTGATGAATCAAAAAAATCAAAACTCATGCTGAAAATTAATCGTTAAATTTCTTACCAGAATTGGGCGTCGCCCTACACGATAATGTCGCTTTGGTGAACTAGGGTGTCGCTCTACAGAAAGAATAGTAAGCATGATAGTGTCATGATTTGGTTGAGTGCCACCATTTTCAGATTTTGATACCTCTAAAAATTATTAGCATCACCATTTTTTAATTAGCATTGTTGTATTTAATAGGTGTTGTTGTTTCAAATTAAGATAGCATCGCTATATGGTGACACCCTGCAAAGTGCGTTGCTGAAATTGACTTGAGTGTCGCTCTATCCTACAAAAGTTTAAAAAAAATGGAATTTGAAATTAAAATTGATTAAATTGATGGTTTTCCCCTCCTTCTAGCACCATAATGTCAACTGAGGATACTAGTATGGGTCGATAACGCTTGATTCATGATGAATCAAAGCATAACGAAGCCACAAATACTCAGTCTAAACAAGATCAATTGAACTGAAGTTAAACTAAACATTCATTAAAACAAAGCATTCTAAATTATGAAAATGTTTAAAATGTATATTCTAACCCATTTGAAACTTATCTCGTTTTGCAAGTGGTGTCGCATTGATGTGGAACGATGATCCTTTTCCAATCTTGTGATCAATGAGCTTGTTTCAATCGATTCTATTGAAGAGAATCAATGAAATGGTTGTGCGATGTGATTAAAAACATGATTTATGCTAAGATGAGTATTATGCAAAAGCTAATATACCATGATTTTATGTTAAGACATGTAAATATGCAATTTCTAATGTAATCTAAATGAGATTTAAACTAAAAATATTCAAACCCTAATTATCTAATTAGCTAAATGGATGCATTATGGAATCCATTAATCCAGAAGCTAAGCTATTTATGCAACTAAAATGAACTAAAATATGCTACATGTGAGTTACAAAAGAGTGTGAGTGTGAGTGATTTCAACAACATAAGTTTGCTCTAAAAAAGTGGATGATCGATCCATTTTTCTCCAAATAGTGAACTATTTATAGGAAAGAAAATGAGAAATTAAGGGTTGAGATCGAAAAAGCTAATGAACGGTCAAGGATGGAGGAAATTGGAGGCATGGGTCATGGATTCTCATCAACGGGTGAGAATGCAAGATTAGATTTAATCAAGGGTTCTCATTCCTTCCAAACAAGCACACTTTTGACTTTTACAAGAGGTCAAAAGTTAACTTGCACAAGAATTCATATGTTAACTTTCATATGAGGCTAAGTGAGAATATTCCCTTTTTCAAATGATTGGAGTAGAGAGAATATTCTTTGGAATATTCTCATGGGTGAGGAAAATGATATTTTGAAAATTAAAACAAAGTTAAATTGTGCAAAAGAGGAGGGAATATTCCCCTTTTGGCGGAATGTGCAAATAAATAATATTCCCTTGCAAGTGGGGGGAAAATTAGATTAATTAGATAATTGCTAATTAAAAAAGGGTTTAATCATGCAATTAGGGGAATTAGAAGAATAAAGATGATATTCATTAAATTAAATGGTTTAATGAAATAGGGAAAGGTGAAATGACATTTAATTAAATAACTTTAGAGTTATTTAATTAAATTGGAAGATTTAGGGATTTAAATTAAATAGTTTGATTTATTTAATTTAATAAGATGAAATATTAACATGAAAGGGGGTGAATTCATCTAATTAGATTAATTAGATTAAGATATGAAAATGATGCAATCAATTGAATATCTAGGCTAATTTAATCAATTAAGCGAAAAAAGGATGGGTTTCAAGAGGAAATGATGTTAGTATACCTAATTCGAGTGTATGATATCATTCAAGACATTTTTTAGTGTCTACACAATGTTTACAAAAAACTGTAACATTAATACAAGCCAACGCTTATACAACATTTTGAGCAAAACAAACATGAACCTGTGGACACTTAAAAATGTATTTAATGATACCATACACTCGAATCTCATATATTAACATCGTTTCATCTTAAAATCCATCCTCTTTTAGCTTGTTGAATTAAATTAGCCTAGCTATTTAATTAAATTACTCATTTTCATCTATTAATTTGATTGATCTAATTAGGTTAATTCCTCCCCCTTTCATACTAACCCTTCATCCTATTAAATTGGATAAATCAAAATATTTAATTTAACACCTTGAATCCTCTCACTTAAATTAAATAATCTTAATTATTTAATTAAATGTCATTTTGACCCCTTTCATTAAATAAGTTAAGTATTTAATGAATATCCTAAATTCCCCTAATTTTTGTAATTGAAACTTTTTTTTAATTATCAAATTACTAATTAAATTTAATTCTCCCACTTGCAAGGAAATATTCCTCCTTTGCATATTCCTCTAAAAGGAAATATTCTCATGGAATATTTCTTCCCCTTTGTACATTAAAATTTGGTTTTAATTAACTAAATGCTAATTTTCCTCACCCATTAGAATATTCTCCCTCTTCACTCATTTGAAAAAAAGGAATATTCTTCCTTATAACAAACTTTCAACAAGCGTCTTGAGCAAGCTTTGAAAGTGTGCTTCTTTGCATGATTATGAATAGTTGATTAAATATCAACTTGTATTCTCAACCCTTGATGAAAATCCATGATCCATGTCTCCATTTTCCTTTAATCTTGACCATTGATTGATTCTTTTGATCTTGTCCATTGGTTTCTTTTTTCCTATTCTATAGATAGACCTTGCATCTATTGAATATGGATCCACCTTTTCAAAGAAAACTTATGCTATTGAAAATCACTCTCATTTGCATCCATGTTTTATGTTTAAAAGCATTTTAGGGTAATCTTTTATGCGTTAGTAGCTTAAAATCATCCATTAATGGCTTCCATGGTAACTTAGTTGCACCCATTTAGTATATTTTGAAACTAAGGTTTCAATCTTTTGAATCTTGCACACATATAGAATAGATTTTCATACACTCACATCGATCATCTTAGCTTTTATCATGTTAAACTATCTCTCATCATGTTTTACAACATATCTCTCATCGGTTTCATCAATTTTATTCAATAAAAATGATTGAAACAAGTTCATTATCCAAGGGATTTGGAAAGGGTCGTCATTCCACATCAATGCGACACCACTCTCCGAATGGGATAAGTTTCAATGTCTTAGAGTAGATGTTTATCAAGCTTTCATGTTTAGAATGATAGTTTAATGGCTTCTTCACTTTGTTTAAATTGAATGATCTTATTGGGATTGATGCTTAGTGGCTTTAGTATACGTCAAATCCTCATGGATCAAGTGTAGTTAATGTAAGGAAAGCTTAGGTGCGGAACAAACTCTCGTAACATCAAAACCTCAAGGAAGAATGCAGAGGTGACTTCAAATTTTACAATTATAGTTCAATTTAGATACTCATGAAAGAAATAACAGAAACAGAGAAATGAACATAAACAGATGAACACTAGATTTACGTGGGAAAACCCTTACGGGAGAAAAACCCACCACACCAAGAAAAACCCCTTTGTATTACAGTAAGAAAATTACATACATAGTACAAGCTTCACTCTCTGATGTCAAATTACAGCAGCATAATTTCCTAATCAATCTTGTATAGAACATCCAAGTTACAATGCTCTCTGAATTTAATTCATACACACTGATCACACCTAGAACTGTTCATCGAATTGATCATCATCTTTGATTATTGAGTATATCCATGTCATTCATGGTCTGTTGATCTTCCTCACAGGAATAGCCGCAACAGTCCAACTGCTAGTAGTTTACATTCTGCTTCTCTGATTGGTCGAAGACAAACCATGTAGGATAGTCATTCAGTCAAGGCATTCAAACTATGTTGCATGTCGGTGAGACACTAGGTCGTGTCTCCCCGATGCCACAATGCCTGACTGTCATTATCGCCCAGAGTCATCACCATCACTAAGACATCATATTGATATCCACTGCAGAAGCATCAACCAAACCATCGCTATTGGCGAGAGATCATACCGAACAAAAAATTCATCCTATGTAGATCTATAGGCGAGACAAGTGCTATCGGCAAGAGTTCTCACCAAAAGCACCTGCCTATCGGCGAGAGAAACCTTATCGCTAAGAGGTCACACTGACGTTCAACTCATGTAGCTCTATCATCAAGACCATCGCTATTGGTGAGACATCACACCGAACACAGAACAGTCGGAGAGACCACCGCTATCGCCAAGAGGTCATATCGAATGCACCAGCCTATCGACAAGACAAACACCATCACCAAGAGTTCATATCAAAGTAATATACCCATCGGTGAGACCACAACCATCGGCAAGAGATCATACTGAGTGCAAACCTTTCAGCCAAGAGTCTCCCCGATGACAACCTTGTGAATAACCGTTGGTGAGACATATCTTGTCGGAATGAGTCATTCTAAAATTTCACATCTCTCTCTGATGCCACTCATCGCCAAGAGTCTCCCTGATGTCCAATAGAAACCAAACCGTTGGCAAGAGTTCTCCCTGGGCAGAAAGAGCTGGAAACTTTCACAGCAATCAACATGTATTGCCGATGACTCCCGTCGGCAAGACATAACCAAAGTCTCGGCGACCTAAGCATTTCAAATGATTAGAACACAACTGCTAGTCGGTAAGACATTCAGAGGATCTCACAGACTTTTCTCTTTCAGGAGTTTCATGCTAGTAAGATTGAGGCACGTTTTCCAATAGTTAACCTATACTACATCATCGATCACATTTTTGGTACTAGAGGGAGGAGCTGAACTAATTAGTCTAAAAAAATTCTCTTTATTAGTTCAATTTCAGTGGTGTATAATTAATTTAGTGATGCACTATTAAATTTCATCACCGTGCATTTAAATAGTGACACTAAACTTGGTTTTTATCACAACATGAATTTTTATTTTGTGATGCATTTGATTTGGTGATGCTATTGATGTCATTGTTTACTGCAGAGCGATGCATTTGATTTTTCAATACAGCGATGTACTTTCAATATAGCGATGCATTTGATGGAAATTCAGTGGTGTGATTGATTTCAACATCATTATTTACTAGTAAAAAAATTGAACTTGAATTTTGACATGTGTTTTAATTTTTTGATTTCATCTGATTGCTAACATGTCACTAAATTTTGGTTTTTGTTTTTGAGGCTAACTGGTTTTGTAGGTTTGGGAAATAAAATTTGAATTCAAGGAGCATATCATCGTTTGATTATGATTGTAACAAGTGCTTTTACACTTATGGGGCAATTATAACCCATTTATGATGCTTTATTTTACATTTTAGGACCAACTAGATTTCCTTTGGGTTTAAAATTAATGCTCAAATTGGTTAAAATGGAACCATCATATCCTCATTTCATGATGTTGGCTAAAAATTTAACAATCTAAAACACTTCATTTGGTGATTAAAATGAATTAATTGTGCTTGTCAAGGTTAAAATTAACATGTGACTAATTTGCTTGTGTATGCTTGTTGTGTGTATCCTCTCCCCTTGTGCTTCGTGTGATCTTGGGTGAACAGAAACACACAAGTATACCTTTTCTTCGTGGAAGCACCTATCCTCTCCCCTTGCGCCTTTTGGAAATCTTGGGTGAAGAAAAGAATTTTAAGCTTCAAACATGTGCTACCTTTAGAGGGCCTGCCTCCCAACTTGTGAGAGGGAATGATCCAAGCGATGCTTTCATTTTGGTCCACTATATAAATAATTGGTTGTGACTAAATTCATTAACTAGCTAGTGTTGTTGTCCTATACCAAAAAATGTCTCCCTTAGTACCCTTGTGATGCATTAAAACTCTTAGATATTTCTAAGGGCTGGGAGGCATCTTAATTGAGTGAATCATTGCATGTATAGCACTAGTTTATCCCAAATATGGTCATTAAAAACCTTGTTTGTAGTGGCTAACCAAGTCCAATTCTAAAATGTATTTTAAGGTAGTCCATAGGAGGTGCACCACTCCCAGAAGTTACTTACCATGTTTAGATTTTGGTTGAGGCAATAAAGCAAATGGGGAAGGGACTCCTTTGCTTGGCATGTCAAGATGGTACATTTCCTTGACCTAGCCTATTTGTCCATTCCATCTTCACAAATTAATCATCTCTTAGGGGATGATGGTAAGCCTACTAAGAAATACGTACCCACTCGAACTAGGATTGTAAATGCTTGTGAGTTAGTTAAACACTTGCTTGCTTCCAAAACAATTACAAACAAACATCAACAATCTATTACTAAATTTCAAACCCTTTGTTCTAAGCATGGATACCCTTTGAAAAATCATTGATATTGATGCTTGTCCTAAGGATTCTATCCTTAGAGACTTCTAAATATTTTTGCTTACATATCAATCCATACTTTCCAAAGTTAACATAGGTAACTATGCCCCTAACTTCATGATTTTCACATAATAGACTTTGTGAAATGAATGATGTTTTTGACATAGACATTAAGTTTGAAAATTAATCAACACAAATGTTTGTGGTAAAAAGAAACTCATTTAAGCAAGATAAATTGACAAATTGAACCCCACACATGACCATTTGACGTCTGATCGCTCCAGTTGAACAACCAAACCTTACACTAGCTATCATACAACCAAAATTTGAATTGATTGAAGGTGAAAAAATAGATATAATTACTAGTTTGAGGATATTCACTTTTGAAACAAAGGAAACACCAATTCAATGGAGAAATGAAGCATACATCTTAGATGAACAAGAGGAAAGAGTTGATATTATGGTCAGAAGGCCTATATTACCACCTCCTATCTACCAGTAAATATTCTCTTTTCATAGTCTTGTGCTTGTCTTCATGATCTCTCGCAAAATAAAAATCCCCAAGAGAAGTTCTACATATCATCATTTCAAACTAATACATCATAGTTCAAAGTATATCAAAACACATATCTTAAGGAATCACTACAACCAAGACAGAGCAATAAGAAGATTCTATCTACACTCTTACATAAATGAACCAGATCTACACATTTCACAAGAACTTCTCATTTAATCATTGAGTTCTTAGGGTTTGAACACTTTAGATGTATAGCATGGTTATCACTAACTTGTTCTTGCAAAAACAAAGGTTCACTCTAGGTTAACATTGGTCAAACATTTTGTCCATCCCTCATCAAATTTCAAACCTCACTTCACCAAACTTTGAAAACTTTTGAACATACCAATGCTTTGGTCTTAAAAAATCTATCAACCCCAAACCTTGACTTAGCTACTTTGTATATGAAATGAATCCTTTTCCATGCATTTAGTTAAGTTAGTTATCATTTTTTGGACTAGTTTATCTTGAAGGTCACAATTCTACCTTAAAGTTTCACAAGCTCATTAACATATTTTATCCCAACATCAAACAATAAAACCTTTAAGTCAAAAGTGTTGTCCCAAAACTTTTACAAAGATCACTCTACACATCATTCATCTTTTTCATGACCCATTCCCATCATTACTCCAAAATGACTTAGAGTGTCCCTTTTACCAATATTTGAGTCAACTAGAGTGTTTAAACATTACAAATCTCAACATAACTCTCCCATAGGTGACCCACAATTGATGGTAAAGACAATATCACAACACAAGAGAATCATGGAAAAATATAAAGTCACATTTACTTTAAGTGATACCAATCCTCAAGAATTTGATTCAAGAAGTCATGTTACCACATCACAACAACCCCTGACTCCATCAGGACCATATGAGATAGAAGACATCACAAGCAACCCATTTGGACTTATTAAGGAAGAAATCATGGAGTACAAACAAGAACATCAAACCTTCAAAAATGTAGCTCCAATTTCCTAATCGTTTGTTGCACAACCCTTGACATAATGCTTGACTTCATCCACCATTCAAACAAATCCATCACTAGGGCTAAGTCAAACACCAACTCCTAGTCTTGCTAAGGACTTTGGCCACACTCTTTCATTGGAAAGCAACACACTTGTGGGTACCCTAAACACCAATCCTTCTCAAAATACCACTTGGACACCAACATCTAGCACTCCTCCCATTCACAAGAATCCTCTACATCCACATAAACCACTTACAGTACATTATTCCATGAAAACATCAACATTTCGAGGAAAATCATCTTCATCTATCGCCACGAGTACCACAAGTCTTCCCAATGTCACACAAGGTAGTGTGGAGAAAGTGTCGCAAATAGATCCAAAAGGGAAATTTAATACCCTTACGCAAAATCATCCTTCAATGCAACATGGGACATCTTCATCTAATCCTCTCATTAATACATATAACCCATCGATTTCCTAAAACACATCTATTCCATCCATCCCCAATCCAAATCAAAACAACCCCTTGGTCATGAACTCCATCAACTAAGGTATACCTTCGTCCCACCTCAAATACCACAAGGGAACCCCTACCCTTTAGTCTATGGAAACCTTTTCATCAATTGCAGGGTTTGAACATGCCATTTCCATCGCAATACCTAATGGAACCATCATCATCTTTTCCCTTGGTCCCCCACATCATGAAAAATCAAATGGGACCTCAAACTTACATTCCTCCATCCCAATCCACGATATTGCCAAGAATCTTAAACCAATGGAACCCCAACCTCTCGTCAACAACCCACATCCATCTCAAATCAATCAACAACCCATGAACACCCAAAATCCATTTCACATGTCCCAACAACCAATTGATCCTACATTTCAAGCACATGCTCTCACCTTGCAACAAGCACAACATGCTTATCAACAAGTTGTGCAACAACAACAACAAAAAGCATACTTAGTAGCACAACAACAACAAGTAGCCTTAGCAACACAACAATAACAACAAGAAGCAACCCTAGTAGCATAATAATAATAGCAAGTAGCCTTACCAGCACAACAAGCACAACAATAAGCCCTCATGGTACAACAACAACATCAAGCCCAACAATAAGCCCTAGTGGCCCAACAACAATACTAAGCAACCTTAGTAGCACAACAAGCAGCCCTAGTGGCCCAACAAAAGCAACAAGCCCAATAGAATTCCCAACAATAACAAGTGCTCATACAACAACAACAATAGGGTTTATACTATAACCCTCAACAAAACATCACCAATATAAAAATTTTGGGAACATATACACTTCCACCACCATACACACCATATAACACCCCAACATATCAAAATCCCATGTACAATCTATCTGCCATCCCACAATATGCAACATATATTCCTCCACCAAACCTACAAGAATATGTAGCCTCACAAATTAAAGTGTTAATGCAAGAAATGTAGGATATCCGCATGGGAAAAATGAAGAAACCCCATACACAACAAAACCTATGCCCATATCCATTCGATCAAAACATCCCAATGGTACCTTTCCCTCCTAGTTTTGAGGTCCCCAAATTTGATAAATACAAAGGGAGAGGAAGTCTTGTAGACCATGCCAAATAGTTTAATATCATGTGTAGGGAGGTCTCCTACAATGATTCCTACTTGATGTGCCTCTTTCCATGAAGTTTGACAGGCCCAACCATCAACCGGTTTTCACAATTACCTCCATGTATCAAAACCTTTCAATAAATCACCACTAAATTTATAGATCACTTCTCTTTTAATCTTGACATGGATGTGAGCCTAGAAGAGTTGTACACCCTCAAACAAAACAAAGGAGAATCTTTTTCCAATTTCTTACAATGATGGAAGCAAAGGGCTAGTAAGAGCTAGTGGCCAATTCTCAAACAACAAGTGGGGATCATTATAACAAATGTTGATCTCAATTTATCCTTCCACTTGAAAATGCAGTGCATTACCACTTATGACAAACTTGTCCCTAAAGCCCTTAACATCGAGTGCACTCTAATCTCACAGGGAAATAATCAAGCATACAAAGACAACTGCCCATCAACAAATTCAAATGACAAGCCTCATGTTTGGACTAAGGACAAAAATGTGACTAATTATGGTGTGGTAGATGCTAAGGTGGTCCTAAGTGCTCCTAGTCCAAACACCAATAAAACAACTTACGTTCAACCAACCATACAACAGAAAACATCACCACAAAACAACCAAGTCAATAACACAGAAATGCAACAAAGACGAACCCTCAATAGGAACAGCTATCCAAAATACAAATACAAACAGTTGTCAAAACCTATTGAAACTATCATGAAGAACTTTGTATAGTCAAACTTGATAACACTTCCAAATTTCAAAAACTACCAGGAACCACAAGATAAACTATCGTGGTACAATGAAAAAGATCTTTGTGACTTTCAAAAAATCAAGGGACACAAAACATTGAATTGTATGAAGCTTAATAATGTTATCCAAATTTTATCAAGAATGGAGACATATTTGTTGAAGTACTAGTTGGTAACTAGGATCTCAAGATATACAAGAACCCCATGCTAGGTCACAAAAAAGGAAATAACAATGGAAAAGGTGAGGATTATACAAACATGCAGTATTTCTATTCCATTGTCATTGCTTCCTATGATAATTTCATCACCGTTGTCACCATCAAAGGACCTATTGTGGAGTATGGATTCACCACACGACGTGGCAATATCACCATCCAAGGAGTTTCATCTCAACCAAGGGCGCAACCTCCTTTACCAACATCAAGCCCTAGCAAATAAAATCTCCTAGATCAACTTAAGAAGACCCTTGTATAGATTTCTATCTTGGAACTATTGAGGCTATCCCCCACACATATGGAAATCTTAGAGAAAGCTTTATCCTCATCATCTATCCTTGGGGATATGGATATAGAGAAATTTTGAGCTATGGTATGGCATATCATTATCCCTCATCTTCTTGCCTTCTCAGAACAAGACCTACCATTGCAACCATCTCATAACCATGTTTTACACCTTGAGGTCATTATTCATAAGGAGAAGGTTAAAAGAGTCTTAATAGATGGAGGTGATGGTTTGAACATTTGTACCCTTCAATTGATCAAGAACCTGGGATATTCAGAGGATATTATTGAGAAAGAAAAAAGTACCACCATTAGAGCATATGATGATCAAGAACAGGTATCACAAGGCATCATCACATTACCCATCCAAGTGGAACCTATCATTGTAGAAACTACATGCCAAGTGTTAGACCTTGATCTACCCTACAAAATTCTGCTTGGTCAACCATGGATTCATGCCCTAAAATTTGTAGCTTCAACCTATCATCAATGTGTAAAGTTTCCTTTTGAAGATAGAGAAGTTACTATCCATGGAGATCTTGAGCCCTTTTACTATTGCAAGAATATTAAGGCCAAGTTTTACAAAATACCACAAATCCATAAAAATGATGAAGGTCCTACACCTTCTACCTAATTTTTTGACCCTTCTACCCTTGTATCTACCTCAGAAAAAAAAAATACCCATTGTGTAGAACATTCTCGACATCAAAGAAGTGATCCAGGATGATGGTTGTGGAAATTATAAACTAATGAAGGACACTTTTTTCTTGGGAGAGCTACCTCTTTCTCCAAAATCTCATGGGAAACCCATGCCTATCGATAAAGTGGCTGAAACATTAAATATGGCATCAACCACCTTCACTAAGTGGGGGGTTTTGAACAAAGAAGATGTCAATGAGGAGGATATCTCTAAACTACTATATCAAGATGATTGACCTGCACCCATTCTACCTATGGAAGATGACAATAAAGGCTTACAACTAATGAAGGGATGGAGGTACAACAAGAATGAGAAATTGGGACAAAATGACAATGGTTTTCTAGAACAGATCTTTCCTAAGAAACATCCAAAGAATCTCAGCCTAGGCTATACTACTAGCAAGGTTACCCTTATTGGCAAAGGTACTTCTACTAAATAGTCTGAGACTTCCTCTTGGTTACCGACATCCCATGATACTACCCTACACGACTTCCCCCTTGACGTTGTTGTCCTATTTTAGAATAACTCTCTCTTCATGTTATCCATAACATCTTTCACCCCAAATGACCAAACCACTGAAAAAAGCCTAGTATACCCACAACTCATTGACTAGGACCAATGAGGACCACTGATTCTAGATTTATTCAAAAATGATGAAGCCATCTCAAAATTCATGGGACTCCATGACAACTTACCATGGGCAGATCACAAAGCTAGTTTTGATATAGAACTTGACACATAGGCATACTATGGGGAGACGATTGAATTCTTCAGTCACAAAATTGATGACATGCAACTAACATGCAGATCTTTAAGTGAAAACCACAATGTGACACTTTCTGATCCTAAAATAGTAAAAAGAAAGGATGCATTCGAGGGAGAAACCTCTCTAAGGCACCCAAGGATGAGGGATTCAATCTCCACCTTAGTGCAATGCATCCAAAAATGTCAACAATGCTAGTAGAAAATGCCACTCCAGTAAATGTGGGAACAAAAGAGGCACCAAATATCACTTTCTATGTCGAATCCTTGTTGGATGAAGAACAAAAAAACCCAGCAACATTCCCAAAAGAGAATAGAGCCAACTTTGCATGGTCATACATAGATATGCTAGGGCTCGATCCAAAAGTGGTTGTACATCATTTATCATTCTACCTTGAAGCCAAACCAATTAAGCAGAAATTAAGAAAAATGTACCCTTAGATAGCACTCTTGGTAAAACTTGAGTTACAAAAGCTCCTTGATGTCAGATTTATCTTATTGATTGATTATCCTGTGTAGGTTTCCAACCGGGTACTAGTTTCCAAACCCATTGGGGGCATCAGAATATGCATTAATTTTAAAGAATTGAATAAAGCATGTCTAAAGGATGATTTCCATCTTCCTAACATTGACATCATTGTTGATTTAACAAGTGGACATGAAATTATATCACTCATGGATGGTTTTTTAGGCTATAACCAAATCATGGTCGCCAAGGAGGATCAACACAAAATGACATTCACTTATCCATGGGGAACATATTGTTAGAACATGATTTCATTTGGGTTGAAGAATGCAGGAGTGACCTATCAAACAACAATGACCCTCATCTTTCATGATATGATCCACAAAATAGTTGAAGACTATGTGGATGATATCTTGGCCAAATCAAAGAAAAGGAGTGAGCACATAGAGGTCTTAGGACCCATCTTCAATTTATCATTGTCTTGATGCCCTTAATCATTTTCAAGTATATCAAAACTAACTGAAACAAAGCTATAACAAGAAGATCAAGAGTTGGTCTTTCTGAGTAGGGGATCTTGTCCTAAAGAAAAATTAGAAAAAAAATTCTAGATCAAGATAGTAAAGGAAAATTTGAGCCTAACTGGTTAGGTCCATTTGTTGTCACAACAAGTTATGGTTCAGGAGCATATCAATTTTCAACACTTGAAGGAAAAACCTTGTAGGAACCAACCAACTATCTACATCTTAAAAAAAATTATGGCTAGGCTTGAAGGATGTAATTTTGAAAATATAAAAAAATCCAAAAATAATTAAAAATCCAAAAAAATAAGAAAAAGGATTGAAAACAGAAAAGAAAAAATTGTCCTCTAATGAAAATCACTTCGGTGGCGCTTTGGGAAAGTACCTTGGTGAAAACTTAGAAAACATGTGCCTTGTGTAAATAAAGCACCTCCATCCATCTTTGGCTCTTCATCCTATCATTCTTTCCATCGCATCCATCCATCTCAACATTCATCCTATTTATTCACCCATTTGTGTCTGTATCATAGCTTGATATTGTAAAGTATTATATTCCCCTTTAGAATTACTTGGCATATTGTGAAGGTTAGCTTGTCCTTCCTATATTGAGGTAGTCTATTGCATAACACTGGGGGAAATTCGTTATGGATCAGATTGGTTCTTGTATATCTTAAGGTTATTTGAAATATTACCGAAAATCCTAAAAGCATTCATAAAATGTTCATCAAAATCCAAAAACACTTGTAAAATCCAAAAACATCCAAAACATATCAAAATCCCTAAACATGTCAAAACATTAAAAATCCAAAAATGGTACCTTGTTGAACTATGTTGTCTCTGAGCTTGAACATAGGTAAGGCCATCATTGATGTGCCCCCAAGACTCCCTAGGTCAGTCCTTTAGGAGTCCGTCATAATAAGCTGACAATCCATTAAGTGTTCATATTTGATCAACAATAACTTAAGTTAGTCAAACTATGTGGTCTCTACGTGTATAACATAGGTAAGGCTCATCTTTGATAAGCCCATGAGGCCCCTAGGATAGTCTTTTAGGTTAGTTCTTGGTCAATCAAAAAAACCAAAAATATTTGGAAAACTTAGAAAAACCCCAAAACATTTAGAAATCTTGGAAAAACACAAATACATTTGAAAACTTGGAAAAATACCAAAACATTTGAAAATTAGGAAAACCCAAAATAGTGGAAAAAATTCAAAAAATCCTAAACAGCCTTAAATAATTGAAAACCAAAACATTCACATAAACTTTCAAAAAGACCAAAAATAGCCTCAAAACATTTTCAAAATATCAAAAATATTGAAATATTCCAAAAAATCCCAACACCATCCATCCCATTTCGCTTTCTCCCACAATAAACCTTCACCCATAATAAATCAATCATCTTCAACCTTTGGTAAAACAAATAGAAAGCAAGTATCACAAGTCATAAAGTGAGAACCTAATTGTCAAAATCTAAAGTCTAAATTGTAGGTAAACAAGTCAGCAGAGTTTGTATCAACAACCCATCACACACCTAAATGTAATCAAACCATATGATAACATGTCCTAGGATGTATCCTTCCAACAATGGACATCAACATCAGAAATCACCTTAGTTGAGTTAAACTGGAAAGAGATATAGATAAAGTTGACTATTTTTATTTGATATTTTCTTATGATTTATCTTATTGAACAATTCTAAGGACCTCTCAATGATGTCTCAATGATTTAGAGAGAAAGGAATGGGCTTCGATCATTATCTTTCATTTTTTGTGCTTGTGGGTATTCTTGTAAAATAATTGTATAGGAGCGAATTTGCACCTCTTATGCAAATTCCCCTTTTGTACATCCTCACCTTAGAAAACAAAATCTGAAGGTGAAATTCCACATCAGTTAGCTGACTTCCTTCCACTTGGTGTCTGTCTGTTGTGTTGGTAGAAGAATATTTTTTTAGGGATTCCCACATGGTGTGTAGACATTCTGTGCGGTGTACTTATGTCCTTGATAGATTCCTACATTTGAAGCTGGCAGAGGCATTACACTTCCCATTGGGAATGGTTTGTAACATCCCTCTTTAACCAACCAACCCCAAAAAATGGTAGATTGTCTCCTTTCTTCTTCAAATTATTCTATTCTCATTCCATTTCATCCTCTAAGCATTCAACTCATCCTTTTTTCATCATCTCTTGCATTCTCAACCATTCTCGGCCTTCATTTTCACTCTCAATAGCACTCCAACACTCCATTGTAGCAACAACACTCAATCAACTCCATCAAGCAAGTGTGAAGCAAGCCATTGCAATAGGGGCTTGAGGTTTTACAACACCTCCCTTCACCACAATCGAGGTTGTGGTGATTGTTCAAGCTCTCTTTCTCCATCATTAGCTAGTGAGCTCTTGGTGGAGGTGGTAACGTTTTCACTCCTCTCCTTTATGATTTGGTTGAGTAGTTATTTTACTATTTTGTAGTGTTATTTGTGTGCTTTCTTTCTTTACTTCTTTATCATACTTTTCTCTATTGTTGTTATTTGGATGTCCATGGAGGTAGAAACACCAAAATGGGGGTCTGACTGAGGCAGACCCCTATACAACCCCAAGAAATTTCCCCTCTTTCTTGTGTGTAGGTGGGCAAGCATTTAGAGAGCAAGTAGCTAGCGAACAGGCACTTTTGTGAGATTTTTTTTGTTACCTTGGTTCTAGTTTATTTACTTTATCATTTCAGTATTTGCTTTACATACTTTCTTATTCTATTCTTACCATCTAGATTGTACTAGCTAGGCTGTTAGTAGGTCTTTTTGGTAGTTTCTTTGTGTTCATCATTTTCTAGCCATACAAATTCCAATGCACCACACTAATGTCCCAAAACTGCACTGTCATCCTCAGAAAAATAGTTGTCTAAGGTACAAAACCAACTCCAAAAAGCCAGCTCACAGTTTGGGTATGCAGAGTGATTGAAGGACTTCATAGTCCTCATCATTCTTGTCCTTCATATCAAAAACCCCTTTACAGTGAGGTAAGTTAGGGTAGCCTTTTTCTCTTGGCTCTCTGTGACCTGGGGCCTTGACATGGTTGGTCCCCTTCTCTTACATTTTTGGTGAGCTCAATGTAAACCATTTTGGTTCTGTTTGGCGATACTAAAAGTTTATTTCCTCATATTCTAGGAGTGTTTTCAGGCCTTCGCCTTACAACTCAACCTACGACCCCTAGTATGCGTAGTTGGAAGGATCCAAAAGTGTTGCACAACGAAACCTTAATTGGGTCACTATATTATTTTGCAACCTTTGGGGGGGCCTATGAGAGTGTAGTTTATTGCATGCAATGGCCTCTTTCCTGCATCAACCTATCCCCTCTACATAGCCTCTGAGCAGTGGTATTGGCATAACCTTCACCTCATAGGATCTATTGATGGGTTTTAATAGGGAACCATCTCCTCTCTACATCTCTATGTGAATCAATGAAAACATCATAGCAGGTGTTCTCGTTGATCCGATGTCTCAAGTGAACATTATAACTGAAGAGATCATGCTAATCGAATTTTTTGCATAAAGATGGATATGATGCACCTATGAGAACCATCCACCTGCATGACAGACTTTTTGTACCTCCTTTGGGTAGTATCATCTTGTCAGTTCTGGTTGGACCTAAATCCATGAAGCTTTTGTTCAACATAATCCCTAGATTTAACTCTTTAGAGTGAAGTTTGGTATCCCTTGGTTAGTGGCTATGAATGTAGTCCCCTCAGTTGTGCATAAATGTTTAAAATTTATCCACGAGGGTTCCATACATGTAATTCATAACACCGGTTGTTAGAATCCAAGATCACCTGCATGCAAGATGGATACCTGTCACATGCAAAAGATATGAAGAACCAAAAAGATGTTATGTAAACCTCTCAGAAAAAATGCATTAAGAGAATCGATTATTACAAAGTGATCAATCCTTATGAAGGAGATCAAGAAACCCTAAAAGGGAAACCCTAAATGAAACCCTAGTGTGCACACTTAATAATTATTAATTAATTAATTATTAATGTGCCTAAGTTTAGCTTAAGTAATAAAGAGGAATAAGTGACTTAATTAATTAATCAATGTGATGTAATTAATTAAGCATAATAACTTATTACTCTAACACCCCCCCTTAAGATGAACTTAGGAAGAAGCTAAAACACTAGAATAAGATGCATGAAAGCAAAGATGGGTCCCGGCAACTAGGCCTGATCAGTACCCATTTACAAATGCAATATAAGGTAGAGAAGGAAAAACCCAGTGGGACAAAACCCCCCTACAATGTGATGACATGCTGCAAAGAAGCACTGGAAGAACTCTGTAGAGTAACACTAGAACCGCAATCTGACAAGCGAGGAAAGATATCTCTGTCTACAACTGAAACCAAAACCGGAATCAAAATAATGTGACAGCAGACCCGATGCCACGGAACACTCGAAAACTCCAAACGGGAACAACCCTGGAATCTATGAAGCAGCAAGCAATTATTGAATGATGTATTACTGAAAATGAAGTGCAAAGATGCAAGATGCACTCTCCCAACTGCCAAAACATCCAAGTAATCGCCAAATAACCCATCGGGTCAAATCTAGACTAAGTGATAAACCTAGGATAGCTACAGAAAAAGTGCATGGATAGCAACATAGAGCTCCTTAATACCTTTCCAACGCCGCAAACGAGGCAAAAATCAAAGATCGTGGCAAAAAGTTATGAGCTCAGAAGTCCAAAAATAACATCTGACTTCAAACAGTAATAAATGCAGGAAAACAGTAAAATACTTTAAAATAAACTACACCAAATGAAAGTACTCAGAACTAGCTTTCTGGGGATATCTCATTTGCCCGATTTCGATATCGTATGCCCAAGTTATGGCCAAAAGAAAAAAATTGCTCTTTTAGAAAAAACTAGGGTTAGGAGGGGCAAAGAGGGGGTCGTACGGCCGCTGACGTCATGCTGATGTCACCCATTCACGAGGTTAAAATTGACGGCCATCTGGCCGTCACCGCAAAAAATGCCCCCTTGCAAAAAAAATCCGCCGCCGTTATATACCCTTTTGCCGAAATATTCCAGCACTAGTGGTCCGCCGGGAAGGGTTGCCGGGCTCCTGGTTCTCCCATAGGACCTGCGCGGAGGAAAGGAGAGCCCGTGGGGGCTAGACTGGCCAGTGGTGGGCTGAACGTGGCCAGTGGTGGTAGGTTTGGGTGGCCGCTGGGTGGCGGGGCTGTTTATTACTGGAGGCACCAGCGCGGAGTCCGAAAAAACCTATTTTTTGATAATTTTTTTGATTTTTGAGCCTCGATCTGCGTGTTGGGGAGGTCGTACGGCCCCTCAAACAAAAAATTTTGCTTTCCGGACCAACTTCTCAGAAATCAACGAAACAACAGGCGTTTCTATGGTTTTTGGCCGCTGTGAACGCGATGGCGGTGTCCGTTTGAGCCGAAAGTGAGCCAAAAAAATAGGCTACCCCCAGATCTTGCAGAAAAGATGCCTGTGGAAACCCTTGCACTTGAAACTCATAGAGAGGCCATATCTTCAGATCATGAACAAGCAGCTGCAAGTCTGGAGCTCTGATACCATGTTAGAATCCAAGATCACCTGCATGCAAGATGGATACCTGTCACATGCAAAAAATATGAAGAACCAAAAAGATGTTTTGTAAACCTCTCAGTAAAAATGCATTAAGAGAATTGATTATTACAAAGTGATCAATCCTTATGAAGGAGATCAAGAAACCCTAAAAGGGAAACCCTAAATGAAACCCTAGTGTGCACACTTAATAATTATTAATTAATTAATTATTAATGTGCCTAAGTTTAACTTAAGTAATAAAGAGGAATAAGTGACTTAATTAATTAATCAATGTGATGTAATTAATTAAGCATAATAACTTATTACTCTAACACCGGTTATAAACCGTCGGTTGCCTATGGTAGTTACTCCTTGGATTACTCTTGTCCTATGCCTGTTGGTCCTCTTTCGCCTAGGAAGGACCTTTTGTATCAAACTTATCAAAACTACCAGAGAGGGCGCCTAATGCTGAGAGTGAGATACCCTCCATCGCCTTATGTTGTTTCACATAGGGCTTGGTTAAAAGCTAACAATGATGTTGCCAAGGCATGTAGAAGGGAAGAAGAGAAGCGGTCTTGAGATCCTCCTTCTTCCCCTTCTGTTGTTTAGTCTCACACTCCTTCTCGCCCTGCTATGGCGCCATCATATTTTGTGGCACCCATTTGGTGAAAGTCCAAGTGTCCCACATTTGAGCTTCCTATTTTTCCCATGAAACCTAGGCCCAATCGGTATAGCAGGACGAAAGCCCCTGTTGGGAATCTTTTATGTTTCAACCTCTGCGACCTCCTACCATTTCTACTCCCAAAGAAATAAATGGGAAGGGGCCTGCTACTAAGGTGTTAGAGCTAACTCCCCCTACCACTTCTCAACCTACCCCTCTTGCTCCCAATCAGGAGCCTATCCCTCCGCTGGAAATAGCTATGGAGGACACTCCCATGATTGAGTAGGATCCTTTTGTTCCTTTGCAATCTTCAATCTCTAGCTCGAACAGTCATATAAACCGCCTTGTGCATGAGCGCAAGTTTCGACAAAAGGTTCTCACGGCTGAGCAGGCCACCTTACAGAGGAAGGAAGAGGAGACGACCACCCCTGTATCAGGGCTTCATGTTGCATCCTCCTTTCTCCTCCATTTCTGGCTTCTGTTGTGAGTACAAATGTGCTTGACCCTAAAAATTTGCAGGTGTTCATCGCTCCTTCGGTGGAGCTGCCTTTGTTGATGTCCCTTTCAGATGTCCCGCCTTTCCCAAAACCTATGGATATGTCGAACACTTCGGTGGAACCCATTGTGGTTTTCTCTTCCTCCTCTTCCTCCACACCTCTTGCCTCATCTGTGGGAATTTCACGTCTCCCAATGAAGTAGAAGGTGGAGAGTGGTCCTTCCAGCAATGAAGGACATAAGAGGATCCCACCTTCTCTGAAAGGTGGTCTTATGCTAACCTATTCTATTTTGGTAAAAGAAGCAGTCTTGGCTTCCCTTGAGTTTTTCATTGCTCCCGATTCACTTGGTGAGCCTAGTAGTGAACCTCAAGTACAAATTTTTCCATCCATTGAGGTATGACATGGCACTCTAGTGAAGTGCATGTTTAACTCTCTGGATGAGGTTCTAGAATTGTCAGCGATCTTCACAAAATCATTGACCATAGCTCCATAAGAGCAAGTGGAGGAGACCTTGTGGGGCCTTCTTCCTTAGCCCTTGTTGTGGTAGGGTCAGAATCTCTTCCTCTTAACATTCCACCACTGCAAGCTCATCCTCCTTCCCCTTATGATGAATTAGAGTGGGAAGTGGATGACCTCTTGGTCAATCAGTGTTAGGGGGAGACCTCTCCTTTATCTTTAGATTAGAAGATGTGTGTGTGTGTGTGTTGTGATGTGTTCCCCTGTGATCATGCTATGTGTTCCTAAATGGCCCTTGTCACCCTTGTTGGTTCTTGGATACAGGTGTGGTTTTTTTGTCGTAAACCTTCTTCTATTTGTATCATCATTCTTCCATGTTTGTGATTGACTTTCAGCAAAATTGGGGGTGATACAAAGCATTCGGGGTATTTAGGCTTCCCTTCCATGTTGACCCATTTTTTTATTTTTACTTTTTCTTCTCGTGCATTCTTCACATGGTCTAATATAGTAGGGGGTTCATGACAGTTCATTTCATACTCTATTATTATACTTATATATATTTATGAGTAGTTCTAACCCCAAAATATTAGATCACCCATGTGCCCTTTGTTCATGATATTTTTATCTCTCATATCTTTTCTCTTACCTTTCTCTCTTCTTTGCTTGAGTTGTCCCTTTCATGTCAGAAAACACCATTACTTTGATTTTTAGAAAATGCATTTATTGCCAACAATTTTTTTCTCGAGAATCTTCACAATTTTTTTTTTTCAAAGAATCGCATTCTCGACTTGAAACACTAACGAAATGTGTGTCCTTCATCATGGGTTCACAAAGAAAGAACTTGAGAACCTTTCCTTCAAGGTGGAACAACTTCAACCTTCCCCTCGCAAGGAGGCATTTTATTCCTTTCAAATTCCTTGATGAAGTGAACATCTTTTGAAAAGATTCCTTGATGATGAATTGATTTGAGAAAGAAACATCTCTTCCGCACTTTTGAATAGTGCATCCCTTGAGTGGACCCCTTTCTTCATGCTGAATTCCCAAGGGACCCCTTTGAAACATTTCCAATCTATCGATGGTCTGCAAGACTATCTGCTTACTTGCCTGCGTGGCTACTTTTAGACATGTTTTAGCTATGGGTAAACATGTCACTTTAGAGGTGTGCCTATAATGTCATTTTTTGAATCTGTGGAGTCCCCTTCCTTGGGTTTTCTCCATGTGAGAGATCTTGGGGGATACCTCCTTGCAATTTTTCAAGTTTGTAGGGTGCTTCTTTTGAGCTTCCTCCATGCAAGAGATCCTGGGGGTCGCTCCCCTACAGGCCTGTGGGTCTGTGGAGTGCTTTCTTTGGGCTTCCTTCATGTGAGACATCTTGTAGGACACCTTCCTTGTAGGTTTGCGGGTCTGTAAGGAACTTTTTTTGGGTTTCCTTCATGTGAGAGATCTTGGAGGACACCTTCCATGTAGGTTTGTGGGCTTGTGAGGCACTTACTTCTCGGGGTTTCCTCCATGTGAGAGATCTTGGGGGATACCTCCTTTTAGATCTACAAGCATGTAGGGTGCTTCTTCTGAGCTTCCTCCATGCGAGAGATCTTGGGGGTCACTCCCCTGTAGGTCTTTAGGTCTGTAGGATTCTCTTTATGGGGTTTCTTCATGTGAGATATCTTGGAGGACACCTTGCCTGCAGGTTTGTGGGTCTGTAGGGCACCTTTTTATGGTTTTCCTTCATATGAGAGATCTTGAAGGACACCTTCCTTGTAGGTCTATAGGTCTATAGGGAACCTTCTTTGGGTTTCCTTCATGTGAGATATATTGGAGGACACCTTCCCAATAGTTTTACGGGTTTGTAGGGCACTTTTTCTGGGTTTCCTTCATATGAGAGGTTTTAGAGGAAACCTCCCCTGTAGGTTTGTAGGTATGTAGGGTGCTTTCTTTGGGTTTCCTTCATGTGAGAGATCTTGGAGGACACCTTCCCTATAGGTTTACAGGTTTGTAGGGTACATTTTTTTGGTTTCCTTCATGTGAGAGATCTTGGAAGACACCTTCCTTGCAACTCTGTGGGCTTGTGAGGTGCTTACCTCTCGAGGATTCCTTCATGTGAGAGATCTTGGGGGTTGCCTCCTTGTAGGTCTATGGGCTTGTAAGAAATTTTCAATCTACAGCTTCATAGTTCTGTAGGGCTATGAAGTCCATTGCTTACCGTGCACTTTCGAGCTCGCTAGATTATGGTTTGCTTCCTTGACGATTCAAGTATAAATTTCTAACCCTATTCACACTTTGATCTACTTTACTAAAGTACTGATCAGTATTCGTGCTCGATAAAGTGGGGGAAATATGTATAGGAGTGAATGTGCACCCCTTACACAAATTTCCCTTTTGTACATCCTCACCTTAGAAAACCAAATCCGAAGGCGAAATTCCACATCAACTCATTGACTTCCTTCCACTTAGCGTGTGTCTATTGTGTTGTTAGAAGAATATTTTTTGAGGACACCCACGCGACACAAAGACGTTCATGTGGCGTGCTTACGTCCCTGATGGATTCTTGTATTTGAAGCTAGCAAAGGCACTACACTTCCCATTGGGAATGGTTTGTGACATCACTCTTCGACCAATAGACCCTGAAAATGGAAAATTATCTCCTTCAAATTCTTCTATTCTCCTCTATTTCATTCTCTAAGCATTCAACTCATCTTTTTTTCCATCACCTCTTACATTCTCAAGCATTCTCAGCCTTCATTTTCACTCTCAACAGTACTCCAACACTCCATTGTAGCAACAACACTCCATCAACTCCGTCAAGCAAGTGTGAAACAGTCCATTGCAATAGGGGCTTGAGGTTTTGCAACACCTCCCTTCACCATAGTCAAGGTTGTGGTGATTGTTCAAGATCTCTTTCTCCATCATTGGCTAGTGAGCTCTTGGTGGAGATGGTAACATTTTCACTCCTCTCCTTTATGATTTGGTTGAGTAGCTATATACTATTTTTTAGTGTTATTCGTTTACTTCTTTATCATACTTTTCTCTATCATTGCTATTTGGTTGTCTGTGGAGGTGGAAACACTAAAATGAGGGTCTGACTGAGGCAAGCCCCTATATAACCCCAACAAGTTTCTCCTCTTTCTTGTGTGTAGGTGGATGTGCATTTGAAGAGCAGGTAGCTGGAAAATAGGCACTTTTGTGAGATTGTTTTCGTCACCTGGGTTCTAGTTTGTTTACTTTATCATTTCAATATTTACTTTGCATGCTTTCTCATTTTGTTCTTACCCTCTAGATTGTACTAGCTAGGCTGTTAGTAGGTATTTTTGGTAGTTTCTTTGTGTTCATCATTTTTGGTCATACAAATGTCAATGCACCTGAGAGACACCAACACGCCGTGCTAACATCCCAGAACTGCGTTGTCATCCTTAGACAGAGAGCTATTTGAGGCATAGAACTAACTCCAAAAAGATAGCTCGCCTAGCCCAAACTATAGTTTAGGTCTATAGAGTGATTGAAGGACTTACATAGTTCTCATCATTCTCATCCTTCACATCAAACACTCCTTTAGAGAGAGGTAAGTTAGGGTAGCCTTCCACTCTTAGCTCTCTATGACCTTGGGCCTTGACATGGTTTATCCCCCTCTCTTACAATAATATTGGCACATACTTTCTTAGTTGTGTGTAGGGAGGTTTTTTGGGGTAGATTGTTGACTATTGTGTATACTTTGGTCTAATATATTCTAAACTTCTATTCTACATTCCAACAAGGTTTACATAGGTCAAGGTGTGAACCAAAACTATCCTATTTGTTTGCAAATTCAAAGTCCATTACACTAGATACAATGCCATCCTGGTTTTCAATACCAAGATGCATCGTGTCTATGTGTTATATCAAACATAAGGAACGATGGAAAATCCCAATCCAAAGATATGAGCAAATCATCAATCTCATCACCATATCTAATAAAGTCTTAATGTATCATGGACTTCTCGGATTTCTGAATCAATCTCAAAATCAATGGTCAACCCATTCATCGTATTCTTATTATTCTTCTATCTTTACTAACAATTCTATCCAAGTATTGAATATGTGTGATATATCAAAATATACATGAGGCTACCCATGGTTGATGACTATATATACATCATTAAATCTGTCTACATCTAACATCTAAGCTTTCTAGTCCTCTTTAAATTGAATCAATATTAAACCTTTTTAATGAGATCAACCCAAAATTCAAAATTTCTTCCTGATCTCTTGAGGGGGCAGGGTACCAGCTTAATTCCTTCCATTGAGGCAATAGTGGGGCATCCACAAAATCAAGAATTTTTAAATTTTTTATTTGTGCAACAGTTTTAATCTTAAAAGCGTTAGTCTTTGAACGTAACAAGTACCTCACTTCAAAGAGGGGGAAAATGTAGACACTTAAAATGTCTTGAATGATATCATACACTTGAATCTCATATATTAACATCATTTCATCCTAAAATCCATCCTCTTTTCCCTTGTTTGATTAAATTAGCCTAGCTATTTAATTAAATGCCATGTTTTCATCTATTCATATGATTGATCTAATTAGGTTAATTCCCCCCGCTTTCATACTAACCTTCTGTCCTATTAAATTGGATAAATCAAAATATTTAATTTAACACCTTGAATCCTCTCATTTAAATTAAATAATCTTAATTAATTAATTAAATTTCATTTTGACCCCTTTTTATTAAATAAGTTAATTATTTAATGAATATCCTAAATTCCCTTAATTTGCATAATTGAAACTTTGTTTTAATTGTCAAATTAATAATTGAATCTTATTCTCCCACTTGCAAGGGAATATTCCTTGAGAATATTCCTCCTTTGCACATTCCTCCAAAAGGGAATATTCTCATGGAATATTCCTTCCCCTTTGCACATTAAAATTTGGTTTTAATTAAAACTAAATACTAATTTTGCTCACCCATGAGAATATTCTCCCTCTTCACTCATTTGAAAAAAAGGATATTCTTCCTTATAACAAACTTTCAACAAGCTTCTTGAGCAAGCTTTGAAAGTGTGCTTCTTTGCATGATTATGAACCATTGATTAAATATCAACTTGTATTCTCAACCTTTGATGAGAATCCATGATCCATGTCTCCATTTTCCTTTCATCTTGACCATTGATTGATTATTTTGATCTTGGCCATTGGTTTCTTTTTTCCTATTCTATAAATAGGCCTTGTATCTATTACATATGGATCCACCTTTTCAGAGCAAACTTATGTTGTTGAAGATCACTCTCATTTGCATCCATGTTTTATGTTTAAAAGCATTTTAGGTTAATATTTTATGCATTAGTAGCTTAAAAGCATCCATTATTGGCTTCCATGGTAACTTAGTTGCATCCATTTAGTATATTTTGAAACTGGGGTTTTAATCTTTTGAATCTTATACACATCTAGAATAGCTTTGCATACACTCACATTGATCATCTTATCTTTTATCATGTTAAATTATCTATCATCATGCTTTACAACACCTCTCTCATCGGTTTCATCAATTTTCTTCAATAAAACTTATTGAAGCAAGCTCATTATCCAAGGGATTGGGAAAGGGTCACCATTCCACATCAATGCAATACCACTCCCCCAATAGGATAAGTTGCAATATCTTAGAGTAGATATTTATCAAGATTTCATGTTCAGAATGATAGTTTTAATGGCTTCTTTTCTTTGTTTAAATTGAATGATATTATTGGGATTGATGCTTAGTAGCTTAAATATTCTTTGAATCCTCATGGATCAAGTGTAGTTAACCTATACTAGGTCATCGGTCACAAAACCCAAAAGCATTAAGTGCCACATTCTAAGGTCAGTAGGAGGAGGGAAGAACAACAACATGTGAATCCACCAAAGCATGTGTAAACAAAAACTGCACAATATTGAATAATTTTGTGAGGCCCACCATTTGATACACCATTTGGCTATCTTTTGATTCGATCATGATGATACTCTATGTGTTTTGGACTATTTTGGATGATCATTGACACTTGATGTTATGATTGTTTTATGCTTATGATGCTATGATGATTATATTTACATTATGTTTCCTTTATTGATATGCTCATATGATTTGGTTATCATGATTGAAATGGACAATTGTTTTAAAATGAGATGAAATTGATAGGATGCTAAATTTAATTTAGTAATGATGTGATTTCTTTATTATGCCATGACTATACATGAAGTGATAAAATATGTTATTGCTAGAGGAAGAATGATTATATATATTGAATTTATTGATTCAGAGTTAGATTTTGGTAAATCTATGCATATGAATTTATGATTTAATTATTGATTATCATGCATTGGATATTTTGACATGTGGACATTGAGTGTGTAGGTACATGCCCATGGCCAATGGGATTGGAGGTAACCAAGGGTACCCAATTGTGTCAGCCTAGTGAAGCCACTATGGTCCATGAAGAATGGACCATAGCCTCTTGTGTTGTATTTTAATTTGTGATTAAAAAGATTTAATGTTGAATCTTGAGTTTATGTTTTTAAAGTCAATCAAACTTTTATTGAGGGTTTTGGGGCATGTTGGATTTATTTTATTATGTTAAAATTCCAATTTCTCTTTTGAGGGTTTTCAAAGGTTTAATTAGTCCTTAAATTGGGTTAATTGGCCCTTAATTAACCCCTAGGATAGTCACCTATGGGTTAGGGGTCAAATCAAACCCATAACTTGTCAAAATTGCAAGTTGTGACCCTTCTTAATTAGCCATCAAGAAGGGTGACGGATTTTGGGGATGGGATTGGAGTGTTGGCTCCAAAATCTCATTTATGAGATTTGAAAACCTTGTTGAGTGTTGAACACTCTTTGGCCTTTCACTTCCCCAAGAGTTCTCACACATGTGTGAGAACTTTGGGAGGGGGGTGGAGGGTGTGTCCATGGGAGTGAATAGGAGGTTGGCATGTGTCACACTCTCCTCCAAGGGTTTCTAACCCTTGACTCCTATTTGAATCCTTTGGAAAGGAGAGGAAAGGGTTCTTCTTTTGGGGGGACTTGGTGTTTGGATTGCTTAGAGGAAGGAAAATTTTGCTTGGTCTTGAAGGAGTAGGGATTTGAAGCTCATCTTCAAACTTCTCTCATTGTTGGCTTGGATTTGAGGTAGGTTTTTTCTCTATCTTTATGTATGTTTTACTTTTCTTTTCTTTTACCTCTTTGTATGGAAGTTTGAGAACATGAGTTATATGGGTTGTTGTCCATTTACATGTCTTTGCATTTCCTTGTGTTGGTTTGGGGTTGTATAGGATAAACTCACCCAATGTGGGAAGAGAATCCTTGTGGGGGATAGGAATGTGTAGGAACCTCTATGGGGAGATTGTTCCTCCTTTGAGAAGGAGAGGCACAAGAAGGGTATGAATACCCAAATCTGTTTCATGATAGTATGGTGTTTTGGAAGATTGTTGTACGGTGGGAGTATGATATGAATAATCTTGATGAAAGGGTGGAATGGAGAAGAAGAAAAATGGTGATGTTTAGTCTTTGTTTTTTTTTTATTTGCTAAAAAAACTCTCCCCATATAGAAGTGATGTCCACCTCTATCCCCATCCTTGGATTCTTAAAGAATCCCTATGTAAATGTGTAAATATTGGTTGGGAGTATTTTGTATGAGTGTTGTGGTTGGGAATGGCTTGTTGTTCTATTGTTGTGTGTACCTGGTAGCTTGGTTACCTCCTAGCTCGGGGGGTGGTTGGTTTTCCAACCCAAGGTTGGGAGGTGAGCACTCCCTATTGGCCATGAAAACAAGTTTTCTGTATCCTCTTGCAGGTTGTTGAAGGCTCATAGTTGAAACTAGTTGTATTCTCCTTGCCAAAAAAAAAAGGAAAAGAAAGGGGTTTATGTGATCCTTTCAAGTGTAATCCGTTGTGGTTGAATGTGTAATCTTGGAAGACTGTCAAAAAAAAAGTGTGCAACTGAACGTAAATACAAAACTGTGTATTCTGTTTATCTTCCAAGCAAAGATAAAATTTAACACCATCTAGGTTGTTAGTGAACGAAGCTTTATGTTGTAATTTCCAAGTGGGATTTTCTTGTTGTGTATATGTAACAATTCTGAGGAATGGCTGTAAGAATTTCTGTTTGTAACTATAATATCAAAATGAAAATACTGTAAGTAGATTATGCAAATTGTAGTAGAAAAGAAATTACCTTTGTCAAGCAAATGTGGAGAGATTTAATGATTGAGCAGATCAGTTGAAGTCTATGCAAATATGGATATTGTGAAACTGAAGTTGTTGTCTCTGTTGGATTGTATTGAAATGGAGTTACAATTTACCATTTTAAAAAAAAGAGAAATGGTTGTCTATTTAAAAAAAAAACCTGACATATTTTCTATTGCGTACCCATATATTGGATATGAATTTCTGTGGTTTTGTTTCATTGTTGTGACTAAAATTTATAGAAATCTAAGTAGCTTCAAGCTTTCAGATAATCCAATATTCTGTGTTTATTCGAACCTTTGAAAAAGGAAAATATAGTACTTGCTTTTATACTGAGTAAAATAGGGATATATTAGAATGGGCGTGAATATTGTTTCAATGCAAAATACAAGTATGTGTACTGTGAAGTTATAAGCAACGAGAGGAAAATAAAAACCTGCATATCATTACATGTACTATGGTAATGAAATGTACTAGTATTATGCAGACATTTTCAGTTTGTAGAACAAACTGTGGCATAGATCATTTCCTAAAACCAAGTTAAGTGTTGAAAGAAATAGTATAGGAACAACTGCTGACTTTATCAAAAGAAAGACATTGATCTCGATGCAGCCTTCCATTTTCAGCTTCTGGGTTAAAATAACAAACAAATAAAATGGTGTAAACAAATATCCTGTGCTACAATTGTTAGCTTAGATAGTCTCAATAGTGCTATCGTGTTTCTTTTCCTGAGCAAATAATTTTAAGTCTTATATATGTGGAAAGAAAAAAAAAGAAGAATAAAGAATTCTCTGAAAAGAGTAAACAAAGAGAAGGAAACTTATATCCTCAGTCCTCCTTACCAGATTCATTTCTTTGTGCCAAAATTAATAAATAGATCATATCTGGACAACAATCTGCCCCGGATCACTCTCCAAACAAAAAAAAAAATCCACCTGGCAAGAAGGCAAGAAACGTGTAGCAAAAGGAATAATGGGACAACAAAGGATAAATGAAAAGAAGTAATCTCAGCTGTGTCGCGCCGCCCCCATGCCTCTGGTTCGACATTCTCTTTGCCACCACCATGAATCTAGTCAGTTGGCAGCCGCTTCACTCTGCTGCCAGTCAAGTAAAATAAATAAATAATAATTTAGACTCAAAATTAAAATCCAGCGTATGTTTCCTTCCAGATTATTCAGTTGCTCACCACAATCTAGCATGTAAGTAATGGGAATAGTTGCAGGAAAAAGTAATGGGAATAGTTGCAGGAAATAAATGTCTTTAATTCGTTGTTGGGTGATAGCTGAGTCGACCATATCACAGCTGAAGAAATGAGTTTGACTTTTAGACCCAAATTTGATAGTAACACGGTCAACCACGTTTATGCAAAAGAATAATAATAATAAAGATAATAATGATAACAATGCACAGACATATTAAGTATCCGATATTGATCGCCGGTCAGATCAAATATCAAATACTAATTGCTGGTTAAATCAATTATCAGATATTAATTGCCTGTCAGATCAAGTAGATGGAACCCTTATTGGAGAATCGATCAAAGATTTTGTGCACACAATCAAATGTATATTCACGCCACCATCTGAGAATGAACTCCTCATAAGAAATTAATAACTCGGGAGTAGCGTCTGAATGCAATTAACAGACTTTAAATTAATCTCTCTACCAACTCACCCAGCAATGATGATGGTATTTACCATCTCCTTTTTCTTTGAGTGAAAAATAAATAAAAATAAAATATTAGTTTATATTACTTTAATGCAAGTAAAAGTGCAGATCATATTATGCACATTAAGGTAGTACTAGAAGTTTAAGTAGTTTAAAAATATACATATAGAAAGGGAGACTTAGTTGGCACGTCTCCCATCTCCTTAGAAAAAAGAAGGAAATAATCTAATATGTAAATAGGAAAAAGCAAACAAATAAAGAAATGTTGATCTAGAAATTTGTTAAGTATATAAAAAGAATTCAAAATGAAAACTTTTTCTATTCTAAAATGGGTATAGGATGGGATGTCATGAATAGAGAGAAATGGGATTTGGTTTCCTTAAAATTTAACTAAAGTTTATAGATAAAAATCAGTTTTTTTGTTTTCTTAAAATTTAATTAAAGGTTTTAAACAAAAATCAGATTTTGTTTCTTTAAAATTTAACCAAGAGTTTTAAATAGAAATGGGATTTTGTTCCTCAAAATTTTATTCAAGATTTTAAATTAAAAATAAAAATAAAATAAGATTTTGTTTCCTTAAAATTCAATTAAAGATTTTAAATAAATAAATAACAAGGTGAGAAATATTTTTATATTATTATTTTTTTATATATACTAATTTATTTGGAAGAATCTTACATTATCACTAAATTAATATTAATTACTACATTACGAATTATATATATATAATAAAATATAAATAATTCGATTGTTAAAGAAAAGTGAATTGTTTATAATGATTTTTATATATACGTATAAGCTTAAACTTAAATGTGGGAATGTTACTATTGTATTTACATATACATATACATAATAATATATACAAAGTTTTCCCCATGCTAATATTCGCTGTTCTCTTAGAATTAACAAAATTGAATAAGACAAATTTTATTAAGGTCTACCATTTGTCCGAGAAAGTAATTTATAAGATAAGAAAATTATCTCATTGATTAAAAGCTAGATGCTTCTTAAGGGAAAGAGATAATACTATTATTATAATAAAATTTTAAATTGAGGTTACTCATTCAAACTATAACCCTAGCACCATCGTCACAATATTGCAATAGGCATAACTCTAGGATGTGATGTAACCCCATGAATACTAATGTTTCGGTAAAAGGTACATTATGTAAACCTAGTGTAACCCACGCCTTAAGGTTGACCAAAAGTTGTTTAAGGGTGGGCACTATGGACTCTATGTACCCAATCTCTTCTTTTCTTTTATTTTTCCCCTCCATCCCGCTTTTGGGCAACATGTTGATACTAACGTGGCATGTGCAACATTCTTCGATGCGAGTAGTATACAACCATGCATGTGCATGGTTATCAAACATTTTGTTATCAACTAGCACTTTGTAGCATTGTTCAAAAAAAAAAATTGTTGGTTGTATTTTTTTCCTTCATGTAAATTTTACGGCATGACAAATTTCTACAACATATCAGCTAGGGAGCCCCCTAGAGAAGGCCTCAGATCATTCAGATGAGCCATAAATAGAGAAGAACAGTCTACAATCAATATAATTTGTTTCTTAACATGCACTCAGCCTCATCGAAATTCACTTGATATTTTTTTTCTAACACTTTCCCAATAGAGAATTTAAATTATTCTCGAGTGTTAGAACTAATAATGTTTCATTGATATACTTTATATTTTCATATTCAATTGTAATCACAATATTTGAATTTCCTTTGATTCCATGATATTGATTACCTCCTAATACCACTATACTACATTGAATTTCATCAAAATTATGAATAAATTATCATTATATGTCATATGTGGAGAACATTCAAAATGAATGTACCATACATTATTCTCATTGATATTTGTACTAAAACAATAAATGAGTAACTTGTGTTTCTTTATTAGTATTGTGAGGATTTTTTAATTTTTCAGCTTGTTTATTCTAGGCTATAGTGAATAGTGTCCAAAATTATTATTAATGATATCATTAAAAATTCTTTTTATTATTTTCTCCCCTATTATTTATACCTCTTCCTATTTATTTGAAGTTGCTACTTATTCCTTTGAAATTATTACCTTTTCCTCTAAAGCTATTGGTTTCACCTCTGTAGTAATTTTTATGGCTACTCATTTTTATTTTGATTGTTGAAGAATCTATTTATTTTTCCTATTATTCCTTCTTTAGAGTAAAAATATTGTTCTAATATTTCTTCATTACATCTCATCCTTTCTTCTACAGTTAACAGTACTATACTCAATTCATCTATTTCCATAGTTGTGAGATCATTAGAAATTTTAACTATAGAAACCATACCATCAATTTGCTAATCAAGCTCCTTAAAATTTTCTCCATGATATGCTTTTCATCCATATATTCCCCTAAAAAAATTATTTGACTAACCAAACCTTCTAGCTTTGTTAGAAAATCATTCATAGATTTACTAGTGGTGATCTTTATATCTTTAAAAAAAATAAAAAATTGTAATTTTGTAATTTTTCACCTTGAATGCATCATTTCTTATTTTCCACACTTTCTTAGAATAAATAGCACCACATATCCTAGGAAAAGTGCTTATTAATTTCACCTTAAATCAAAAACATGATTTTCATTATTTTTCTTTACATTTACTTTATATTCCCTTTTTTTTTAATTGCTTAAATCATTATATGCATTTATATCTACTAGTTCTACATACCTTAGTTGTACAATTACCCATAAATCCTTAGATTTTAGCAAAGTTTACAACCTAGAGCACGAATATGTAAAATTGTACCCTTCAAACATGGGAATTAATATGTCAAATAGTATATTGCTTGTCATATTTATTATAAAACAAATGTGCACAAATAACCCAAAAGCTCAATATATATTTATATAGATCCTTGAAAACATATACCCTACTTGTCCCTTAAAATAAATAAACACACAAAATTATTTATATTATTTTATTTTATCTTGATGAATAAGTATTGACTTCAGCTAATAAAACACTTAATTATACTAAAATGTTTGAAAATATGACCCTTCTAAAACAAATTCCAATACTTAAATTATCACTTTAAAAACAAATTCAAAGACTTAATTTTTAAAAATGGAATCTTAAGAATTTTACATGGCTCTTATAAATAAAGGAATAAACTTTACTTTTTTTTAAATAAATGAATTTCACACTCTCTTAAAAATTAATGTTTAAAACTCTTAAAAATATGAAGCTTTAAAAGAAAACATAAAATTTCACATGGAATTCAAGGACAAGAATTCAATCAAGGAGCATAAATTTGAAGGGAAGGAATCAACAACATAGGAAATTGTAGGCAATATTGAAACCCTAGAACAAAAGGGGGCGATAAGGAGATGAGAAGAATTTTCTTGTGCAAAAAACCTATAGTGGATAATACATTTCTTGTGCATAGTATCTCCTACTAAGGACCTTTGAAATTTTCTAGGAATCAAATCCCTTGCAATAGTGAAAGAAATTGGATACATATTGTATAAATTACTCTCATATAGCTGATATTTCCAATGACTTGATGACTGGGTGTGAGGAAGGAAAAATAATAAAGACTTTGTTGCTAGGGAAGAAATATTTTCAATTATAGACATGGATGAAATTTGAAGCTAGATTAGCAAAGAAAGCTCTTTCATTAGAACCTAGTAGGGAGGTGGTAGTAATGGATGATGTTCCTACCATAGAAGGAGGGTTGAAAACCAAATAGATATATGAGGAAAACCCTATTCAAAATGAAGGAAAAGAAAAAGAAAGATAAGATCTTACAAAATAAGATCAAGATAAAACTGTATAGAGTTTTAGATACTTTATGAAGTTTTTGATTTCATTACTAAAAAATAAAAAAATGTTAATTTATTTATTTTAGAGGAATTCCTAATAAACATGATTTTTAAAAATGGGCTAAACTAAACTAGGAGAATAGGGGTGGGGAGATTGAAAAAATTAGGGGGTTGGGTAAGGGATATGTCTCTTGCATACATTTAATTTTTCTAAGTGTTCTCAAGTGATTTTATAATGCAGAACAAGGGTTATATGCAGACAACAAGTTATCTATCTTGAATCTTGGACCTTTGACTTTCACCTTGAAGGGATTTCCCACTCACACTATCCCATGTGGTTGGAATTACCATTTTAAATTTATATTCTAGACCATTTCAAATTTTCAACTTCACCTTTAAAGGGGTTGTCGGGAAATTTAGAGGTTCTCATAACCAAGTCGGGCCCTGAAATGATTTTGAGAACCATGTCGGGCTCCAGTAGAATTTTTAAGACTTCCAAAATCTCTGATGAATAAAACTTCACTTCTAATTTTTCCTTCAAAAATTATTTTTGAGATTTTGATTGGTTAGCATAACCATGTCAAGTTCCAACAAGGTTATTAGAACCTTGTAGGGTTCCGACAACCATTCTCTAACCTCTCAAGATATTCAAAATAAATTTATTTTTTGAAACCAAATGTGATATTGGAGGTTTTTGTAACATTTAAAGCCTTTAAGAAGGATTGGGTAATTCATCTCAGGTTCACAAAGCTAGTATGGAGGTTTGAAATGACTACACATTAAGGACAATAAGCATGGATTTTTTTAAATAGGTTGAGTTCAAAATGAGACCAATAACTAGCTCTAATTGGGAACAAGGACCTTGCAGATGCAAAAGAAACCTAGAATCTTTGGTTAGGACCAGTGCTTTAAATCCATTGGGATAGAGTAGAAACGTTAACAAAGCATGACTGGTAGAGAGGAACCTGATGCAAGCCAAAAATGGAAACACAAAAGAATAGAGACTAGAACCAAAATAGGAAAGAAAAGAACTCCTACTTAACCAATGTACAAGGTAGGGAGCCTTACCTCAAAGTTCTCCATAATGGTCATGTAAAACCATTGACAGGCTAAGAGAAATAAATGCTTGTGCAAAATAGTGGATAGTGAGTAAGAAGCACTTGAAGACCCATGAGCCAACTTTTCACTATCATTGTGAGAGATCTAAACATAATGTCATGCAAAAGTTCTTTAGATTAAATATTATGCCCAAATAGCCACTCTTTATTATACACCTTTGAAGTCAATTGAACTGTGCATCAACATTGCCTTGCATATGATCATTAGAATTTGCGTGTACAACATTGAACATAATACCATCATACATTTTAATTTATGAGCAAGAAGAAATCAACCCATCAATCAGACATCCATAATGAAAGCTATTAGACAAAAAAGATTCTTGATGGTGCACTATGGTTCTTTTATCCAAAACTACGTTATCTAGAGACTTTAAACACTAACTTTAGTAGAACTCATAGACTCTTTCTTGTGTACAAAATGAGAAACTCAATCTTCCCCTTCATAAATTCCCTACTCTCAACCCCAAAAATTGAACCCATCTCTTTTTGAAGTTTTACAATAAATAGAAAGGGAAACCTTTCAGTTTCCATAACTGACTCTTTAATCTTTGGGAGTTTTTAAAGTTTTACAAAGAAAATTACAAAAATAAATAACTCCCATAATTATACTCTAAGAATTTATAAAAAATATTATATCTTTATTTGAAACTCTTTATTTTGCCGACCACTTTGTTGTATCTTCTTATTTCTTTCCTTAGAGTCTTCTAATTTACCAATTGTAGTTGACAATCTAGATGTATATAACTTCTTACTTTCTTTAAACCAAAATCCCCATCTTTGGATGACACTCCTTCAATTCCAACCTTCAATCGATCATCAAGATTAGTGATTCCTCTTTATACATGATGATCAATTATTGGCATTTCAAAATGATATTTCTAAAAAATTTCAAACCATAGTTATCCTAAGCACATGGTGAGATCGTCTTCTAATACATCTAGCTCACCCATGAGTTCATCTTCATCAATGCCATCAACAAATTATAGCTTCTCCCAAGTGATCAAAGCTAACCATTTATAAAGGCAGAGCTCTAAATTATACCTACTAAAAATTATGATTGTTATCTACCCATTCTTTGTTCTTTTGCATTAGTGAAATCATTTGCATCGATGAGGGTTGCCAAAATTCTCTATACCATTGTGTGCAAAGGGGAATTTAAAAATTATGGATTCATTTTATTCCTCCCAATGCCTTGTTGAGAGATGGTAGTGCCACTCTCCAAAACTAACAATGATTCATTCATGATTGAGCTTTGATATCAATCATGTAACCACCTTATAGCCTATGATATGAAGGGTTTTCAATCAATCAATGGGCGTTGAAGAGATCGCCTTGCCTCATATCAAATTCCAACAAGAGTCTTCATTCCTTATAACATTTTATTTTCCTTATCTTCTAGTCCATTATGCACATATCTTGTAATCATTGTATTCCCTGAGATGACATCTCTTTGAGACATTTTGTGCCTTAATTATCCTTCAATTTTGTGTCATCAATGGTAGAATGAAGTTTCAAAAACCTATTTTGGCTTTTGAAGCTAGTTGAACAACCAAAATAAATGTCGATGGCCTTTCAAATTTTCAACTTCGTCTTCAAATTAGGGGTTGTTAGGAAATTTAGAGGTTCTCATAACCAGGTTGAGCCCCAACACAGTTTTGAGAACCATGTTGGGCTCCAGTGGAAGTTTTAAAACTTCTAAAATCTCCAATGAATAAAACTTCACTTTTAATTTTTCCTTCAAAAATTGTTGTTGTGATTTTGAGTGGTTCTTGTAACCATGTCGGTTTCGAAAACCATTCTCTAACCTCTCAAGATGTTTAAAATAAATTCATTTTTTGAAACCAAACATGATATTGGAGGTTTATGTAACATTTAAAGCCTTTCTGATGTAGAGGGAAGACTCTCCCCTTAATCAAATCTAAAATCAAATAACAATCTCAATGGAGATATGCACACACCACCTAAAACAACAAAGATTGAATGCAAAATATGCAAACTAGAATCAATGTATTATGTTTCAAACTTGCAGGAAAGATTACATTTAACTTCAGCAAATCTGATTATATCAGATTTTATAGTCCCTAGGACTGAGGTATAACAACTCAAAAAAAATTACAATCTAATTTTTATATGAAAATGAAGAAATACAACAGTAACAACTTTCCTCTTTTCAACTACAAACTTGTTTCAAACTTGAAAGAAAGATTACATTTAATTTCAACAAATCTGATTATATTAGATGTTATAGTCCCTAGGACTAAGGTACAACAACTCAAAAAAAAATACAACTAATTTTTATATGAAAATGAATAAATACAGTAGCAACAACTTTCCTCTACAACCTCCAATCTTCATTTTGTAGCTTCCAATCTCCAATATTTCACTAATTAACCTACATAAGCCTGTAAAAAAATGCCTTCTCCATACTCTCCAAGAAAATCCATGCCTAACTTTTCTTCTTCAAAAATCTACCTTCATGAAAAACTCAAAATTTGCCAAATAAAACACTTTTCCAATACTTTCTCAAAAAATCTAATTTTTGCCTCTTTTGAAAAGGCTACACCCAAGCAACTGAAAATGCTTCTCCAACAATTAGAAAAATTATTAAATGCCCCTTGATGTTTTTTGTTAACTTCCAAAAATCCACGCCATGTTTTCCTTTTTGGATTTTTCCCATTTAAATTACCTCCTAAATTATCTCCACTCCCAAAATTTACAACAAAATAATAAAAGATAATTATTTAATATTTTTTTAGGTTGTTGGTATATGGTGACTAATCATACTATAATGTACACTCTTCATGTATCCTTGCCGAGGTCCGAGGTCGAGCCGAGCCTCGGGCGGGGGTTCACAACAACAACAACTTTCTTTCAACTACAACCTTGTTTCAAACTTGTAGGAAAGATTACATTTAACTTCAACAAATCTAATTACATCAGATTTTATAGTCCCTAGGACTAAGGTACAACAACTCAAAAAAAATTACAACTAATTTTTATATGAAAATGAAGAAATACAATAGCAACAACTTTCCTCTACAACCTCCAATCTTCATTTTGTAGCTTCCAATCTCCAATATTTCATTGATTAACCTACGTAAGCCTACAAAAAAATTCCTTCTCCATACTCTCCAAGAAAATCCACGCCTAACTTTTCTTCTTCAAAAATCTACCTTCATGAAAAACTCAAAAATTGCCAAATAAAACACTTTTCCAATACTTTCTCAAAAAATCTAATTTTTGCCTCCTTTGAAAAGGCTACACCCATGCAACTGAAAATGCTTCTCCAACAATTATAAAAATTATTAAATGCTCCTTGATGTTTTTTGTTAACTTCCAAAAATCCACGCCATGTTTTCCTTTTTGGATTTTTCCCATTTAAATTACCTCCTAAATTATCTCCACTCCCAAAATTTACAACAAAATAATAAAAGACAATTATTTAATATTTATTTAAGTTGTTGGTATGTGGCGACTGATCATGCTATATTGTACACTCTTCATGTATCCTTGTCGAGGTCCGGGCCCTGGGTGGGGGTTCGGGGGTGACAACCCTGGAAAAGTGGGGGTTCAGGGGCAGCAACCCCCAAGAAAAAAGAAATTCCCATTTTTTTGCATTGTCACCGAAAAAAGAAAAAAATTGACTTTGTAAAACCCTAATTCTAGAAGCTTCTAAAAAGCTTGTTATAAGCGATTTGGATGGGGGTTACAGTAGGGCATTATTAGTGAGATTGTAATATGTTTTACACTGGATAAAAAAATCATTGGATGATTGCGGTTTTGTGGATGTAGCCCGGATTGGGTGAACCACGTTAAATTCTCTATGTTGTCTTGTTTCTGCTATAATTTTCTATGTGTTTTATTGATCAAATCTGCATTTAACTGTTAGATATCTGCTTTCTAACCCTAACATAGGCATAATATTACAATTATTCTCCAAATAAATAATTACCAAACCTTAGGAAAATTAAAAATTAAAATGGATTCTTTTGGTTGATGCAAGATTGTTCTCACAACCCAGGATGCTCCTCTATGAGAGAAGGACTAGGTAATTCATCTCGGGTTTTCAAAGTTGGTACGGAGGTTTGAAATGACTACACATTAGGGACAATAAGCACAAATTTTTTAAAATAGGTCGAGTTCAAAATGAGGCCAACAAATATGAAACAAAACCAAAACAAATATTTGAAAAACTAAGATTACCACAATCTTAACAATGAGGGTTTGACATACATGTGTACCAAAGTTTATCTCTTAAACACAAGACTTCATATGAATTGCAACAAAAAATTAAATTTAAAAAATAAATAACTAAAGCCAATACCTTTAATATTCTTTTTCAAATAAGATGTATTTTTTAAATTGAAATTTAAAATCATTTAATTTTTTGTTTTAATATTTTATTATTGATATTTATGAAAGGTTTAAATAGGTTTATAGAATTATAAAATTAAAATAAAAATAAGAAATAGAAAATGCAAGTGCAATTTATCAAATTTAAAAGAAAATTAAATTAAATGAAAAATAAAAATGGATAATACATATGCAATTTTAAAAATTCAAAAAGAAACAAAAAAAAGAAAAGAAAATATGTGGTAAAAAAATGAATAAGTTTTATAGATCTCATCATATTTATAATTCTATGACGAGGCCACTCTCTATTCAATTTTAAAAACAAGATAAATGAAAGAGACAATCTTCCAAATATTAAATATCATGAAAACAAAATCTTTAACAAAACATTAATAAAAATCAAGCATCTCTTCAAAATAAAAAATAACAAATCTAATCCTCTAAAATCAAAACAAAATAAATGAAAGAGACATTCTTCCAAATATTAAATATCAGTGAAACAAAATCTTTAACAAAACATTAATAAAGATCTCTTCAAATTAAAAATTAGCATGTCTAATCCTCTAAAACCATTGTATACAAATTTGAAAAAAATTAAATAAACATACAAAATAGATATCGATCATGTAACCACCTTATAGCCTATGATATGAAGGGTTTTCCATCAATTGATGGGCATCAATAAGTATGAGATTTGTGACTATACCAAGCAACACTTTTTCGCTACATAAGTTGATAGTGAATGTACAATGAGATCTACCTTGAAGACTCTTGTTGGAATTTTATATGAGGCAAGGCGATCTCTTCAATTTTCTTTTCTTTTCAATATTCTCGATAGTCATGCCCATGCTTATTTCTTCTTCCAAATGAGCATTTCCATGTATTTCACCACCATGCTCAATCTCACAAGTTGTAAATTCGTATCAATATTAGTTGGGACAACACTTCCTTGTGCTTCCTTTACCTCTAAAAGAAGGTTATGTTTCACTTGCCAATCACTAATAAGGTTTCAAGAACCGTGTCGAGGTTTGACAAATTGGTTCTAAAACCTTAACAAACATCTGATACATAGTAATATGTCTACGAGTCTTCATTCCTTATAACATTTTATTTTCCTTATCTTCTAGTCCATTATGCACATATTTTGTAATCATTGTATTCCATGAGATGACATCTCTTTGAGACATTTTGTGCCTTAATTATCCTTCAATTTGGTGTCATTAGTGGTAGAATGAAGTTTTGAAAACCCATTTTGGCTTTTGAAGCTAGTTGAACAACCAAAATAAATGTCGATGGCCTTTCGAATTTTTAACTTCGTCTTCAACTTAGGGGTTGTCAGGAAATTTAGAGGTTCTCATAACCAGGTCGAGCTCCAACACAATTTTGAGAACCATGTCGGGCTCTAATGGAAGTTTTAAAACTTCTAAAATCTCTAATGAATAAAACTTCACTTTTAATTTTTCATTCAAAAATTGTTGTGATTTTGAGTTGTTCTCATAATCATGTCGGGTTCCAAAAACCATTCTCTAACCTCTCAAGATGTTCAAAATAAATTCATTTTTTGAAATCAAACATGATATTGGAGGTTTTTATAACATTTAAATCCTTTTTAATGTAGAGGGGAGATTCTCCCCTTAATCAAATCTGAAATCAAACAACAATCTCAATGGAGATACACACACACCACTTGAAACAACAAAAATTGAATGTAAAAACTGCAAACTAGAATCAATGTGTTATTTTTCAAACTTGTAGGAAAGATTACATTTAACTTCAACAAATCTGATTATATCAGATTTTATGGTCCCTTGGACTAATTTAAAAACTCAAAAAAAATTACAATCCAATTTTTATATGAAAATGAAGAAATACAACAACTTTCCTCCTTTCAACTACAACCTCCAATCTTCAACCTGTAGCTTCAAATCTACAATCTTTCACTGAATCAATCTTCAACAATGGTCTCTAAGGACCTTTTGCTGATGTAATAGCCTCCATAAACCTACAACAAAATGCCTTCTCCATACTCTCCAAGAAAATCCACGCCTAACTTTTCTTCTTCAAAAATCTACCTTCATGACAAACTCAAAAATTGTCAAACAAAACACTTTTCCACTACTTTCTCAAAAAAATCTGATTTTTGCCTCCTTTGAAAAGGCTACGCCCATGCAACTGAAAAGGCTTCTCCAAAAATTAGAAAAATTATTAAATGTTCCTTGATTTTTTTGTTAACTTTCAAATAATCCATGGTATATTTTCCTTTTTGGATTTTTCCCATTTAAATTACCTCCTAAATTATCTCCACTCCCAAAATTTACAACAAAATAATAAAAGGAAATTATTTAATATTTATTTAGGCATAATATTACAATTTATTCTCCAAATAAATAATTACCAAACCTTAGGTAAATTAAAAATTAAAATGCATTATTTTGGTTGATGCAAGATTGCTCTCACAACCCAGGATGCTCCTCCATCAAAGAAGGACTAGGTGATTCATCTTGGGTTTTCAAAGCTAGTATGGAGGTTTGAAATGACTACACATTAGGGACAATAAGCACAAAATTTTTAAAATAGGTTGAGTTCAAAATGAGGCCAACAAATATGAAACAAAATCAAAACAAATATTTGAAAAACTAAGATTACCACAATCTAAACAATGAGGGTTTGGCATACATGTGTACCAAAGTTTATCTCTTAAACACAAGACTTCATATGAATTGCAACAAAAAAATCAATTTAAAAAATAAATAAATAAAGCCAACACCTTTAATATTCTTTTTCAAATAAGATATTTTTTTAAATTGAAATTTAAAATCAGTTAATTTTTTGTTTTAATATTTTATTATTGATATTTATGAAAGGTTTAAATAGGTTTATAGAATTATAAAAGTAAAATAAAAATAAGAAATAGAAAATGCAAGTGCAATTTATCAAATTTAAAAGAAAATTAAATTAAATGAAAAATAAAAAATGGATAATACATATGCAATTTCAAAAATTCAAAAAGAAACAAAAAAGAAAATATGTGTGGTAAAAAAAAACTGAATAAGCTTTATAGATCTCATCATATTTATAATTCTATGATGAGGCCACTCTCTATTCAATTTTAAAAACAAGATAAATGAAAGAAACAATCTTCCAAATATTAAATATCACGCAAACAAAATATTTAACAAAACATTAATAAAGATCAAACATCTCTTCAAATTAAAATTTAACAAATCTAATCCTCTAAAATAAAAACAAAATAAATGAAAGACATTCTTCCAAATATTAAATATCAGACAAACAAAATCTTTAACAAAACATTAATAAAGATCAAACATCTCTTCAAATTAAAAATTAGCATGTCTAATCCTCTAAAACCATTGTGATACAAATTTGAAAAAAATAAAACATACACAAATAGATATGAATACATCTACCGACAATGAATGCTCACCACCTCTGTGTAAAGCTACTTTAGCAAGGCGATTTTGGAGTTGAAGTTGCCATTTTCTTGTAAGTGACGTTACAGAGCATGCTTAGCCTTCAAATCAGATTGATTAGATTCTTGTTAACAGAAGAAAAGCCATGGATGTTACAGAGCATGCTTAGCTTTTAGATTCTTGTTAACAGAAGAAATGAGTAGTCTCTCTCACATCATGTCTGAAAGAGGAGTGGATCCCACACCCACTACTTAATATATTCTTACAATTATAGAACTTCCTTCATGTCTTTATGAAATAGGATTTATACTAGTATTTTGCACCCTTAGAGGGAGCAAGGGATACGTTCATAGAGAATTTGGTACAATATTTATTTTGGTTGAGAATAAATTTATTTTCAAGTTTTTGATAGGTAAAGGGTGTCACTTGAATATGTTGAAGATCAAGGAGATATATTAAAGTTTTTGATAGGTAAAGCTTAGTCATTTGAATATGTTGCAGATCAGGAGAAATATAATTTAGAGCTCATTAAAGCAATACAATAATTGATTAGAAAACGGCTTTAAAGTATTCACTTGTTCCTTCTATATTTATTGAGATCATATATTATAGCAATGATAATTTGATTAATACTGATTTTTTTGAGTTTTAGATTATTTTTTTGCTTGCAGTTGACGAAAAATGTCAATTTTTCCAAGCATGCACACCTCAATTAGGGTCAAAGGATTGTAAATGAAGGTCCAACATGTAAATTAAATAAACAAGATGCAAGCAGCCCACTATCTCATGTACCCTTGTGAGAAATCATGACCCTTCAACTTCTATTGGGTGTTAAGAGCAAATGAACAAGCGGCAAATTGGCCCCTCCAAAAATTTAAGCAAATTTGAATGTCTAGATGAAAGGGAAAACATTTGAATTTAAATATTTGAAGATCAGTGGTTCCCTCTTGTACCTATAAGCAAAAAGTTAGACCACAAAATCTAAAATTGCAAATGAAATATAATTTTGGTTGTTGTTGATTATATGAACCTTGAGATGTTCTCACATTAAACTCCTAGGTGTACATGATGCTATAACTAGTGTGCATGTGCTTGTTTGTGCTTGATATACCTTCCTAATGGCCTTCATCACCTTCAACATTATAGATTTTATAAACATTTTTTCTATTTCTAGCCATTGGAGTGAAGTTTGAGTTAGATGAAAACGGGAATATTTGAGGCTTGAAAAATAAAATTTGAATTTAGAGGATAGTAGTTCACACGGTCTTATACAAGATGATAGAAATATAGTGCACTAATGTCTCTTATATGTTAAAATTCAAGAATATGTGTGAGGTGTTTGGAAGTGAGGTGGACGCTAAATCAAATATAAAATGCGAGAGAAAAATGTAGCATTTATACTTTTCATCTCTGATTAACAAGTAATATTTTTATAAATAATACAAGCTATATATCCATTAAGGAGTTTTTAAAAAATCATATATATATATATATATATATATATATATATATATATATAAAAGAAAGAAAGCTGAGCCATCAAATCAGATTTATGAGATCCTTGATAAGAGAAGAAATGACATGGATGTTACAAACGAACAAACTCTTGGAAAAATGGTGTTGAAATGGTCAAGCTTTTGTGGAACGCAATTCACAACCATATGTTGAAAGCGTGGTGGACCCCACACCCACTACGTAAAGCGAATCTCAATCTCAATCTCAATAATTGTTGACGTACTACATTTGGATAATCTAGTACCGTGTGATCCTCAACGTACAACTCCACGGGAGTGAGAAAAACGTTCTCACAATTGTAGACTCCTTTAATTAAATAGGATCTTGTATTAAATACCTAGTCTGTTCAAAAAACAAAAGTTGGTATGGAATCACAATTTGCAGCTTGAACAATGCTTTATGGACACAAAAATACTGTACGAATTACAAATAAGTTTACAATGCATGCAATTGTAATTTTATTTTATTAAAAAGAAATAGTTAAAGTAATTAGTTAATATGGTATGGTTATTTGGAAGTGATTTTCAATTAATGTTATTGAGGTTGATATTAAGTGTAAAGTTTCTACATATTGAGAGAATGATGAGAAGGGACAAATTCTTAAAAGGCGCAAAGATTTCACAATATTGTCTTGAGATTGTTGGCATGTGCTTCTAATACATTCTCTCCTTTTGACTCCATAGCAAAGATCGTGTGCTAGCACTTAGAGGTGAAGTAGGCAAAATCCTTGCCACAATGCAAGTAGCTTCATAAAGCCTGGCGATAAGAAGCACTTATAAATACATAAATTCTAGCACCACCTTGTTATCGTAGACTTTAATTTGTAAAAGGAAATTGGAAATGATAATTGACTTATAATATAAAGATAGATGCTAATCAACAAAAGCATTTGAGAAAATATAGCTAAAATTTATCTTTCCAAATTAAGAATAATATTTCCAGTCAAAAAGATGGCATTGGCAAGGAGATAACAAAACCTTTTCATGTCAAGGTTATGGAATGCAAGAGAAAGTGAACAACCTTGGTAAATGTAGTGAAAAAGACCACATTTGTTTGACTATGAGCTATTGATATTAAGGCATATAAACACATTAGACAAGAGCATTTGCATAGACAAAAGAAAAGGAGGAATAAAACCAGGAGCACATAACATGACAAGATTGAAGGTCATTCAATCCTATCATAAGCTTTTTCAAATCAATTTTAATGAGATGGCATGTTGAGTTGAGTCTCAATCTCATTATATCCCCTCCATATAATAATAATGTTGTCAAGGATAGATCTCTTAATGAAACCAGTTTTCTTAAGATGCACTAGAGGGAGCAAATTATGAGTGTGTAATACTTAGGTTTTAATGATGATCTTGTAAGAGACATTAACAAAGGTGATGGTTATCTAATTCCAAGTCTACTCAAGATCACTAGTTTTAGGTATGGAATTGATATTTTTGTTTATTAATAATAGGCCCTAAAAACTAGTTTTGATATGCTTTAAAATAGTCTTGACATAAATCCTCATGACCAATATTATTCACCATTAGAACTTAGAGCTTTATTATTCAAATTATTAATGTTGCCTCATGAAGGTCTTGCAATGAGTGGTTGATCATGAGCCACTTGTTGTGAAGAATTTTGTTTACAAAGGACTACAAAAATATATTATTGTAAGGAAGGCTCCTACACAAAAAAAGGATTTTCAGCCTAAAACTATAAATACCCAAATTTGGATGGGAATACATTTTAAAGTTTGATGATTATTAGTGGCCTAATACATGACCATATGTAGTTGTAAGATAAAAAAATGTCGCCTCTTGGGTTTTAAGACCTAGGGAAACAAACTTTCTATGCTCCACATTCAAGAATGCCCTAGAGATCTCACTCCCAATATGGAACGAAAGAAGGAGATCTTGCAATAGGGATATCCTAGAAGTTGATTATAAAGTAATGAGGGGTTCACCGCCAAGCTAGTGCTTGGAAAGACAAATGAAGTGCAAGATGTAATGCTAAACCCTAATATGATGCAATCTTTCACTAAATGACCTAAAAATGCATGTAAAACAAAATAGAAAGTTGAAAAATGAAATGTGTGCACCTAGAAATCTGAAGATGACTGGATGGAGCTCTGAAATGTTAAAAATAGTGACTTTAATATTGATTGGGACTCATATGCCAGTCTAGGCGTATCAGCCCCAAATCTAGGTTTTTGTACAGGAATAGGTTTATGGAAAAAAGGGCATCCAAAACCACAAAATTCTCGAAATTGACCTAAACTGGGACTCCTATGCTAGGATTGGTGTACGAGTCCAGATAGGTTTTTTGGAGGCTTCAAAGTTTGAATCTAGTCTTCAATGTTTTCTCTTTCTATTCCACTTTGTTTCCAGATTTGAAACTTTGATTTTGAGGCTATAGGTGACTTTTTAGTGAAGATTACAACATTGCAAATGGGGAGACAACTCCAACAAATTTCTCCAAGCTTGTAACCTAATCTTTAATGATCTTTCAAGCTCCAAGATGCCTAGATCTGCAATCACACATGTAAAGAGAAAAAAAAAACTTGCTGATTTGTTAGTGAATAGAGATTTGCCTTAGTCAAACCCCTTTTAGGTAATTAAACCAAATGATGGAACAATGAAACATGGAACATGAAACATGAACAATGATACCTTGAATGATGCCTTGTAAATCTGCAATCTAACATGAAATGACCATGAAGGATGTAGATCTAGATCTTGAGATAAGTATATAACAATGCTTGACCTTGGATCTTAAATGCAACATCACAACACTAGCTCAATAATATGCTTGATGCTTTATAATCTTGACATGATGATGGATCTTGAATTGCTGCAACAAATGATGAATAATTTTCGCTTGGATGCCTTAGAAATGATCTTGAATGCTCTCTCAATGATCTTGTAAAGTCTTGGAATGCTTAACTCTTTCAATGTTTGGATTCATATCATGAATGTTTGATGAAATAATGATTTGAGAGCTCAATTATATAGGCAATCCATCCAAATGACCATTTATTAGATCCCAAAGGCTGACATAGAAGAAATTTGAATTTAAAACCCTATTTTTCTGCTTCAATCCTTAAAAATAGTCCAAATGGGACTCATACGACATCTATGGCATATGGGTCTTGTGATAGGGCGAAATTGCTTATTAGAAAATAAGATCCAAACACAAGAGAGCAAATAACAAATAAAGGCACCCTACACCTCAAGATTGGCCTAGTTGCATTCAAAACAAAGCAAAAGATAGTGAAATATTAGATATACCTTGTCTCGAATCAATCCTTTGGTTGGCCCTTTGATTGTAGATGGAATGTATGCTCCTTGATGGCAAAGATGTGAGATGTGAGATGCAAATGATGCTTGAACAAAAATGGATGAAAATGGCTACGTGTAGATTGAGAAATAAAATTGCAAGAGTTTGGCTAGCAAAATGATCTCTCCCTAAATGAGAGAAAAGAGGGGGTATTTATAGAGATTTTGGAAATCTCTAGGGAAATGGATGGCCAAGATTGAGCCACCAATGATCAAGATGTGGGGCTAAGGTAAGTTAAGAACTCACAAGCCCTCACATCTTGACATGTGGCATGTGATATAGCCCTAAAAGGTGAGGTGGACATGAGGTGGAAGGACAAGTACCTTCCAAGTACTTTGATGTGACCTTTCAATGATCACATGGGGAAGGGGAAAGCTTTGGGAGAATAAAAGTGAATTAAAAATTCACAATGATTGGAAGAATCTAGTGGATAAGACAAGGTTCCCAAAAGGTGGGAATTTGTCACGTGACTTGATGTGACAAGTCAAAGGTTCTAGAAGATGCATGGAAAAAGGGATCTAGGAGGAATAAATGTGAAAAATTCAGAAGGGAACCTAAAAAAAAAAAATTGGGGATGGGGAGAGTTGACCAAGGTACTAATTAGGTTTAACTTAGTAATTAGAGGATAATTAGGGAAGCCAACTTGCAAAAGTTGGAGGATGTGACACATCCTAATCAAGGATTAGACATGTGCACATCCTTAATGAAGATTAGGAGATGGATTAAGATTAGATGAAAATGACATGTGGGAATTAAATAAATGTAATATTTATTTAATTTATTTGATGAAAAGAGGATTAAGGAGGGTAAGGTATTTGATTATTAATTAAATACCTTAGGGATTTGACAGAATTAAAGATATTAATTAAATAATAATAATATTACTTAATTAACTCAGATAAGAGGATGTTTAGATGAAAGGTGATAAATTTGGATAAATTAAGTGTCCAAATTTGGATGTCTACATTTTGCCCCTCTTTGATATGGTGTTACGAAGTAGCACCATTTCAAAGAATATTAAAATATAGAACCCAGAAGAAGATGGTTAGATTGGGAAGGATGCCCCAGTCATCAAAGGGATGACTAGGAAGAAAGATGATGGGGGTGAAGATGAAGAGTAGGGTTTGAGGATGCTCCCTCGAGAGGACATGCGGGTTCTAGAGAACATGGGTGTGCTCTCGAAATGGATGAGATGATGCAAGGGGAGATGAAGAAGATGATGCAAAGTGATGGACAAGGTAGGAGGATAAGTGATTGGAAATGGATGAAGCACAAATAGATTTGAGGACAAATATGATGTTGCCCCAGTCAAGGTATAAGCCAAAAGGGGCTGATGATGGATGGAATGTTGTCAATGAGGGAATGAGAGATCCCAAAACAACATGAGGATAAGGAAGGATACATCCCAATGAGTGGTATTGATGAGGGAAGGATACATCCCAAAACACCACTAAAGGATAGGGAAGAATACCTCCCGATGAGGATGATGAAAGTGTTGTTGACAAGGGAAGGATACATTCCAAAACAACACTGAAGGGATATGGAAGAATACATCTGGATGATGATGAGGATGAGGATGAGGATGATTGGATGGGGGGATTTTGATAGATGATAGGATGGGGGATATATGCAAGAGGATGGAATGGAAAGTGAAATGCAATCCAAATGCAATTTTCCATCATCGGAGCACTAATTTTTTCTATAGCAAAAGACACGATACACCAAGGTATAAAGGACCAAGGTCAATTAGTGTCTAATGCATGAGACAAACACAACAAAAAAGAAGGCTATCCCAACACCCCAAAGTCACGATGACCTTGGTCGGGCTACGTATTGGGATAACCACAAGCACACAAGGATGCCCCAGCGTAACACAAGACCTCAGGGATCTTGGTGGGTACTACGTGGGACAACCGAGAAGACAAAGAAAAGATCAAGATACACCCCTATGTTGAATATTCAAAACACACCATGATATGATGGATCAAGGTGACCATGACAAGTGATGATAGGGAGCTCAAATGATAAACAAAATTCAAAAGCATCAAAAGATTGCAATCAATTTCAAATGTCCTTTGCCATAGGATCACGGGGATGGATGGGATTGATCAGGTCTGTTAGGAAGGATGCATCATGTTGAGACCGATGATGGATACTAAACTAAAAGATCGATATGATGTAGAATATTCAAAACTGATTGGATTTGATGATACAAGTGAATCTCATTTGTCAAGATCCAGCTAGATAAGGGCATAGCTTGACGACGCGACACAAGAGACATGACACAAGCTAGGAGACCTTGATGGATGATAAAGATGGGACATACAATAGGAACAAGAGATGAAGACTGATGATAGATGATAAAGGATCAGATGGAAAAAGCAAAAAGATAGATGATGGAAACCTGGGGGTGGATCAAATGATCTACCTTGCCTATGTGAAAGCACAGGGGCAATGTAGTTCGACGAAAGGTCAAAGACAAGTGATGGATAAAAGATGATGAGATAACCCTAGGTAAGGGGATAAAATGATTGGACTGACACGATGGGACAAGACAGACCTGTGGGATTGGATCGAAGGATGGTGACTATACAAAGCTCAAGGATGGGATAGTTATTCAAATCATCAAAAGATGAATTGGGAGGATGAGATGATGAATAGATGAATGATGAGAAAGGATAGGAGATTGAAAAGATGTGTAAAAGAAGCAAAAGTGATGATGATGAGGTAGATGGAATTGGGTTGCATGTGGAGTAGCCTATAGCTAGATACCAAGTACAAGGGATTATGAGATGGGATGAGGATAAGGAGATGAGGGTTGGGAGATGAAAAGGATTGGTTGGATTGATGGATAGGAAGATAAGGATGGGAAGGTGGATATAAGGATTGGTTGGATTTATGGATAGGAAGATGAAGATGGGGAGATGAAAATGATTGGTTGGATTGATGGATAGGAAGATAAGGATTTGGATGAGGAAAAGGGATGCTATGATGGAAGGATAGGAAGATAAGGATGGGGAGATAGATATAACGATAAGGAGATGAGGAGGAGGAAATGGAAGGGATTGTTCTAATGGAATGAATGATGTCTCCAAGGACTATATCACAAAGGAAGATAGATGCACCCACTCTAGATATGCCCTGTGTGAGGAGGCATGAAAGATGCAATAGGCAAATAAAGGAGCTAGATGGATGAAGATAGGATGCATGGATAAGGAAGGGAGATTGAAGGTAGTATGATGAGTGGATAAGGAAGGTAGATGAGTGTGAATGTATACTAAGAGGATTAGGATAGTGTGTGGATGACGGGAATGTATGCTAAGAGGTGTCCAAAGCATGCTTATATGTTTGCCCCTATCTTTATCAAGATCCCAAGGAGGATGGAAGGATTGGGATAAATGAGATATGCCAAACAGGATGTGTAAGCTCGGTAGGATGGAGGAGATGGATGAAAAGGATGTCTAGCAAGAAGATGGATGCATAGCCAAAAGTGTAGCAGGAAGCATAGCAAATGGAGGGAACGCATATCAGGAAGCTGCCCCCAAGTGCAGATGGGGATTTACGCATGACGCCTATTTTCCAGGTTTTCATCATGGTACTTATCCAAGGCGCGTGTTTTCCAAGTTTTCACCATTGGACGGATTATTTCTCTTTACTATTTTATTTTTTGATTTTTGATTTTTTTTTGGATTTTTTTGACTTTTTGGATAGCATGCGGAAGGAGATGGATAAGGATAGGGAGGCAAATAAGTGGATTTAGAAGACATGCGATAAGGATATGGATGAAGGACTAAAGCATCAAGTTCCATACGAGGTATTAAGAGCTCATGTTCAAACCGACTATTGGATGTTGGTACAACCTTAGGATAAATGGATTATGCTAGAGGATGAATGAGATGGATTTGATGGGGAAGATATGGGGGATAATGGGTGGGATGTTGGAAATGGTATGGATAGAATAATGGGGTGGATACGTGATGGGGAGATGAGTTCATGACCAACATTGGTGCATGTGGTGGTGGATGTGAAAAGATAAGAGGATTAATGGATGGAGAATGTGGGGATAATGGAGGAGATGGGATAGTGAATTTTGGGATGTAAGGACCCAAAACAGATTTAGGATATGAAAGGGGTGTATGATTAGCTTTTGGATTAGCAACCTTGGATGTTCGTACATATTTTTCATTTGATGGCATTGCATCTTTTTTCTTTGGGATCCACATGGTTTTGATCTTTGCTTTAGTGGGCCTTTGTGGCTGATGGGTTTGATTTGGATTTAGATTTTTCTTCACTTCACCATGTCTTTTAGAGGGGACATGGGGAGCTTTAGATTCATGTGGATATTTGGATTTATGCATTTTTCCTCTGGCATCCAAAGTGCTCGTACTAAAATGGGATGGGTGTGAGAAGATGGATGATGTGGAGTGATGGAGGTAGGATTATAAGGATTATGTGTAGATGGAGGATGTTTATGTATGTGCCTTTGTTGATCCTGATAAGGGGACATGTGAGAGGGATGCTTATCATGGATGACATGGATAGGTGTTGGATGGATGAAAGGATGAGATAGAGGAGATGATTTTGGGATATACGGACCGAAAGCAGACATAGTGGGTCGAGGGACATAAGAACCTAAGATGGATGGAGTATATGAAGGATGGGATATGGTGGATGGAGGGATGTAAGGACCCAAGATGGATGGAGCAGATGAAGGAGGAATATGGATGGTTGTTTTGAGGCAATACAATAGAGGAGGAGGGATTGCAGCATATGATTTGGTGGAGCGATGGGAAGAGTCGACATTTCTTTTGGAAAAGGCTCATTGAGGGCGTCTAGAGGTTGTACCAATGTGTTTAGATTGTGAGTCTTGGGGAATAGATCCAAGACCTTGCATGTAGATTTGTTCTTTGACTTGGATGGGCTCTAAAATACCTTGCTCATGAAGGCCTAGACCTTTTCCTTGATAGTTCATGTTCTTGAGCATTTGATCCATGATAGGATTTTTGTTATTTTAAAAACATGATGTGAGTCCATTATTAGGTGGGGGATGATGGGTGGTATATACACTGTGTTTTTCTTCTGCAAGGAGGCCACCATGGAAGAATGTGAGAGTACCAAGGGGATATGCAAGCAGTGTGGGGATAGCATTTTTAGGCGATGATGGGGGATCCTGAGAAGGAGATGATGGGATAGCAACATTTGGATGGGTGGTATCTGGAGAGGGAGTAGGGGATATGATAGGATTTGATTTTGTGGTAGCAGGCTCATGCAATGGAGACGGAGATGGAGCGGTAGAATCTTGAATGTCAAGAGGATCATGGGATGGAATGGATGGGGGACTGTGATCTTGCGGTAGACTAGATGGGATGGTAGGATCTTGATCTGGAGGAGGGGATATGTTAGCCTGCTTTGTATTAGACTCTTGACATGACTCATCTTGTGTGGATGGCAGGATGACAAAGTGTTGGAGAGACTCTTCAAGTTGGGGAGATGGAAGGATGGAGGATTCGGTGTAGTCATCGGAATGGATTTTACTAACACTAGGAGTGGGAGAAGTGGATTGGATTTGGGTGTCGTCGATAGGTTCGACAGCTCTTGGAGTAGGGGGTGGGTGTTCAATGGATTTGGTAGATGTGATGGTAGGAGATGGGGACTCACTCAGTGGATTCAGAGGATGTGATGGTAGGAGATGGGGACTCAATGGATTCAGAGGATGTGATGGTATCATCAATGATAGGTGTTGGATGGAGAAGGGTCTTGTCACTAATGACCATGGATGATGGGTTGGGATGGCATGGTTCCACGACTGCAATGTGTGGAGTGGGGGATGTTTACTTTGTTATAAGTCCTTGGAGAAACTTGAATACGCTAGGCTGAGATGGCGAGGTGGGAGTGGATGAAGGTTTATGGATTAGTGGACTAGGATTAGATGGAAGATTAAGACTGGATGGAGGATTAAGGTAAGGATATGGACATGGGGAATTAGGATAGGATGACATGGACAGTGGATCGTTGGTAGAAGATATGAGCGGCATGTTGTAATAAAGGTATTGGGAGGGTGGATGAGGATGGGAAGATGCAAGCGTTGGATTAATATAGGGAGATGTGGATGTTGGATTAGGGTAAGTTGATAGGTGTGTTTGACTAGGATAGGAAGGTGTGAATGTAGTATTAGGCTGAGCGGATTGGTATGAAAGATTAGGGTAGTGGGTACATGTGGATGAAGGATTGAGATAAGAGGATGTGGATGGGGGATCGAGATAGGGGTATTGTGACAGCAAACTAGGATAAGGGGATGATGTAGATGAAGGATATAATGGATATGATGGACATCCCTTGTCAAAGGTGGCATAAGGAGTGTGATTAGGCATAGATGAAGACATGATGGGATAACTCGATGGGGTGATTGGATTTTGGAATGTGGGTGGAGAAAGCTTACTAGCAATGATAGTGTCAAGGGGATCCATGTCACATTCTTCTTGATCGACAAGACTTTCATTATCGTCATTGACGTAATTAGGGTTTCCCTTGACCGCTATTGATGGAGGATAAGAATTCATGATGATGAAAGGGAAAAAAAAGGATGGAAATGGACTAAAGCTCAAATCGAGATTTAGGGAAAGCTCAAATCGAGATTGGATTAAAGCTCAGATTAGGATGATGCGATGATGCGATGGGATTGATTTTGAAAATTGGATTTGATTATCAATGGATGATTATGACACCAAATCTGCTTCGAGATGGAAGTAGATTGATTGGGTCAAAGGTGATTGGATAGGGATGTGATTGGATTGGATTGGATAAGATTGATCGATTGATTGATAAGATCGAATGATGAATTGGATAGTATGGTGAAAGGGACTATAAACCCCGTTCAAAGATTACCCTAGGTGATGTAGGACATTGATTGATCAGATTAAAGGATGAATGAACGATTGCGGCACCGAATCCACTTTGACATTGAAAATGGATTGATTGAGCCAACAATGAAGATTGAATTAGGATGGATGACAATCCTAAGAGGATGTTGATGATGATGGTCAGATCAGATACTTTGGTCAATTTGGATAATAACCCGAGACAAAGTTCAAGGGATTTGGATGATTTGATTGGAGGAATGAACGATAAAAATGGATGAATGAATACTCAAAACGAGTAAATGATTGATTGCAACGAGTAAACAGATGAGTGAAATGACAGAATGAGAGTTCAGAATGATGAAAGGATATGTTAAATGGATGAACGTTTACTCGGAATGAGTAAATGGATGATCAGAATGATAGAACCAGAGTTCAGAATGATGAAAGGATGTGTCAAATGGATGAGAGTTTACTCAGAACGAGTAAACGGATGAACGAAATGATAAAACGAGAGTTCAGAATGATGAAAGGATATGTTAAATGGGTGAACGTTTACTCAGAACGAGTAAACGGATGATCAAAATGATAGAACCAAAGTTTAGAATGATGAAAGGATATGTGAAATGGATGAAAGTTTACTCGTTTCGAGTAAACGGATGAGCGAAATGACAAAACGAGAGTTCAAAATGATGAAAGGATATGTTAAATGGGTGAATGTTTACTCAGAATGAGTAAACGGATGATCAGAATGACAGAACCATAGTTCAAAATGATGAAAGGATATGTGAAATGGATGAATGTTTACTCAGAATGAGTAAATGGATGATCGAAATGACAGAACGAGAGTTTGGAATGATGAAAGGATATGTGAAATGGATGAAAGTTTACTCAGAACGAGTAAACGGATGAGCAAAATGACAGAACAAGAGTTCAGAATGATGAAAGGATATGTGAAATGGATGAAAGTTTACTCAGAACGAGTAAATGGATGATCAAAATGATAGAACGAGAGTTCAGAATGATGAAAGGATATGTGAAATGGATGAAAGTTTACTCAAAACGAGTAAGCGGATGAGCGAAATGATAGAACAAGAGTTTGGAATGATGAAAGGATATGTTAAATGGGTGAACATTTACTCAGAATGAGTAAACGGATGATCAGAATGACAGAACCAGAGTTCAAAATGATGAAAGGATATGTGAAATGGAGGAATGTTTACTTGGAACGAGTAAACGGATGATCGAAATGATAGAACAAGAGTTTGGAATGATGAAAGGATATGTGAAATGGATGAAAGTTCACTTAGAATGAGTAAACAGATGAGCGGAATGATAGAACAAGAGTTCAAAATGATGAAATGATATGTTAAATGGGTGAACGTTTACTTGGAATGAGTAAACGGATGATCAGAATGACAGAACCAGAGTTTGGAATGATGAAAGGATATGTGAAATGGATGAATGTTTACTTGGAATGAGTAAACGGATGATCGAAATGATAGAACGAGAGTTCAGAATGATGAAAGGATATGTTAAATGGATGAATGTTTACTCGAAATGAGTAAACAGATGAGAATGGTAGGGTATGCCCCCTTGAGGAGGTGGGAGGGGAAGAAAAAGGTGCCCTGGCCAACTTCTCAAAAGTATGAAGTGGTATATGTCATCGGAAAGAGCACAAAAAAATGAGGAACTATTTTTGAATGGAGTCAATCGGATAAACAGTGTGGAAATGGTGGCCCCAAGAAGAAAGAGCAAAAGGTCAGGTCCGCCACAACATGAGGTCAGGTCCGCCATAGCATAAGGTCAGGTCCACCATAGCATGTGGTCAGGTCCACCATAGCATGAGGTTAGGTCTGCCAAAGGATAAGGTCAAGTCCGCCAAAGGATAAGTTTAAGCTTGATTTTTTGATGGATGAGTAAGGCAAATGACCCAAAATATAGCAAACATTGATAAAAAGATTTGGCTAAACTGAGACTGACTGGTTTTTCACGAGAAAGACAATTCAAATAGCACAACCCTAAGATTAGTAGAAACAGGTATGGCCAACAAAGTCTTCTACTCTAGGATGAACATGGTTGCTAAGGATTCCTCGATATACACTCGGTACGTGAGGCCCAAACCATAAACACCAACCCGTTACAAGCCTGAGTCAAGAACCTTAGCGAGATACTAAAGGCTCAGACCAACTCTTCATGTCATCCCGACGCTTCGCCAATTACAACGTGGTTGGATTGAGGTACAACTTTCGCTCTCCCCCCTTTATATACCTCGCCGGTATGCGTGGTTGGAATCATCCCTTGGGGTGATGAAATCCCCAAGCAGGTCCCACTAAGAAAATGGAAAATAGGGTGACTCAAAGGACTTGGAAAGCTACGATTTCTCATCACCCAGGATTTCCAAATGGCGCAAGGGGATTGGATACATCAAATATCTTTCCACAAGCATGCCAAACAAGGTTTATTGACTCCCCTAATTAGACTATGTGTCTAAGTTATTGAAGAAAAATCAGTAAAAACTAGAAATTTCACCTTCAAGAGGTCAGGTCCACCACTGGAGAAGGTCAGGTCCACTACCGGGGTTAGGTCCACCATCGGAGAAGGTCAGGTCCGCCACCAGAGAAGGTCAAGTCTGCCACCTGAGGTCAGGTTCACCACCGGAGAAGTTCCCAGGCAGCTTTCTCAAAAGTAGGGAGTGGTATATGTCATCAGAAAGAGCACAAAAAACTGAGAAGAATTGCTTTTCAATGGAGTCAATCGGACAAACGGTCTGGAAATGGCGGCCCTAGGAAGAAAGAGCAGAAGGTCAAATCCACCACTGGAGAAGGTCAGGTCCACCACCAGAGGTCAATTCTGCCACCAAAAGGTCAAGTCCATCACCGAAGAGGTCAAGTTCGCTACCAAAAGGTCAGGTCTGCCACCGGAAGGTCGGGTCCACCACCAGAGAAGGTCAGGTCTGCCACCAGAGAGGTCAGGTCCGCCACTGAAAGGTCAGGTCCGCCATTGGAGGCCAAGTCTGCCAGTAGAAGGTCAGGTCTGCCACCAGAAGGTCGGGTCCACCACCAGAGAGGTCAAATCCGCCACTCTGCAACTTGAACCTGTGAAAATGCCAAAAACAACAAACGTGCAAGAAAATGACCCATTTGTGGGTCCCATCGGGCGTGCCAAAAATGTGATAGGGTGAAATTGCTTGTTAGAAAATAAGATGCAAACACAAGAGAGCAAATAACAACTAAAGACACCCTACACCTCAAGATTGGCCTAGTTGCATTCAAAACAAAGCAAAAGATAGTAAAATATTAGATATACCTTGTCTCAAATCGATCCTTTGGTTGGCCCTTTGATTGTAGATGGAATGTATGCTCCTTGATGGCAAAGATGTGAGATGTGAGATGCAAATGATGCTTGAACAAAAATGGATGAAAATGGCTAAGTGTAGATTGAGAAATAAAATTGCAAGAGTTTGGCTAGCAAAATGATCTCTCCCTAAATGAGAGAAAAGATGGGGTATTTATAGAGATTTTGGAAATCTCTAGGGAAATGGATGGCCAAGATTGAGCCACCAATGATCAAGATGTAGGGCTAAGGTAAGTTAAGAACTCACAAGCCCTCACATCTTGACATGTGGCATGTGATATAGCCCTAAAAGGTGAGGTGGACATGAGGTGGAAGGACAAGTACCTTCCAAGTACTTTAATGTGACCTTTCAATGATCACATGGGGAAGGGGAAAGCTTTGGGAGAATAAAAGTGAATTAAAAATTCACAATGATTGGAAGAATCTAGTGGATAAGACAAGGTTCCCAAAAGGTGGGAATTTGTCACATGTGACTTGATGTGACAAGTCAAAGGTTCTAGAAGATGCATGGGAAAAGGGGATTCTAGGAGGAATAAAATGTGAATTAAAAATTCACATGGGGAAGAGGGGAACCTAGGGTGAATAAAAAGGAATTAAAAATTCCTTAGGGGATGGGGAGAGTTGACCAAGGTACTAATTAGGTTTAACTAATTAGTAATTAGAGGATAATTAGGGGTTAATGAGGATTAGAAGCCAACTTACAAAAGTTGGAGGATGTGACACATCCTAATCATGGATTAGACATGTGCACATCCTTAATGAAGAGATTAGGAGATGGATTAAGATTAGATGAAAAGTAATAAATTTAATTATTATTTGGCAGAATTAAATATATTAATTAAATAATAATAATATTACTTAATTAACTCAGATAAGAGGATGTTTAGATGAAAAGTGACAAATTTAATTATTATTTGGCAGAATTAAAGATATTAATTAAATAATAATAATATTACTTAATTAACTCAGATAAGAGGATGTTTAGATGAAAAGTGATAAATTTGGATAAATTCAGTGTCCAAATTTGGATGTCTACAGGTCCCACTTACATGGGACTCATACGCCCAAGGTGGCATATGGGTCCCACATGGCCTATTTTGATTGCTAAAGTGTCAGGGAGTGTGTAAGTTATGTTTATATGAGGTTTATGTCAGGATTTTAGTTAAAATATGTCTTGGGATGCATAATATAGGGTCTTAGAGGCCTGTCATAAATGCAAGAGGGCCCAAAATTCAATGTGAAAGTGCAAATAAATATACTTTACAACATTAAATTAAGGCAAAGTTGGGTCTATTGAGCTCAAAAGGGCCCTAAATCCTATGTGAATGTGGAAAACACATTACAACACTAGATTAGGTCCACTTAGTTTACAAACATCCTAAATTTAATGTGAAGGTGTAAATAAATACACTTTACAACACTAAATTAAGAAAAAGTTAGGTTTATTTAGCTTTAATAGGGCCCAAAAACTAATGTGGATGTGTGAAACACATCACAACACTAGATCAAGATGATATCAAGTCCAATTTATCATTAATTATTCCCAAATTAAGTGAAATTGTACCATTTCCAAGGGCGTACAATTTCCATTATTACAATAGCATAGAAAAAATAAACTTTCTCTCTCCAAATGAATTATAAAGTGATAAAATTATCTATTTGGCCTCTATAAACCTTGAAGACTTTATTGTTTTATGAGCTTGTTTGATCATTTTCTAAGTGTTTTTCCCCTTTCACCTTGTTGGTTTTCAATTTTTTACCCTCAAATAATTTTTTCACCCATTTCACATTGAAACAAACAAAAAATGGAACCCTAGGTCTAATTTGTAAACCTAGGATTCAAATTGTGTTGTTGTGGGTGAATGTCTTTTTCTATTGTTGCATTGAGATGGAGATCAACAAGGTCTTTAGATTGCCTTTCAACCATGAAGGTGAGAAAATCAAACCTAGATTTGCATCTTATTGAGTCTTGGAATGGATTGGAATTGATTTTCTATGATTAACCTAATTATATTGTGTGCCCTAATATAAGAAATACAATAATCCAACAACCGATAAACTAAAACAGTGAATTACAGGTAGATCTAGGAAGGGTAGGGGACTATGTACCTATCCTAAAAAGTTATTTACTTTGAATACAAGGAAAAAGTCACCCAAGGGTGTATGGGTCCTTATAGGGGTGTCTTGAAACTATTTTTGCAATCCTCTGATCAGATTCGAGCTTTTGATTCTTGGTTTTGAAGTCCTTCAATCACTATTAGATAATTTTGTAGGTGAATTTTAGTGAGTTGAAAAGATGTAGGGCTTCAATTGCAATGATGAACAATTTATCTTCAATATTCCTTCAATCCTCTTCAAACTTGAAATTTGCACACTCACAAAGAGAAGAAATGTTGTGTCATTTAGGGTCTTGCCTTGGTCAAACCCCATATTAGTGTTTCCACTTCCACAATGGCAATGGCAATGATAAAAATGAATAATTGATAGGAAGAAATGATGAATCAACAAAGTGTTGCAACTCACCACCCTTCAATGGCTTCCTTTAATGATTGAAGTTATGCACATCACTTCAAGGTCTTGGATCTTGCTTACTTGATTGCTTGAATTGCTTAGAGACCTGCAACATGGGTTATTCTTTACAAATAATGATAGCGTAAACACACATGAACTCACATAAGGTTTGACGTAATTTTAGGATCTTGAATTATTGCAATAATGCTTTGAAATGTTATTCATGACTTGCTTGATAGTGCTCTTAATCATAAGTTTGTGAATAGTTTTCTAGATATCTTTCAAATGATGTAATAACTAGGTATTTATAGGAATTTTTCTAATTTCCCAAAAACTAAATCACCAAATCTGACATTTGCAGCTTGAATTTTGAATGTTAAAATTTTGACACAAACATATTCAAAATTGGCCCTTGAATAAAAAAGGGGGGCCTATAGACCCTAGAACAAATGGTTCTCGGCTCTATTTTCTAGGACATTAAGTGTTAGGGAAAAATATCAATTGGATGCATTTGTTCAATATTTGTAATTTCTCAAAAAATGGTACAAATGGGATATAGAATGCATACTTTAGGAAATTAGGTTCTTAATTAGGTTAAATAATTTAGGTGGGGAAAAACATAGTGTGAAATTGTCAAGGGTGAAAATTTACGATGCTACATTTAGCCTCGGTACTTTAGTGAGAGTGTGAACTTACAATTAAACTCACACTAAAGTAGCAAATCTATGTCAAGAGGGATTCAATTGTCCAAATGTTGAAGAGATAGGATAACAATCAATCTAGGGGGAGTTCACAATCCCCCAATATCCAAGATCCCATAGTAGACTGACATAAGCACAAAGGAACACACATGTATGATATGCAACAAGACAACATACACATACATACAATATCAAAATAAAATGCAAAAGGAGGGTATAGATAATCATGAGCTAGTGAGCTATGTTATGCTAGGATCCACACCAAAGATGTTCATGACTCAATAACATAGTCTGACATTTTCTAGGTGAATCACAAACAAAAGGCACTACGGGCTAGTGAAGTCTGATATTGACTAGGTGAGCCCCCAAGAAAAGGTAAAATGAGAAACACGCTAGGTCTAGTGAAGCCTACTATTCACTAGGTGTGCACCCATGTCAACCATACCAAGAATTATACTCCCTGATAACTTCGATAAGGTGCTACAAAAATGATCAAGATGTTATGCCAATGCATCACTAAGTTCAATGCCTATGAATAAAGTGAAGAAAAAATTCCAATGTCAATGCATCACCAAGTGCAATATGTGTGAACAAAGTAAAGAAAATAATGACAATGTATGCCCCCACCTAAATAGATTACTAATTAATTTAAATTAGAAAAATGATAAATATCATACTATAAAGGTCACAAGATCTTATTTGGAAATCCCTATACCAATGATATGTTTCCAAATAAAGTTTCCCCATGACAAGGGGTTGCCCCCAAATGCAATACAATAATAAACACAAAGATTGAACACATAATGGATCCACAGACTGGGTTCAATATATTTCTTTTTAATAGTGATATAATAGGTCTCAAAATTGGCATCATTCCCTAAATACTTGTGGAACAACGAACACAATGGAGGAATGACACATAAAGAGAAGATAAATAAAATTTTAGGTCAACATGGAAGTGACCTAAATGTCTTAACATCTTGCATCATCCCCAAAAGGAAAACAAAAGAAAAAAATAAAAGGTAAAGTTTACAACATATAGAAGAATGAAGATAGAAATAGAAGAATGTCACGATAGGTTTGCTTCCTTTGTATCCTTATGCCAATAGAGAAAAAAGGGTCATCAAAAGAAAACTCAAAAAAAAGGCACACCAAGTAACACAATATAGGAGATCACATCACGCGCAAGAAAACACAAAAAATACATAAAATAAACACAAAGGAGTATTGCACATGCGAGCCAACCTAAAGCAGGTCATCCACACCCCAATCTTTCTCATCATATAGGGACGAAAAACAACTAGCTAAAGGAATTACAAAAAGTTCCATACTAAGAGCATCTCTAGGTTCAACATGTGGTGGATCACTCTCATTAGAAAGATCATCACGGTTTCACCCATCTAAATTCATTTTCTTTGAAAACAACACATTAAGATCATTATGGACGTGTTCATCAATGTTAGCAATTTCATCTTCATCATCCAAATTAACCACAACTTGAGGTTTTATGATAATAACAATTATTTGTTCTTGCTTTACTTCTTGTTTTACTTCCATATCTTATTTTGCTGAAAGTTGTAATTATTCTTGAGTAGTTTGTATAGATGTTTGATTTGCATACACTGTTTTATTCTTTTCTTCCAATTGATGAGCAATAGTTGGTGTGACACCTATGCGTACACTCTTTATCATTTTGGTTTCTTCTTGCATGGTTTTCAATTTGTGAGGGCATAGGAGTGGGTTTCTCAACCATTGGTCTGTTTTCTTCCATTAAGGGAGGAATTTAAGGAACCACCAGGGGTTGGGAAACCAGAGTCTCCTTAGGTTTATACACTTGTTTTACCTTTGGAGGCACAAAAGGAATCATTCAATTATCTCTTGGTATTTTAAACAATATGGGTGGAGGAACTAAAAAATATTTACCTTGGTTACTTGGAAGGGTCTTTGCTTTAGGTGCGGGTTCATCCATAACTGGTGGAGGAGGAGGAACAATCAAGGTCTTATCCTTTTCAGGAATATTGGTAAGAGATAACTTTGTTATGTACTTTTCCTTAAAATTTTGGTATGACCTAAAAAAGAAATCATCATGAGGCTTAATAGGTTACATAGGTTGAGGAAAAAAGAAATCTAATGAAAATTTTCCATAGGAGGACAAAAGATTAAACCCACTATGATGTAGTGTACAAAAAATTGGTTTTCAAATGGGAACTTTATGTACTTGTGAATAACCGATGGGATGATATTCATGGAACGTAACCATGGGTAGGCTAACTTCACAAGGAATTGGTCTGACATTGAGATGATAAAGAGTTATACATTTTTTTTTCTTTCAACTTTAAGAGGAAGAGTGATCGAACCTATTATAGGGTGAGAAAAACCATCATGAGTTTTCAACCATGCTTTTGATTACTCCTAAAAATATTAATAAAGTTCATGCACAAACAAGAATTCCTTAGTGATTGCATTCTCTACACACACGAGATCAATGAGTATCCTATTTGTAGGCTTGTCATTAATACATCCAATGATATGGAGGGTACCATCAAGTGCATGTATGGATGTGTCAATATGGGTGAAAGCAATGTTGGGTAAAAAAGTAGTTTGGCCCTTATGAGGTTGAACGTCTATGAGAGTGACCATATCTTTTAGGCCATCCTCATCATCACTCTTATTATCATTGTTATCATCATTCATGTCATCAATCTTATCAACATTCATCTCATCATTCTTAACATCACAAGCTTTCACAAAGTTGGATGAATGGTTTGACATTGGATTGGTGAAAATTTGTAGGTTTTGGTTAGGTGGGGAAACAAACGTATTCCCTTGATCATTAACACCACCCAACTGAATGTAATTAGAATCAATGAGGTCTTGAACTTGATGTTTAAGATGCACACATCATTTTGTATCATTTCCACTTGTGCAATGATATTGACAAAAGGCATTTGGATTTTAACTTGGAGGTAGAGGTTTAGTTGTGTCCATAGGTCTAATTAGAGGTAACCAAATTAAATTCTTGTTCAAAATTTGCAACATTATTGAATGAAGGGTGTCATGTAACTGGGTGAATTATTTATCTCATGATATAAATTGGTATAGGGTTGAACTTATGAAAAAGAATTGAGGGTTAATGTGGTTTTTTGCTTGAGGTGTATGTAACTTGATAAAAAAATTGTTTTGCTTCTTGAATGGTTGATAGTTTTTTGGAGGTTTAAATTAAAATTTCCTAGTAGCAGGAGATGAAGATGTCTCTTCATACTGACTAAGAAAATTATAATAATCATGAAGGGTAATACACAAACGTTTAAAGGATGAATATTTCATCAACAAGATTTCATCCCTTATGTCAAGTTACAATTTTTCAATGATACTGTTTGAACATCCACATCAGGGAGAGTAAGATTAATTTATGAATAAAGCAACTGATAGCACCCTATAAATTTTGTGACCTTTTCATTTTTCTTTCTTTTACATCTCATTAGATCAGATAATGTCATTGTAGGTCAAATGTTGACTTGGAAATGTTGGAGGAAGGCCTTAACAATTTCATTGAAAGAGTGGATTGAGTTATTTGGTAATGAACAAAACCATTCTAGAGCCATGCCTTTCAATGACCTAGGAAAGAGTTTATCTAGGAGTTTATCTTAAAAATGAAGTCACTACATAAGGCTCTATATGTCGATATATGATTGCTAGGGTCTCCTTTACCATTTTACTTGTCAAATAAAGGTATCTCAATGGTTTGTGGCATTGGGGTTTGTTGATGTGTTTTTTATGCACTTCTCAACACAAGTAGTGTGTAGGTGCACTACCTCTCTTGAAATACAATCTTCCACAATCAGATTGCAAAACACTATCCCAAGGTCTCTAATGTCAGGTCTTGACAGTGCTTGGAATATCTCAATTGTTTGATGTGATTTGCTAGAATAACAAGCGGTCTTACGGATGAGTTACAAAGCATGGGAAGTTGGGTTTGCAAATGCAGTTTCAAAGTGCTGGAAGTGAATGAGCAGTGTCTGTCCACTCAAAATAGCAAGCTGAAACTCATCAAGTTCATCTGATTTGGCTTCATGGTGATGCTTTGGATCCTACTCTAACCAAGGATTAAAAGAAACAACAAAAGGAGAAGGGTTAAGAAATATATTCTAATCCTAAGCTACGAATGAACAGTAACAATGGTGGCTGCTAAAGTAGACAAGCTTCCTAAACAGGGTTTTGCTTGGCCAAGAGAAACCTACAGTTGCACAAAACCAGTGCAATCTTCTAAGGACTACGAATTTTCAGATTCCATACACACATCATGCACATGTAATTGAACTAAGTTGTAGCAATGAAGTAATGAGCTTAGACTAGATTTGCAAAGTGACTCATCATCAATGAACCACAAAAAGCATGAGCTGGAAATCCATCAAATACTGAAACAACAATCACCATCACCACTTCCATTCAAAAAAAATAACACCTAAACTAATAGGGAAGTTGAACCATGCATGCAAGATGAGCAAAATCAAAGAGAACATCCATAAAATCATGCAATGATGTCTTCTATTACTACAAATGCTTTTTACAACAGCTCTCCAACCCTTGCAAATGAGGGGAAAGCCCCTATTTATAGTTTTCCAAAGCCCAAATGAATGTCTAGGATCAATTTGCAATGAATGACCCAGATTCAATTACATTAGGGTTTCACCTACCCCATAATATTCAACAATTTTAAAATACATCATTGTCTTTTCCTTGTTTTTTCATCTAGTGCCCAGGTGATGTAGAAATTTCATCATTTAGCTGATTGCCCTTTTACTATAGTAGAAACTGCCTGAAAGTTTCCTTCTTACTTGATGTGTTTGTAGTGTTCTTCCTTAGATCAAACAAGCCCGTCGACGATTGGCATCAATTGATTGGTTGCCCTCGATTCAGCCAGACATCTCTCTTATGCTTTCTTCAAGGCCACCGCCTTGCATTTTTGTCCTTGACTTTCTTGGCACAAGCCTTCTTCTAACACCGACCCTGTTGGTGGATGCTAGCGGGAGAGGCGATCATGAAATGAATGGTGAGAGGAGCTATGTGTGTTCCTTGTTCAACTTTCTTGATGGGTCTCCTGACAAACCTGCAGTAGGCTCCTTGAATCCTGTGTACATGAAGTGTCGTAAGTGCTTTCATACATAAATCAAGGAAAACATTATTCAAATCTTACAAAATCCTTGTTAGATCCATCCATGCATCGCCAAAAGATCGTAATATTATATTTGGAGCTCATTTGGACCATAAACATTAATGTGGGTTCGAGGGTGGTAGCCTCCCCTAGGGTAGAAGGACGGTGGAAGGCCAACGGCCAACGGTGGACAACATTCTGGGGGGCTAGGCCCGAAAGGCCGGAAGGACTCCAAAAGAATGGCGAAAGGCCAGCGGCCAACAATGGATAGCATTCCGGAGGGCCAGATCCAGAAAGCTGAAAGGACGCTAGAAGAATAGCGGAAGGCCAACGGCCAATAGCGGACGACATTCTGGAAGGCCAAAAGGAAGCTAGAAGAATGGCAGAAGGCTAGCGGCCAACGACAGACAACATTCCAGAGGGCCAGACCCTGAAGGCTAGAAGGACGACGGAAAGATAGTGGAAGGCCAATGGCCAACGACAGACAACATTCTGGAGGGCTGGACCTGGAAGGCCAGAAGGATGATGGAAAGACAGCGAAAGGCCAACGGCCAATGGCGGATGACATTCTGGAAGGCTGAACCTGGAAGGCTGAAAGGACAATGAAAAGATAGTGGAAGGCCAACGGCCAACGACGGATGACATTCTGGAAGGTCGGACCCAGAAGGCCGAAAGGACGACGGAAAGACAACAAAAGGCCAACGACCAACGTCGAATAGCATTTCGGAGGGCCAGAACCGAAAGGCCGGAAGGATGCCAAAAGAATGGCAGAAAGATGGCAAAAGGCCAACGGCCAAAGCGGGACAGCATTTAGGAGGGCCAGACCTGGAAGGCCGAAAGGACGCTAGAAGGACGGTGGAAGGCCAATGGCCAACGACGGACAACATTCAGGAGGGCCAAATCCGGAAAGCTGGAAGGACACTAGAAGAATGGCGGAAGGCCAGCGGCCAATGACGGACATCATTCTAGAGGGCCAAACCTGGAAGGCCGGAAGGATGGCAAAAAGACAACGTAAGGCAAACGGTCAACGACAGATGACATTCTGGGAGGTTGGACTCGGAAGGCCGAAAGGATGGTGGAAAGACTGCGGAAGGCAAACCACCAAGGGATCTCTGCAAAGGTGAATGACTTAGCGAAAATCAGGTAGGTGAATCTAGTCAAGGGAATTTTATCATTTGAAGGCACATGACCAATTTGGGCTTGGAAAATTAGGCACGCAAAATGAGACAGGAGAAAAGCAGTCTGTCGAGAGCAAAAAAAGAGGGGGGTCCCTACCTACAGCAGAGTGTGTGTGCAAAACATACACAACAAATGGTGATTCACTGAGGAAATGCTCCAGAGCATTTTGATGACAAACTAGAATCATGAACCCAAAATATCTGGTTCCGACCTTCATGCTAGGGCAAACAAACCAGACGCCCAACCAAAGGATCAAAACCACTAGCCAACCCAACCTTCAGTATGCTGAAAATCCAAGTGTGTGCAATTACATTAATTTCCATCCTTCAGTTGCTACAGGAACCCAAGCTCCATCAAGTTAAGCTACATAGTTTATTCCAACTCTAAAAGCATCCAGGAAATTGCCTTGCTACCGGTCAGGCATCCATAGCCCCAATGAGGTTGTCATTGTGATTCTCCCGAACATTGCTCTACTGCCAGCCGGGTGTCCATAGCCCTGGTAGAGTTGCTCGGATACTGCTAAAAAGTTGAATTTTCTCTTTCTTTTAATTTTTAATGTTTTCTTTCTTTCTTTCTTTTCTCTTTTTAGCTCTTTTATTTCAACCTGCAAGCATTGAAGCTCATGCTCAGGGTTGGGAATCATAGTGGCACTGGAGAATTTTTTTAGATTTTTCACTTAACTAGACTTCACAAAAGGCCCTACAGTGACCGTCGGATTCTTAAGATGTGTAAGAGCTGTAAGATTTTAGAATACGTCAGAGTCGGACTAAACCAACTTATCCTCTTTGAATCAACCACGCAGATCACTTGACACTAATAGAAGACCTTCACCATCCACTTTGAAGACTTGATTAGAGTTTGACAAAAAAATACGTAAAACAACCCCAGGCGATAAGTATGGTTGTTGTGCGCACAGGTGTGCCTAGCTAAAAGCAGTGGAACCTCGAGCAAAGTAGCAACAAAGCAAAAGCAAACAAAAGCAAACAACCTATGAAGAAAGCAACCTACATCAAACCAACTAATCCTAAGGAAAGCAGGAAAGCGGAGTATTTACATGAAACCTATACTACTAAAAAAATGGGCTATATACAAAGATATTTACAAAGCACTACGTTCAGGCACGACAAGCCAACATTAATGTTCATTGGATTTCGTAATGCATGCACGAGTAAACATGCAATCGTTATCGTTCTTAACCATGCAAATTTATTTTTATATTCTAAAAAAGGAAATTCAACGTTGCAGCATTCAAGTTCAATCACATCATCATGAAAATTCAGCAATTGAGGAGGCTCACTGAACCCATGGTTAATCCATAAACATGTTTGTTTTCCCTTGTCCCCATAATCAAAATAATAAGTGCAGTTATGAAAATTAACTGGAGCAAGGAAGGATAGAACCTGGATATCATCACACAGAGGTGGTAGCGTTGGACAGTTGAGAGCAAGCACAACATCATTGATCATTGCATTGGTAGCCTCGGGCGAGCACGGTGGAGGGTGCAACACTTTAGACATTAAACGTGCATAAGGCTGGGAGGATAGGGCAGCAAACAACTCTTCCAATCTACCAATGGGACCCACAACCTCCACTGGTTGTTCCTCAAGGAATTACACCTCCTCTACTTTGGTTTCCATTGCCCAAACCTGTTCTTGATTGCTGTCTTCAAGGGGCAGCATGCTGTCCCATCTCCTTTCCCAGGTGTTAACCTTATTTTTGTGATGTTCAGTGTCATGGGATGATGACATACACAAATCTATCCTATTGCAGCCATCTAAATATGAGGGAGGATCAACAACGATCAAGGCAGAAGAACTACCAATTAAGTCGTGTAGTTGACAAAGCATGTCATGTTTGTTGGCAGCCATCAAAATACCCCCACCTTTATCTTCTTCCCTTTTCTATTCATGCATCTCATCATGACGTTCACTCATTTCCTCTTGCTCACTATCGCTGTAAATGGAGAAGGAGCTCCTCTCCCAATTTAGAAACTCTAGTGCATCACTGTTTGAGGGCTCAAGGAGTATGTATTCATCGCTACCATCTTCTAGGATGTGCTCTTCCTCGGCATGAGCATACCTCCGTAGTGCAGCTCCCAATGGAAATAAGTCATCAATTGATGGCACCTCATCAAGGGGACCAAAGTCTACTGCACAATCTCCCTCCAAAGACTCACCAAAAATCCTATCGTTCATGGTGTGCAAATGCTCTTCAAAGGGAAGAACTTCTTGGTGACTTGTGGACAACATTCTCGCTTGATCTACTTCATCGCTCAAAAGTACGAGACTATATTGTTGTCCTTCTTCTATTGTTGTCCTAATATCCTCTTGAGGTCCACCTTCAGCCAAGTTGTCACTTGGCTCTGGCTCTTGGTCTTCTACTTCAATCTGAGTAGCAAGTAGAGGAGGTCAGGCGCTTGGCTGCTCCACTTGTCCTCTAACTTTTTTGATAGCCTCTTTGCACAACTCACATGCAAACTTAGAGTGTGATGAATCATGAATTCTGCACCAATTCGGTAGTAGTAGCACCTCCAAATCCACTTGGTATTTCAGCTCTGACCAATCCTTTGCTAATCTAGAGACGAGCTGGTCATATCTTTCTGTTACTGGGTCCTCATCATCACTTGAAAAAGAAGCTTGATGGTAAACAACCATGGCGAGTGGTTGTTCCCACTCCTCCAAACTTGCATTTTCAGATTCTCGATCACTGTCATTGGCGAAGGGGAGGCTTTCTAATCTAATTTCACTTATACCTTCGTCATCATTTTCTAATGCTCTAATGTTGTCAACCTTTTCTTCTTCTTGTTCTTCAACATCTTTGTTGGTTGTCCCAGCATGCACGGCTGCAAAATTCATTGGTTCATCTTCACCCACCAATTGCTCTTCTTCTGGAGTGGAGGACTACCCTTGATTGGTGGAGGGAAGGCCTTCTAAATTAATTTCAATCAGATTTTCACCAAGGCACCTTGTTGTCCTAGTGAAATTTGCCTCTTCATCCTAGTTTTCAACTTCAATGTTTACTGCTCCAACATCAACTTGTATCAAATTTCTTGGTTCATCTTCAATGTGTTGTCCTCTATATGCTAACAACTCTTCTGCCTCATGGGATAACTTCTCTTCATTGGGAGTTGGCTGCTCGAACTTGTTCGAACAACCCTTGGCTTGAGCGATGATGTTGTCACATGATGGACACATAAATTCTAAATGTGGTGCATTGTGAAATCTACACCAACTTGCCATTAGTACTTCCTCCAATCTTGGTCCATCCTTGCTACTCAAATGTTCTTTGATCAGCTCCTTGAACGCCTTGGCTGCCATGCTTGTCAATTCTTCCTTCGGCTCTGCAAGGGCTAAAGGCAAATAGATTTCTCAGAAGGGGATTTCTCCTTTCAAGACCTTTTCAATTCTGTTCAAAAAAATCAGACACCCCAACTCGTTGTGCCTGCGAGTGCAATGGATCTGACATCTATCTGCCAATGCAAACTTCTACAATGGCTTCTTCAGTCTCTTATTCAAATCTGCATGAAGCTAAGTGATGTCAATTTGTGCATGCTGCTCCATTTTGACTCAGCTTCTACTTGCCTTCACAAATTTTTGATTTTTAGAATTAAAAGAGATCTCCTTATCTCGGATTTCTTCTTTGAAAGTGCTCTTTTCAAAGTGCCAACTTTCAACTTTGTAGCCTCAACTTGTCATGCCCTCCTTCTAGCGCCAGTTCTGTTGATGTGTTTTTTATGCACTTCTCAACACAGGCAGTGCATAGGTGCACTACCTCTCTTGAAAGACAATCTTCCACAATCAGATTTCAGAACACTATCCCAAGGTCTCTAATGTCAGGTCTTGATAGTGCTTGGAATATGTCAATTGTTTGATGTGATTTGCTGGAATCACAAGGTGGTCTTATAGATGAGTTACAAAGCATGGGAAGTTGGGTTTGTAAATGCAGTTTTAAAGTGCTCGAAGTGAATGAACAGTGGCTGTCCACTCAAAACAACAAGCTGAAACTCATCAAGTTCATCTGATTTAGCTTCATGGTGATGCTTTGGATCCTACTCTAACCAAGGATTAAAAGAAACAACAAAGGGAGAAGGGTTAAGAAATCTATTCTAACCCTAAGCTATGAATGAACAGTAACAATGGTGGTTGCTAAAGTAGACAGGCTTCCTAAACTGGGTTTTTTTTGGCCAAGAGAAACCTACAGTTGCACAAAACTAGTGCAATCTTCTAAGGACTACAAATTTTTAGATTACACACACACATCATGCACATGTAATTGAACTAAGTTGCAACAATGAAGTAATGAGCTCAGACTAGCTTTGCAAAGTGACTCATCATCAATGAACCACAAAAAGCATGAGCTGGAAATCCATCAAATACTAAAACAATAATCACCATCACCACTTCCATTCAAAAAAACTAACACCTAAACTAATAGGGAAGTTGAACCATGCATGCACGATGAGAAAAATCAAAGAGAACATCCATAAAATCATGCAATGTTGTCTTCTATTACTGCAAATGCTTTTTACAACAACTCTCCAACCCTTACAAATGAGGGGAAATCCCCTATTTATAGTTTTCCAAAGCCCAAATGAATGGCCAGGATCAATTTGCAATGAATGACCCAGATTCAATTACATTAGGGTTTCACCTACCCCATAATACTCAGCAATTTTAAAATACATCATTGTCTTTTCCCTGTTTTGTCATCTAGTGCCCAGGTGTTGTAGCAATTTCATCATTTAGTTGATTGCCCTTTTACTATAGTAGAAACTGACTAAAAGTTTCCTTCTTACTTGATGTGTTTGCAATGTTCTTCCTTGGATCAAACAAGCCCATCGATGATTGGCATCAATTGATTGGTTGCCCCTGATTCGGTCGGACAAATCTCTTATGCTTTCTTCAAGGCCACCCCCTTGCATTTTTGTCCTTGACTTTCTTGGCACAAGCCTTCTTCTAATGCCGACCCTATTGGTGGGTGCTAGTGGGAGAGGCGATCATGAAATGAATGGTGAGAGGAGCTATGTGTGTTCCTTGTTCAGCTTTCTCGATGGGTCTCTTGACGGACTTGTAGTAGGCTCCTTGAATCCTGCATACATGAAGTGTCATAAGTGCTTTCATACATAAATCAAGGAAAACATTATTCAAATCTTGCAAAATCCTTGTTAGATCCATCCATGCATCATCAAAAGATCATAATATTATATTTGGAGCTCATTTGGACCATAAAAATTAATGCGGGTTCAAGGGTGGTAGCCTCCCCTAGGGCAAAAGGACAGCGGAAAGCCAATGGCCAACGGCGGACAACATTCCAGGGGGCTAGACCTAGAAGGCTAGAAGGACACCGAAAGAATGGCAGAAGGCCAGCGGCCAATGACGGATAGCATTCCAGAGGGCCGGACCCGGAAGGCTAGAAGGACGCTAGAAGAATAGCAGAAGGGCAACGACCAATGGCAGACGACATTCCAGAAGGCCAGAAGGATGCCAGAAGAATGGTAGAAGGCTAGTGGACAATGAAAAACAACATTCCAAAGGGCCAGACCCAGAAGGTCGGAAGGATGACGGAAAGACAGTGGAAGGCCAACGGCCAACAATAGACAACATTTCAGAGGGTCAGACCTGGAAGGCTGGAAGGATGATGGAAGACAACGAAAGGCTAACGGCCAATGGCTAACAACATTCCAGAAGGCCGGACCCGGAAGGTCGAAAGGATGATGGAAAGATAGCGGAAGGCCAATGACCAATGGCCAACGGCATTCTGGAAGGTCGAAAGGATGATGGAAAGACAGTGGAAGGCCAACGGCCAACGTCAAACAACATTCCAGAGGGTTAGACCTAGAAGGCGGGAAGGACGCCAAAAGAATGGCAGAAAGACGACAAAAGGCCAATAGCCAATGGTGGACAACATTCAGGAGGGCCAGACCCGGAAGGCCGAAAGGACGCTAGAAGGACAGCGGAAGGCCAATGGCCAACGGAAGACAGCATTCCGGAGGGCCCGACTCGGAAGGCCAGAAGGACGCCAGAAGAATGGCGGAAGGCCAGCAGCTAACGACGGACAACATTCCGGAGGGCCAAACCCAGAAGGTCGGAAGGACGGTGGAAAGACAACGAAAGGAAAATAGCCAACGACGGACGACATTCTAGGAGGCTGGACCCGGAAGGCCAGAAGGAGGGCAAAAAGACTACAAAAGGAAAACCACCAAGGAATCTCCACAAAGGCGAACGACTTAGCGAAAATTAGGTAGGTGAATCTGGTCAAGGGAATTTTATCATTTGAAGGCACATGACCAATTTGGGCTTGGAAAATGGGGCATGCAAAATGAGACAAGAGAAAAGCAACCTGTCGGGAGCGAAAAAAGAGGGGGGTCCCTGCCTACGGCGAGGCGTGTGTGCAAAACATGCACAACAGGGGTTTCAAAATTTTAAGTGGCAATGGGCTTCTTTTAACATATTACAATGGTTTTTCATTATGATTTTGGTTCAAAGTTGAGATTTTTTGTTGAAGTGAGGTTACATTTTACAAAAATTGGTTAATAATCAAATCATTGGTTGACATGGTTTGAGAATGTGATGAATATGGTGGGATTTTGTAAGTGCTTGGTTGACTACTATGTTGCAAATTTATGAGAGGGGATGAAACTTGAGGTGGCACATGTGAGGATCCAAAACCATAAGGATTCCCAATGGAAAGGCCTAATTTTGGAGTTATGCCAATGCTTTGTTGTATCGTTGAAGCAACAGTTGGATGTGTGTATGTAGGGATAGAGGCTATAGTTGTAGGGAGGGAGACTTGATTTCTTCCTTGACTTTGAGTGTATCCCAAAGCTTGAGTGCAACTAGTCATTGTAGGTACATTAGGATCAACTATATGGGATAGGCTACATAAAACCTCTAATCCTTAATCATCATTAATCATTTTACTCATGCTATCTATTATAGGGACCATTGTACCAACTAGATATTTATTACTCACATAGTCTTGAATTCTTTCTAAATCTTTATCTAATTTTTTAGTTTGTGTTTGAGAACATGGGAAACAATAATCTCAACATCCGTGAAAATGGGTGATTGTAAAGTTGTCATTGGTATGGTAGGATTAGAGATAGAGTCCAAAATGGGTTGATTATTAACAACACTTTGCATGAAAGATTTGAAAGACTCAGGATCCACAATAGATATAATAATAGCATGGGATGCCATAAGTCTACAACTACATCTCATTGAACTATTGGCAGTAGGACACCAGTTCGTGAAGCTCATGTGAGTTTCAAAACACTAAGTGTACCCAGGATTAACACTAAACTATCAATTAACCACAACAAAATATTCAGAAAATAGAACTTAGATATCAAAAGAAGATAAAGAATATAGTAAGAAATATCTATGAAAAAGTTGGTTGAGCCAACAATAAGAGGACAGAGGCACCCAAGGGTGTCTGTGTCTTGGGCAGGTTTTCTAGAAATTCAAAATCTGACTGTGTGTAATTCTACCTAAGGATTTTGGGTTGGTTGTAGATAGGTTTAACAATAAATATGTTCCAAAATTTACTCAATTTATATCAATGCAAGTTTGTAACAAAATGGGAAAAATAAATGACAAATTTCAATGCAATTTTTCTTATCTAAAATGCAAAAAAAGTGATTGATTGAAAGATTCCTATATCTGAAAAATGATGATTATGATGCAATTTTGAAACAAAAGAATGCAATTTTTTTTCACTTTTTTTTTTTTTGATCTAAATGAAAGATGCCTAAATGAATGAAATTAGGAATTCTAAAATATAGATCTGTAAGTAGACACATATTCAAAAAACAAAGACAAAGAAGTATGCAAAAGTTGGTCAATTCAAGTGAAAAGGGATAGAGGCGCCCAAGGGCATCCCAATCCTTGACAGGGTGTCTAAAAACTAAAAAATTTGAATGTTTATTACGTTAGGAACTAGATGAAGAATAAAAACAGAAACATAAATCAAACATGTAACATGAACACAATCACAACACAGGGATTTACCCTGGAAAACCCCAAACCGGGGAAAAACCAGCAATGAAGATCTTCATATTAACCCTCAGCCCCAACTGGGCTAAGCCTGGAGGCTTCAACCAGCCACACATACAATGGAGTCACCAAGCCATTATATAGACTTCCATACATGCAAAACCATGGGCTCAAAACCACTTATGGTTAATCCACTAACTCTAACCCAAGAGCTAGTTTAACCCAATAATCCCCCCTTTAAACTTGGTCTCGGGGTTAACACCAAACCCCCCTTCCACAAGCACATACCAGACCTTTCCTTTCAGGGATTGAGCAAGCCATACAAGGTCTTACAGCCATCAGCCCAAATACATGTATTAAATTTTACATACAACTCCATTACAATTTTGTTCTTGCTACAACTAGCCTTGGCTGTGGGCACCTGCATACAATGACTTTAACCAGGCAACATGCCTAGAGCAGCAACCACGACCAATTGTGCACAATCGAGAGAAATCCAATTTCATCTTGAAAGAAAAATAATACCTCCATCACAACTAGAATGAGTGCATTCACCACGTTGCTTCGTTAACATTCTAGCTACACACATGCTCAAACTTCTCCCATTCTCCAAGGCTCAATCTTTAGCTGATTCCTTTAGACTTCCTTAAGCTTGTAAAAATACCGAGAATCTTAAACACTAGGAAATATTACATGCATAAAAATGCAAACTCATGCAAGCCACATGTGTGTCCATGCAAGTACATGCAACACACATGCAAGTACATGCAACTCACAAAATTGCACATGCAAGCAAAAAGAAAATCCCAAACCTTTCTTTGATACCACTTGTTAGGAACTAGATGAAGAATAAAAATAGAAACATAAATCAAACATGTAACATGAACACAATCACAACACAGGGATTTACCCTGGAAAACCCCAAACCGGGGAAAACCCAGCAATGAAGATCTTCATATTAACCCTCGTCCCCAACTGGGCTAAGCCTTGAGGCTTCAACCAACCACACATACAATGGAGTCACCAAGCCATTATATATACTTCCATACATGCAAAACCATGGGCTCAAAACCACTTATGGTTAATCCACTAACTCTAACCCAAGAGCTAGTTTAACCCAATATATTAGACTATCTAAGTGTCCTATTTATGTGTGTAAATAGGTTTGAAAGTCACTATTTGTCCAAAAATTTCTCAAATTAAGACAATATGATTCAAATTCAAATGTGTAACAATGTAAATGTCAATTATGAATACAATTTTCAATGTAGATCTTACCTAAGTGATTGAAATGAATCCTAATGCAACCTATGATGTAAAATGAGATGCATTTTTTTGAATTTTTATATCTTTTTTGATCCAAAAGTGAAACCCTAAATGAGAAATGCAAAACCTAAATCTAGGGTGAATTTCAGAAGGTATATAATGTCAACAGGTTAGATTCACCAAAATGAAACAAAGAAAAAATGGAACCCTAGGTCTAATGTGTAAACACAGGATTCAAATTTTGTTGTTGTGGATGTTTGTCTTTTTCTATTGTTTCATTAAGTTGGAAGTCAACAAGGTGTTTAGATTGAATTTCAAACATGAAGGTGAACCAATTAGACCTGGATCTACATCTTATTGAGTCTTGGAAAGGATTAGAATTGATTTTCTATGATTAACCTACTTATAATATGTTCCTTAATATGAGAAATGCAATAATCTAGCAATTGATAAATAGAAATAGTAAATTGCAAGCAGATCTGGGAAGGGTAGGGGATTGTGTACCTATTCTAAATATTTATTGTTGGTTTGAATATAGGGACATAGTCTCCCAGGGGCATATGGTTCCTTGTAGGGGTGTCTTGAAACTATTTTTGTAGTCCTTTGATGAGAGATCTAATCTTTTGATTCTATGTTGCAAATTCTTTAGATCACTATTGAATAATTTTTTAGGTGAGTTTTCATGAGTTGACAAGATGTAGGGCTTCAATTACAAAAATGAACAATTTATCTTCAAGCTTCCTTCAATCTTCTCCAAACCTAAAATTTGTACACTCATAAAGAGAAGAAATGTTGTGCCATTTAGGGGCTTGCCTTGGTCAAACCTCATGTTAGTGTTTCCACTTCCATAATGCAAATTTCAATGATAAAAATGGATAATTGATAGGAAGGAATGTTGAATCAACAAAGTGTTGCAACTCACCACCCTTCAATGGCTTCCTTGAAGGATTGAAGTCTGCACATCACTTCAAGTTCTTGGATCTTGCTTACTCGATTGCTTGAATTGCTTGGAGATATACAATAAGGGTTACCCTTCACAATCAATGATAGCATAAACACACATGAACTCACATAATATTTGACATGATGTTAGGATCTTGAATTATTGCAATAAAGCTCTAAAATGTTGCTCTTGACATGCTTGATAGTGCTCTTGATAATAAGTTTTCCAATAATGTTCTAGATATCTTTCAAATGATGCAATAGCTAGGTATTTATAGACATTTTCTAATTTCCCAAAAATTATCCCAAAAGCCAACATTTGCAACTTGAATTTTGAATATTAAAATGTTGACACCGACATATCCAAAATTGGTCCTCGACAAAATAGGGGGACCCATATACCCTAGGGAAAATGGGTCTTAACCCTATTTTCTAGAACATTAAATGTTGGGGGGGGATATATCAATTGGATGCATTTGTTCAATGCTTGTATTTTCTCAGAAAATGATACAAATGGGTTATAGAATGCATAATTTAGGAAATTAGGTGCTTTATTAGGCTCAAAATTTCGGGGGAGAACATAGTGTGAAATTTTCAAGGGTGACAATTTACGATGCTACACACACTATTCACCCCTTGGTGATCAAGGAATAGTCATCCATCATGGAAAATGAATTACTAACAAAAGAAACAAGCACACCAGTTTCATTCATTTTTTGTGTCTCTTTTGTTTATCTATTTTTACCCATATTTTATTATTTTTTCTTCTTAAAGGTGAACTAGAAGCCTAAGGGAATATTTTTCCACCCTTATTCTTATACTCCTATACATAAGAGAGATTTAGCTTTTCCTATGATCTTTCTTTCGCTTCTTGATTCTTTAATTTTGAAGCTATATAGATGAATTATGGACGATCATGAAATCATCATATACATACATACATACATACACACACACACACACATATGGGTTTTATAATAAGGAAATAATTAGTATTCAAAAGCACATATTATTCCCAAAAACTCAAGACAAACTGAAAACCTCTAGGACCCTCTACACATTACCTTTATACAAATTTTACACTCATACAATAATAATCACTTCTATTTTCTCACCTTCATCTTCAACCTCATTATCACTTCTATCACACAAGGAGAATTTGATGGGAGCAGAGAAATAGAATTGAGTGAAATAATTGAGTCCATCATGTTGACTCTTAAACCACTACACAATCTCTACATGCTTTGGACCTTCATTGGATAAAAATTCAAAAATGTGTCACACTTTTATAAAGAAAATGACCAACACAAATGCAAATTTTGAACTTGGACAGTTTAAAAGTGATGATATGTATTGAAATTTAAATTGATATAAACTAATGAAATGTAGAACTTTTAATGTAGTTTATGTTAATATTTTTTTTAAAGTATTCACTTGCTCCTTCTATATTTATTGAGATCATATATTATAGCGATGATAATTTGATTAATACTGATTTTTTTGAGTTTTAGGTTATTTGTTTGCTTGCAGTTGATGAAAAATGTCATGATATTATTTGTATTTTTCTTTGATGGTTATTAGTAATTTTTCCAAGCATGCACACCTCAATTAGGGTCAAAGGATTGTAAATGAAGGTCCAACATGTAAATTAAATAAACAAGATGCAAGCAGCCCACTATCTAATGTACCCTTGTGAGAAATCATGACCCTTCAACTTCTATTGGGTGTTATGAGCAAATGAACACGCGGCAAATTGGCCTTGCACAAATTTAAATGTATAAATGAAATGGAAAACATTTGAATTTAAATATTTGAAGATCAGTTGTTCCCTCTTGTACCTATAAGCAAAAAGTTAGACCACAAAATCTAAAATTGCAAACGAAATATAATTTTGGTTGTTGTTGATTATATGAACCTTGAGATGTTCTCACATTAAACTCCTAGGTGTACATGATGCTATAACTAGTGTGCATGTGCTTGTTTGTGCTTGATATACCTTCCTAATGGCCTTCATCACCTTCAACATTATAGATTTTATAAACGTTTTTTCTATTTCTAGCCATTGGAGTGAAGTTTGAGTTAGATGAATACGGGAATATTTGAGGCTTGAAAAATAAAATTTGAATTTAGAGGATAGTAGTTCACACGGTCTTATACAAGATGATAGAAATATAGTGCACTAATGTCTCTTATATGTTAAAATTCAAGAATATGTGTGAGGTGTTTGGAAGTGAGGTGGACGCTAAATCAAATATAAAATGCGAGAGAAAAATGTAGCATTTATACTTTTCATCTCTGATTAACAAGTAATATTTTTATAAATAATACAAACTATATATCCATTAAGGAGTTTTTAAAAAATCATATAGACATATATATATATATATATAAAAGAAAGAAAGCTGAGCCATCAAATCAGATTTATGAGATCCTTGATAAGAGAAGAAATGACATGGATGTTACAAACGAACAAACTCTTGGAAAAATGGTGTTGAAATGGTCAAGCTTTTGTGGAACGCAATTCACAACCATATGTAGAAAGCGTGGTGGACCCCACACCCACTACGTAAAGCGAATCTCAATCTCAATCTCAATAATTGTTGACGTACTACATTTGGATAATCTAGTACCGTGTGATCCTCAACGTACAAATCCACGGGAGTGAGAAAAACGTTCTCACAATTGTAGGCTCCTTTAATTAAATAGGATCTTGTATTAAATACCTAGTCTGTTCAAAAAACAAAAGTTGGTATGGAGTCACAATTTGCAGCTTGAACAATGCTTTATGGACATAAAAATACTGTCTACGAATTACAAATAAGTTTACAATGCATGCAATTGTAATCTTATTTTATTAAAAAGAAATAGTTAAAAGTAATTAGTTAATATGGTATGGTTATTTGGAAGTGATTTTCAATTAATGTTATTGAGGTTGATATTAAGTGTAAAGTTTCTACATATTGAGAGAATGATGAGAAGGGACAAATTCTTAAAAGGCGCAAAGATTTCACAATATTGTCTTGAGATTGTTGGCATGTGCTTCTAATACATTCTATCCTTTTGACTCCATAGCAAAGATCATGTGCTAGCACTTAGAGGTGAAGTAGGCAAAATCCTTGCCACAATGCAAGTAGCTTCATAAAGCCTGGCGATAAGAAGCACTTATAAATACATAAATTCTAGCACCACCTTGTTATCGTAGACTTTAATTTGCAAAAGGAAATTGGAAATGATAATTGACTTATAATATAAAGATAGATGCTAATCAACAAAAGCATTTGAGAAAATATAGCTAAAATTTATCTTTCCAAATTAAGAATAATATTTCCAGTCAAAAAGATGGCATTGGCAAGGAGATAACAAAACCTTTTCATGTCAAGGTTATGGAATGCAAGAGAAAGTGAACAACCTTGGTAAATGTAGTGAAAAAGACCACATCTGTTAGACTATGAGCTATTGATAATAAGGCATGTAAACACATTAGACAAGAGCATTTGCATAGACAAAAGAAAAGGAGGAATAAAACTAAGAGCACATAAGATGACAAGATTGAAGGTCATTCAATCCTATCATAAGCTTTTTCAAATCAATTTTAATGAGATGGCATGTTGAGTTGAGTGTCAATCTCATTCTATCCCCTCCATATAATAATAATGTTGTCAAGGATAGATCTCTTAATGAAACTAGTTTTCTTAAGATGCACTAGAGGGAGCAAATTATGAGTGTGTAATACTTAGGTTTTAATGATGATCTTGTAAGAGACATTAACAAAGGTGATGGTTATCTAATTGCAAGTCTACTCAAGATCACTAGTTTTAGGTGTGGAATTGATATTTTTGTTTATTAATAATAGGCCCTAAAAACTAGTTTTGATATGCTTTAAAATAGTCTTGACATAAATCCTCATGACCAATATTATTCACCATTAGAACTTAGAGCTTTATTATTCAAATTATTAATGTTGCCTCATGAAGGTCTTGCAATGAGTGGTTGATCATGAGCCACTTGTTGTGAAGCATTTTGTTTACAAAGGACTACAAAAATATATTATTGTAAGGAAGGCTCCTACACAAAAAAAGGATTTTAAGCCTAAAACTATAAATACCCAAATTTGGATGGGAATACATTTTAAAGTTTGATGATTATTAGTGGCCTAATACATGACCATATGTAGTTGTAAGATAAAAAAATGTCACCTCTTGGGTTTTAAGACCTAGGGAAACAAACTTTCTATGCTCCACATTCAAGAATGCCCTAGAGATCTCACTCCCAATATGGAACGAAAGAAGGAGATCTTGCAATAGGGATATCCTAGAAGTTGATTATAAAGTAATGAGGGGTTCACCGCCAAGCTAGTGCTTGGAAAGACAAATGAAGTGCAAGATGTAATGCTAAACCCTAATATGATGCAATCTTTCACTAAATGACCTAAAAATGCATGTAAAACAAAATAGAAAGTTGAAAAATGAAATGTGTGCACCTAGAAATCTGAAGATGACTGGATGGAGCTCTGAAATGTTAAAAATAGTGACTTTAATATTGATTGGGACTCATATGCCAGTCTAGGCGTATCAGCCCCAAATCTAGGTTTTTGTACAGGAATAGGTTTATGGAAAAAAGGGCATCCAAAACCACAAAATTCTCGAAATTGACCTAAACTGGGACTCCTATGCTAGGATTGGTGTACGAGTCCAGATAGGTTTTTTGGAGGCTTCAAAGTTTGAATCTGGTCTTCAATGTTTTCTCTTTCTATTCCACTTTGTTTCCAGATTTGAAACTTTGATTTTGAGGCTATAGGTGACTTTTTAGTGAAGATTACAACCTTGCAAATGGGGAAACAACTCCAACAAATTTCTCCAAGCTTTTAACCTAATCTTTAATGATCTTTCAAGCTCTAAGATGCCTAGATCTGCAATCACACATGTAAAGAGAAAAAAAAACTTGCTGATTTGTTAGTGAATAGAGATTTGCCTTGGTCAAACCCCTTTTAGGTAATTAAACCAAATGATGGAACAATGAAACATGGGACATGAAACATGAACAATGATACCTTGAATGATGCCTTGTAAATCTACAACCTAACATGAAATGACCATGAAGGATGTAGATCTAGATCTTGAGATAAGTATAGAACAATGCTTGACCTTGGATCTTAAATGCAACATCACAACACTAGCTCAATAATATGCTTGATGCTTTATAATCTTGACATGATGATGGATCTTGAATTGCTGCAACAAATGATGAAGAATTTTCGCTTGAATGCCTTAGAAATGATCTTGAATGCTCTCTCAATGATCTTGTAAAGTCTTGGAATGCTTAACTCTTTCAATGTTTGGATTCATATCATGAATGTTTGATGAAATAATGATTTGAGAGCTCAATTATATAGGCAATCCATCCAAATGACCATTTATTAGATCCCAAAGGCTGACATAGAAGAAATTTGAATTTAAAACCCTATTTTTCTGCTTCAATCCTTAAAAATAATCCAAATGGGACTCATATGACATCTATGGCATATGGGTCCCACATGGCCTATTTTGATTGCTAAAGTGTTGGGGAGTGTGTAAGTTAAGTTTATATGAGGTCTATGTCAGGATTTTAGTTAAAATATGTCTTGGGATGAATAATATAGGGCCTTAGGGACTGGTCATAAATGCAAGAGGGCCCAAAATTCAATGTGAAAGTGCAAATAAATATACTTTACAACATTAAATTAAGGAAAAATTAGGTCTACTTAGCTCAAAAGGGCCCTAAATCCTATGTGAATGTGGAAAACACATTACAACACTAGATTAGGTCCACTTAGTTTACAAGCCTCCTAAATTTAATGTGAAGGTGTAAATAAATACACTTTACAACACTAAATTAAGAAAAATTTATGTTTATTTAGCTTTAATAGGGCCCAAAACCTAATGTGGATGTGTGAAACACATCACAACACTAGATCAAGATGATATCAAGTCCAATTTATCATTAATTATTCCCAAATTAAGTGAAATTGTACCATTTCCAAGGGCATACAATTTCCATTATTACAATAGCATAGAAAAAATAAACTTTCTCTCTCCAAATAAATTATAAAGTGATAAAATGATCTAGTTGGCCTCTATAAACCTTGAAGACTTTGTTGTTTTATGAGCTTGTTTGATCATTTTCCAAGTTTTTTTCCCCTTTCACCTTGTTGGTTTTCAATTTTTTACCCTCAAATAATTTGTTCACCCATTTCACACTAAAACAAACAAAAAATGGAACCCTAGGTCTAATGTGTAAACCTAGGATTCAAATTGTGTTGTTGTGGGTGTTTGTCTTTTTCTATTGTTGTATTGAGATGGAGATCAACAAGGTGTTTAGATTGTCTTTCAACCATGAAGGTGAGAAAATCAAACCGAGATTTGCATCTTATTGAGTCTTGGAATGGATTGGAATTGATTTTCTATGATTAACCTAATTATATTGTGTGCCTTAATATGAGAAATACAATAATCCAACAGCTGATAAACTAAAACAGTAAATTACATGCAGATCTAGGAAGGGAAGGGGACTATGTACCTATCCTAAAAAAAATTCACTTTGAATATAATGACAAAGTCACCCAAGGGTGTATGGGTACTTGTAGGGGTGTCTTGAAACTATTTTTACAATCCTCTGATCAAATTTGAGCTTTTGATTCTTGGTTTTGAAGTCCTCAAATCACTATTAGATAATTTTGGAGGTGAATTTTAGTGAGTTGACAAGATGTAGGGCTTCAATTGCAATGATGAACAATTTATCTTCAATCTTCCTTCAATCCTCTTCACACTTGAAATTTGCACACTCATAAGGAGAAGAAATGTTGTGCCATTTAGGGTCTTGCCTTGGTCAAACCCCATATTAGTGTTTCCACTTCCACAATGGCAATGGCAATGATAAAAATGAATAATTGATAGGAAGAAATGATGAATCAACAAAGTGTTGCAACTCACCACCCTTTAATGGCTTCCTTTAATGATTGAAGTTATGCACATCACTTCAAGGTCTTGGATCTTGCTTACTTGATTGCTTGAATTGCTTAGAGACCTGCAACATGGGTTATTCTTTACAAATAATGATAACGTAAACACACATGAACTCACATAAGGTTTAATGCAATTTTAGGATCTTGAATTATTGCAATAATGCTTTGATATGTTATTCTTGACTTGCTTGATAGTGCTCTTAATCATAAGTTTGTGAATATTTTTCTAGATATCTTTCAAATGATGTAATAACTAGGTATTTATAAGCATTTTTCTAATTTCCGAAAAACTAAATCACCAAATTTGACATTTGCAGCTTGAATTTTGAATGTTAAAATGTTGACATAGAAATATTCAAAATTGGTCCTTGAATAAAAAAAGGGGGGCCTATACACCCTAGAACAAATGGTTCTTGACTCTATTTTCTAGGACATTAAGTGTTAGGGAAAAATATCAATTGGATGCATTTGTTCAATAGTTGCAATTTCTCAAAAAATGGTACAAATGGGATACATAATGCATACTTTAGGAAATTAGGTTTTTAATTAGGTTCAATAATTTAGGTGGGGAAAAACATAGTGTGAAATTGTCAAGGGTGAAAATTTACGATGCTACATTTCACTAATGTACTTTAGTGAGAGTGTGAACTTACAATCAAACTCACACTAAAGTAGAAAATCTATGTCAAGAGGGATTCAATTGTCCAAATGTTGAAGAGATAGGATGACAATGAATCTAGGGGGAGTTCACAAGCCCCCAAGATCCAAGATCCCATAGTAGACTGACATAAGCACAAAGGAACACACATGTATGATATGCAACAAGACAACATACACATACATACAATATCAAAACGAAATGCAAAAGGAGGGTATAAATAATCATGAGCTAGCGAGTTGTGTTATGCTAGCATCCACACCAAAGGTGTTCATGACTCACTCAATAACAAAGTATGACATTTTCTAGGTGAATCACAAACAAAAGGCACTACGGGCTAGTGAAGTCTAATATTCATTAGGTGAGCCCCCAAGAAAAGGTAAAATGAGAAACACGCTAGGTCTAGTGAAGTCTACTATTCAATAGGTGTGCACCCATGTCAACCATACCAAGAATTATACTCCCTGATAACTTTGATAAGGTGCTACAAAAATGATCAAGATGTTATGCCAATGCATCACTAAGTTCAATGCCTATGAATAAAGTGAAGAAAAAATGCCAATGCCAATGCATCACCAAGTGTAATATGTGTGAACAAAGTGAAGCAAATAATGCCAATGTATGCCCCCACCTCAAAGAGATTACTAATTAATTTAAATTAGAAAAATGATAAATACCATACGATAAAGGTCACAAGATCTTATTTGGATAGCCCTATATCAATGATATGTTTCCGAATAAAGTTGTTCCACGACAAGGGGTTTCCCCCAAATGCAATACAATAATAAACACAAAGAGTGAACACATAAGGGATCCACAGACCCGGGTCAGTATATGTCTTTTTAATAGTGATATAATAGGGATCAAAACTAGCATCATTCCCTAAATACTTGTGGAACAACGAACATAATAGAGGAATGGCACATAAAGAGAAGATAAATAAACTTTCGGGTCAACATGGAAGTGACCTAAATGTCTTAACATCTTGCATCATCCCCAAAAGGAAAACAAAAGAAAAAAATAAAAGGTAAATATTACAACATATAGAAGAATGTCACGATAGGTTTGTTTCCTTTGTATCTTTATGCCAATAGAGGAAAAAGGGTCATCCAAAGAAAACTCAAAAAAGAAAAGGCACACCAAGTAACACAATATAGGAGATCACATCACGCGCAAGAAAACACAAAAAATACATAAAATAAACACAAAGGAGTACTGCACATGCGAGCCAACCTAAAGCAGGTCATCCACACCCCAATCTTTCTCATCATATAGGGAAGGAAAACAACTAGCTAAAGGGCCTACATCAAGTTCCATACTAAGAGCATCTCTAGGTTCAAGACATGGTGGATCACTCTCAACGAAAGATCATCGCGGTTTCCCCCATCTAAATTCATTTTCTTTGAAAACAACACATTAAGATCATTATGGACTTGTTCATCAATGTTAGCAATTTCATCTTCATCATCCAAATTAACCACAACTTTAGGTTTTATGATAATAATAGTTATTTGTTCTTGTTTTACTTCCATATCTTGTTTTGGTGAAAGTTGTAATTCTTCTTGAGTAGTTTGTATAGGTGTTTGATTTTCATACTCTATTTTATTCTTTTCTTCCAATTGATGAGCAATACTTGGTGTGACACCTATGCCTACACTCTTTAGCATTTTGGTTTCTTCTTGCATGGTTTTCAATTTGTGAGGGCATAAGAGTGGGTTTCTCGACCATTAGTCTCTTTTCTTCCCTTAAGGGAGGAATTGAAGGAACCATTAGGGGTTGGGAAACCACTGTCTCTTTAGGTCTAGACACTTGTTTTACCTTTGGAGGCACAAAAGGAATCATTCAATTATCTCTTGGTATTTTAAACAATATGGGTGGAGGAACTACTGTAATGCCCCGTCTTGTAACCTAAAGAATGATGCATTGACTACAAAAGTGTAATATTTTTTTTTTAAAGTGTAGTCATTTACTTATTTAATTGCAAACATTCCCTAAGTAACGCGACAACACATTACATGAAATTCCCATAGATGACAATAATATTTAACATAACATGTATTTAATTTTCATAAACTTAAAAGTATACATTGAATAACATTTAAATTACATAAATGAAAGTATAATGTACATAAAGGATTCTTTCTTACATTGCATTTGAAATAACATTACATTACTCATTTTCCAAATGAGGTAGGTCAAATAAAAGTTTACAATTACATATTACAAATGTTCACCTCATTAAAAAAAAACTGAGGAATGATACATATATAAAGTTTTCCACTGATACAAATAAGAAAGTACATTTATCCACATACGAGCTCTCCATCCAAGAAGTACTTGTTTCCACAAACAAGAAATGGGGACCCAACGGAGTAAGGTGCACGTTCCACCCAACCATGTGGTACCCGTAGGTCCACCCCTCATGCTAGGAGATAGTAAAAAGGTTCCCTAGACATAACCTACAAACCCTAGACACAAGTAAAACCATAGACAAACTATACAAGTACAAACTTAACTTATGGTTACATTGCTTCTAGAACATAATGATCAAATATACTAAGTTCACAAGGACACTGCTATTATAGGTGGAGTGTCATCACAATGTTGCATAGGTTACCTAGGTGTTTCTTCCTAGGTTCCGGCCCCCAACTTGGGTTACCCTGGTAACCTCTTACGAAACCCGGCCCCACATGCAAACTGTTGTGGTATCGGATATCTTTTAAAATAACAAGATATTGATTTTCCATTCCAGGCCTTCTCAACTCATTCTCAAGACTGAACTAGCCCTTGATTCCATGAGTGAGGCATAATTAATCCAGTTAAATATTTTAGAATACCCAATGTGTTGATTTAGTTTTCACTGATTAACTAATTCTACATGACTTACCCTGGCACCACTTTGTGTGTCAGCCCTCATAAAGGGCCACTCCCCTAAAAATAACACAAGGAATCTAAGTCCACTAACTAAGGTATGCAAAGTGCACATAACTCAACATATAATACTAAACATATCACAATGAACAACACATCTTGTTCATAGAACTAGGTGTCCAAAAACTATACAAAACCATGTGCACTACCCGAGTTAACTCAAAAGATTGTATTTAAACAAATAACAACTCCCACACTAAACAAACTTATCTAGAAGACTTGTAATCTAATATAATCTCAATTGTCCAATAAGAGAGAAAATACAATTTAAAGCAATTCAGGGATAATAAACATCTAATTTTAGGATTTACTAAATCCAATCAAGTTAGTTAGAAATAGCATGAAAATAAAACAACTTGATTATAGTTCTTTTCTCAAAAAATAAAAGAAATTGTAATAATTAATCTAATTTTGATTTTCTCAATTTCACATAAAAATAAATACCAATTTTTCTCTTTCAATCTTACTATTTTAAAAATAGTTGACATCATACTTTACATGCATTTTAAATAAAAGAAAATCTTATTTTAATACTAAAACTATTTTCTCAATAATACAATAAATGTATATATACATGCATACACACACACATATATATAATATATTTAATATTTAAATTAAAATACTTCAAAACTCGAGATTAATAAATAATTGAAAATTCATAAAATAACTCAAAATTCATAAAATGAATCATATTGCAAATAGGGTTTATCAGATTGTGTAATACATAGTCACGTCAGCTGTTATACACAACCTACCTCGTATGGGGTAGCGGCTATGTTGGCAGCCGTCGCTGCCTGTGAGGGCAGCGCCGACTGCTTCCATAGTCGTCGCCCTATATGGGGGCGGCTGTGGGGGTAGCCCCTATGGCCCCTTGCCCTTATACTCTATAAATAAATTTTATTCAAAACCTCATATGGTATAAACTCTGTGCTTTTTCTTAATTCCATTTTTCTTCAATTTCAAATCCCAATTCGCTCGTACGACGATTCCTCAAAAACCCTTTTTTTTATAAAATTTATTTGAAATATATACAGGATTTCAAAATGCATAAGTTGTATAACTATGCATATATATATATATACATATTAACAATAAACCAATCAAATTCCTCAAGAAGAACAAATTTTAAATAAAAAATTTCTATAGAAAGATTTGATCACATAATATAGAAGTTTTCAATTTTGGGTTTACAATTTTTGTACCAAATAAGTATTTCACTCACAACTAAATTCTCAAATTCTTTTCTACAGTCATCACAGAGATTTCTTTTGTTTTCTTTTGAAACTATTCATTTGTTTAACAAAAAAAACCTTCTGGGTTGCTCTCTAATTTCACTATAAAATCTTGTTTTGATATTTAACACAGAGAGGTAACAAATTTTCTACAAAATATTTTACCAAAAGAGGAATAAAATTTTTAATATAAAGTTCTTCTACAGGCAATCTTTTAAATTAACACATTTAAACAAAACCTCCACAAAACTAATTCTTTACACAGGAAATCCTTTCAAAAGAAAATAAACTAAATAAATAAACTGTAAGGAACCTGTTTCCTATAGCTTTAAATTGATTGTTGAAGAAAATGCGTTGTCTGCTGCATGCAACTTTCAAAGCCTTTTCAAATCACCACTTTACAGAAGAATGCAAATACTGAACAAATATCTATCCGAGAACCTCTTCTAGAAATATAAATAAAAAACCCAATAAAATCACAATAATTTTTCCAACAGTTCTCTGTACTTTTCATTTCCCGTGAAGAGTTTTCTTGTTTTCCCCAAATCCCATAATATCTTCTCCGAGAGAATTCTCAACAAGAAAATTTGCAATAAATTTAACACACATGGCAAAGAAGAAAAATATCTTCTAACAAACTCACAGATTCTTTTCTTTCCTCAATTATCAAAAAATCAATTTATTTTAAAGAATTAAAAATTCAAAAAACAAATTTCCTTTTTATTTTATTTCATATTTAAAATTTCATTTCCCTCAAAACGTTTAAAGAATATTTTAACTATTTTCTCAAATAAAAGTAACTTTAATTAATTAATTAATTAATTTAATAAAATAACTTTAATCACAATGATTAAATTATTTAACCAAATAAACTAATTTAATTAATTAAATAGAATATAAATTTTTTATCTAAAATATGTACAATTAATTAAAATAAGCATTAAATTAAAAAGAACATTAATCTACCATTAAATTCACAAAATTAACCTTTCATAACAAATAATCCAAACAGACATAGACGAAACATCTAGAAATACCAGACCTAAACTGACAACATACTGTGACTAGGTTTGATACTAGACTAGGAAAAACCTTGTTACTACCTCCCAATCAACATTACCATTGAGTCTTGACACGCTCAGACCTATGAAGCCAGGTGGAGTCAGTGTCATGTACCTGCAATCCTGCAATCAGACAAATAACATACATATATATAATCCATGATTCAAACACACCGTGGGGAGAAAATCACAGAAATCACAGGGCACTCGCAAGCGAGTGATGCAACTCCGTTCTCCTCACCAATACAATATCACATCAGACTGACAAAGTAAATAACAATTAATCTACCATAAACATATAGATAGCAGTAACATCTGAAGTAAACATCTATGCTAATATAAAGCATGTCAGAATTAATAACCACCATACAATGTATCATCACATCACAAAATAAATCCACTATCACCCTAATGTCAGCGATCAATACATCAAAACAAAGTACCAGGGTCTATCAAAGTGAAAACATGCTAACAGAAAACATAAGCAAAATGGAGGGGTACTACATCCTCCCCCCTAGGATCAGGCTTACTCCTGGAAGCCTGTAAATAGAAAACAGATAACACACACATCTAGAATACGTTCTCCCATGAAATAGAAGACTAGCCACTAGGATCCCACTAGATCTGCACTCGTTCAACTTCTCGACCCCTGAGGATCAACTCCCGACGTTGAAGGATGTGCATGGTTTCCAAAGAATGATGCCAGTCCTCCACCAGGAACCTCTCCAACTACACCCTGGTGCTCATCCTGGTGGTTATTCACCATGGTAAACACCCTATGTGACTTGCTTGCATCTCCTACGGTCAACTCTGAAGTCGCCGATCTCTGACTGCACCCAGAAGTACCCTTTTGAGGACACTAATGAGCAATGTGACCCTGTTGGCCACAATTAAAACATTCTATACTCCTTATGAATCCTCTAACACCTGAAGGTACACTAGACTGTGGAAAACTACCTCCACTAACTGTAGATTGAAAACTCTGTACAGGCTGATCAAAATGATCACATTGAACTTGCTGCCAACTCTGATCTCTCTCATTCTAAAACCAACCACCACCATGTTGAGACCGAAAATTGTTACCATGTTGAGGCTGAGTATTCTTATTCTTTTGAGGATTACGCTTCTACTATTGCTATCCACCCTTAGCGGGTGTTTGTTGGTTCCTGGAGGAACCTCCTGTCTGTATTTGACCCCCTCGTGGACCAAAACCTGCTATAGGTGCACTACCTATTTGGACACCTGTATGTCCACCCAATGTAAGAGTCAGATTTTCTTCCACAATGCGTGCTTTCTCAACTACAACTTCCATAGTCTTCGGTTTGAAGACTCTAACTCCTCTACTAATGAGGGCATTCAAACCCCTAATAAAATGTTGTACCAGCATCACCTCATCATCTCTAATTCCTACATATTGTTTGAGTTCATAAAATATGCGTTCATACTGCTCAACAAATAGAGCCATTTGACACAAATCGTGAAACTCATCAGCTCGTCGTTGCCTCCAATGTTCAGATAAGAACCATGCTCTAAACCTCTCCAAGAACATCTCCCAAGAAACTGACCCAATCTCTAAATGGAGCTTCTGCTCCTCCAAATGCCACCAAGTAGAGGCAAAACCTCTCAGATGCATGATGGCACATCTAGCTTGGGTATTGCTACCGTATGGGTGCATAGCAAAAAATCTACCCAAGTCTAATAACTAGGTCTCTGCCTCTAGTACACCACCTGTGCCATCAAATGTAGGAGGGTGTGCCCTCAACAAATCCCTCATATGTCCTGCAACTATGGCATCCTTCTCTGTAGTACTAACAATCCTCCTAGGAGATCTATCACATTCCCTAACCACCTCTTGATCTACTTCCTATCTTGGACCAAGTCTGGAAAGTACCTCTTCTAGTAGGGGACACAACTGAGCTCCCTCAACCTATGGCTGAATCGAAATCCATTCCTCACTTGTCTATTCCAATTGAGGACTCAACTATTCAGCACGTTTGCTCATGTGAGAGCTCTGAGGGGGAGTAACCTGGGGATTCAACCCAAGGCCTCCACCTCGTCCTCTACTACGAGCTCTAGTACAACACCTAGGCATGATCCTACACAAAACAAAAATGAGTCTTAGATACAAAATAGACAAGGCTAACAAAAACCAATACTACCTAGTCTATCATCTAGGTCAACCTAATGGGCTCACAATTACCTAGAGCGTCCAATGTTAGAACCTTTGCTCTGATACCAATTTGTAATGCCCCATCTTGTAACCTAAAGAATGATGCATTGACTACAAAAGTGTAATAATTTTTTTTTAAAGTGTAATCATTTACTTATTTAATTGCAAACATTCCCTAAGTAGCGCGACGACACATTACTTGAAATTCCCATAGATGACAATAATATTTAGCATAACATGTATTTAATTTTCATAAACTTAAAAGTATACATTGAATAACATTTAAATTACATCAATGAAAGTATAATGTACATAAAGTATTTTTTCTTACATTGCATTTGAAATAACATTACATTATGATATTGCTATCAGGATTCAACCGTGTAGTTACTCATTTTCCAAATGAGGTAGGTCAAATAAAAGTTTACAATTACATATTACAAATGTTCACCTCATTAAAAAGAATTGAATGATACATATATAAAGTTTTCCACTGATACAAATAAGAAAGTACATTTATCCACATGCGAGCTCTCCATCCAAGAAGTACTCATTGCCACAAACAAGAACTGGGGCCTCAACAGAGTAAGGTGCATGTTCCACCCAACCATGTGGTACCCGTAGGTCCACCCCCCATGCTAGGAGATAGTAAAAAGGTTCCCATAGACATAACCTACAAACCCTAGACACAAGTAAAACCATAGACAAAGTATACAAGTACAAACTTAACTTACGGTTACATTGCTTACAGAAAAGAATAATCAAATATACTAAGTTCACAAGGACACTATTATTATACATGGAGTGTCATCACAATGTTGCATAGGTTACCCAGGTGTTTCTTCCTAGGTTTCGGCCCCCAACTTGGGTTACCCTGGTAACCTCTTACGAAACCCGGCCCCACATGCAAACTGTTGCGGTATCAAATATCTTTTAAAATAACAAGATATCGATTTGCCATTCCAGGCCTTCTCAACTCATTCTCAAGATTGAACTAGCCCTTGAGTCCATGAGTGAGGCATAATTAATCCAGTTAAATATTTTAGAATACCCAATGTGTTGATTCAGTTTTCACTGATTAACTAACTCTACATGACTTACCCTGGCACCACTTTGTGTGTCAGCCCTCATAAAGAGCCACTCCCCTAAAAATAACACAAGGAATCTAAGTCCGCTAATTAAGGTATGAAAAGTGCACATAACTCAACATATAATACCAAACATATCACAACGGACAACACATCTTGTTCATAGAACCAGGTGTCCAAAAACCATACAAAACCATGTGCACTACCCTAGTTAACTCAAAAGATTGTATTTAAACAAATAACAACTCCCACACTAAACAAACTTATCTGGAAGAATTTTAATCTAATATAATCTCAATTGCCCAATAAGAGAGAAAATACAATTTAAAGCAATTCAAGGATAATAAACATCTATTTTTAGGATTTGCTAAATCCAATAAAGTCAGTTAGAAATAGCATGAAAATAAAACAACTTGATTATAGTTCTTTTCTCAAACAATAAAAGAAATTGTAATAATTAATCTAATTTTGATTTTCTCAATTTCACATAAAAATAAATACCAATTTTTCTCTTTCAATCTTATTGTTTTAAAAATAGTTAACATCATACTTTACATGCATTTTAAATAAAAGAAAATATTATTTTAATACTAAAACTATTTTCTCAATAATACAATAATAATATATATATAATATTTAAATTAAAATACTTTGAAACTCGAGATTAATAAATAATTCAAAATTCATAAAATAACTCAAAATTCATAAAATGAATCATATTGCAAATAGGGTTTACCAGACTGTGTAATACACAGTCGCGTTGGCTATTATACACAACCTACCCCGTATCGGGTAGCAGTTGTGTTGGCAGTCATCGCTGCCTGTGAGGGTAGTGCCGATTGCCTCCACAGTTGTCGCCCTATATTGGGGCGGTTGTGGGGGTAGCCGCTATGGCCCCCTGCCCTTATATATATAATTTATAAATAACTTTATTCAAACCCTATGGTATAAACTTTAGTTTTTGACTTCATTTTGATTTAATCTTGCTTTTTTCTTCACTCTAAATCCTAATTCTCCTATATATTATATTCCTTCGAAACACTTTTTTTTTTTTATAAAATTTATTTGAAATATATATAGGATTTTCAAATGCATAAGTTGTATAACTATGAGAGATGAATATATATATATATATATATATACTAGCCAACCAACTAACCATTCAAGCAAGCAATAACAATTTTAAATAAAAAATTTTCTTTGTTTAGGAAATATTTGATCTCAAATAATACAAAAGCTTTTGTAAATTATCCTCTCTTTGCATTTTATACAAATATGGGTGGAGGAACTACAAAATATTTACCTTGGTTACTTGGAAGGGTCTTTGCTTTAGGTGTGGGTTCATCCATAACTGGTGGAGGAGGAGGAACAATCAAGGTCTTATCCTTTTTAGGAATATTGATAAGAGATAACTTTGTTATGCACTTTGCCTTAAATTTTTGGTATGACTTAAAAAATAAATCGTCATGAGGCTTAATAGGTTCCATAGGTTGAGGCAAAAAGAAATCTAATGAAAATTTTCCATAGGAGGACAAAGGATTAAACCCATTATGATGTAGTGTACAAAAAATTGGTTTTCAAATAGGAACTTTATGTACTTGTGAATAACCGATGGGATGATATTCATGGAGCATAACCATGGGTAGGCTAACTTCACATGGAATTGGTCTGACATTGAGATGATGGAGAATTATACATCTTTTTTTTTTCATCCAACCTTAAGAGGAAGAGTGATCGAACCTATTATAGGGTGAGAAAAACCATTATGAGTTTTCAACTGTGCTTTTGATTACTCATAAGAATATTGATAAATTTCAAGCAAAAACAAGAATTCCTCAGTGATTTCATTCTCTACACACACGAGATCAATGAGTATCCTATTTGTAGGCTTGTCATTAATACATCCAATGATATAGAGAGTACCATCAAGTGCATGTATGGATGTGTCAATATGGGTGAAAGCAATGTTGGGTAACAAAGTAATTTGGCCCTTATGAGGTTGAACATCTATGAGAGTGACCATATCTTGTAGGCCATCCTCATCATCACTCTTATTATCATTGTTATCATCATTCATGTCATTAGTCTTATCAACATTCATGTAATCATTCTTAATATCACAAGCTTGCACAAAGTTGGATGAATGGTTTGACATTGGATTGGTGAAAATTTGTAGGTTTTGGTTAGGTGGGGAAACAAACGTATTCCCTTAATCATTAACACCACCCAACTGAATGTAATTAGAATCAATGAGGTCTTGAACTTGATGTTTAAGATGCACACATCATTTTGTATCATGTCCACTTGTGCAATGATATTGACAAAAGGCATTTGGCTTGCAACTTGGAGGTAGAGGTTTAGTTGTGTCCATAGGTCTAATTAGAGGTAACCAATTTAAATTCTTGTTTAAAATTTGCAACATTATTGAATGAAGGGTGTCATGTAACTGGGTGAATTGTTTATCTCATGATATAAATTGGTACAGGGTTGAACTTATGACAAAATCTTGAGGGGAAATGTGGGTTTTTGCTTGAGGTGTATGTAACTTGATAAAAAAATTGTTTTGCTTCTTGAATGGTTGATAGTTTTTTGGAGGTTTAAATTCAAATTTCCTAGTAGCAGTAGATGAAGATGTCTCTTCATATTGACTAACCAAATTCTAATAATCATGAAGGGTCATACACAAATGTATAAAGGATGAATATTTCATCCCTTATGTTAGGTTACAATTTTTCAATGAATACTCTTTGAACATCCACATCAAGGAGAGTAAGATTAATTTATGAATAAAGCAATTGATAGCGCCCTATAAAGTTTGTGACCTTTTCATTTTTCTTTCTTTTACATCTCACTAGATCAATTAATGTCATTGTAGGTCAACGTTGACTTGGAAATGTTGGAGGAAGGCCTTAACAATGTCATTGAAAGAGTGGATTGAGTTATTTAGTAATGAAAAAAACCATTCTAGAGCAATGCCTTTCAATGACCTAGGAAAGAGTTTATCTTAAAAATGAAGTCACTACATAAGGCTATATATGTCGATATATGATTGCTAGGGCCTCCTTTACCATTTTACTTGTCAAATCAAGGTATCTCAATGGTTTGTGGCATTGGGGTTTTCAAAATTTTAAATGGCAATGGGCTTCTTTTAACATATTACAATGGTTTTTCATTACATTTTTGGTTCAAAGTTGAGATTTTTTGTTGAAGTGAGGTTATATTTTACAAAAATTGGTTAATAATCAAATCATTGGTTGACATGTTTTGAGAATGTGATGAATATGGTGGGATTTTGTAAGTGCTTGGTTGACTACTATGTTGCAAATTTATGAGAGGGGATGAAAATTGAGGTGGCACATGTGAGGATCGAAAACCATAAGTATTCCCAATGGAAAGGCCTAATGTTGGAGTTATGCCAATGCTTTGTTGTATCATTGAAGTAACAATTGGATGTGTGTATGTAGGGAAAGAGGCTATAGTTGTAGGGAGGGAGACATGATTTCTTCCTTGAATTTGAGTGTATCGCAAAGCTTGAGCTCAACTAGTCATTGTAGGTACATTAACATCAACTGTATGGGCTAGGGTACATAAAACCTCTAATCCTTAATCATTTTTCTCATGTTATCTATTATAGGGACCATTGTACCAACTAAATATTTATTACTCACATAATCTTGAATTATTTCTAAATCTTTATCTAATTGTTTTAGTTTGTCTTCGAGAACATGGGAAACAATAATCTCAACATCTGTGAAAATGGGTGATTGTAAAGTTGTCATTGGTATGGTAGGATTAGAGATAGAGTCCAAAATGGGTTGATTATTAACAACACTTTGCATGAAAGATTTGGAAGACTCGGGATCCAAAATAGATATAATAATAGCATGGGATGCCATAAGTCTACAACTATGTCTCACTGAACTATTGGCAGTAGGACACCAGTTCGTGAAGCTCATGTGAGTTTCAAAACACTAAGTGTACTCACGATGAACACTAAACTATCAATTAACCACAACAAAATATTCATAAAACATAATTTAGATAGAAAAAGAAGATAAAGAATATAGTAAGAAATATCTACGCAAAAGTTGGTTGAGCCAACAGTAAGAGGACAGAGGCACCCAAGGTGTATGTGTCTTGTGCAGGTTTTCTAGAAATTCAAAGTCTGGTTTTGTGTAATTCTACCTAAGGATTTTGGGTTTGGTTGTAGAGAGGTTTGACAATAAATATGTTTCCAAAATTTACTCAATTTATATCAATGCAAGTTTGTAACAATATGTGAAAAATAAAAGACAAATTTCAATGCAATTTTTCTTATCTAAAATGCAAAAAAAGTGATTGATTGTAAGATTCCTATATTTGAAAAATGATGATTATGATGCAATTTTGAAACGAAAGAATGGAATTTTTTTTAACTTTTTATTTTATTTTTTATCTAAATGAAAGATGCCTAAATGAATGCAATTAGGAATTCTAAAATACAGATTTGTAAGTAGACACATATTCAAAAAACAGTGACAGCAGGGCGTTGCCATTTCAAGGAGGCGCCGCAAAAGCCCCGTAATTCTTAAAATTAGCTCAGCCATGGCATTTACACTCCTCCTCCCAGGCAGGAGGAGCCGAAAGCATGCATCTCATAATTTTTCTTTGGCCTATACAGGATTTGTAGCTGGCAAATGTGTAATAATGCAAATGTTAATTATGAATACACCTCTAAATGTAGATCTTTAATGGCGGATTGAACAACCTAATGCAACCCAAGGCGGGACATGCAGGATGCATCTTTTGAATTTTATATCTTTTTAATGCAAAAAGCTGGAAAACCCTAAAATGAGAAATGCAAAACCTAAATCTAGGTGAATTTCGTATGTATATAATGTCAATCAGTCAGATTCAAATAAAATGAAATAACAAAGAAAAAACGGAACCCCTAGGTCTAATGGCAAACATAGGACCAAAATTCCTTGTTGTTGTGGTGTTTGTGGGTTTCTTCTACTGCTCCATTAAGATGGGTGAAGTCACCAAGGTGTTTGATTTCGAATTTCAAAGTCATGTATGTATTTTAATGGAATCTTTAGAGCTATATCCATTGAGTCTCTGAATGGATTGGAAATTGATTTTCTATGATTAACCTAATTATACTATGTTCCTTAATACGAAAAAATGCAATAATCTTGCAATTGATAAAGAGAAATAGTAAATTGCAAGTAGATCTGGGAAGGGTAGGGGACCGTGTACCTATTCTAAAAAGTGATTGTTGGTTTGAATATAGGGACATAGTCTCCCAAGGGCATATGGTTCCTTGTAGGGGTGTCTTGAAACTATTTTTGTAGTCCTTTGATGAGAGATCTGATCTTTTGATTCTCTGTTGCAAATTCCTTAGATCACTATTGAATAATTTTTTAGGTGAGTTTCGTGGAGTTGACAAGACAGGGGCTCTCACTATAAAAAAATGTAGTATAGTTCTATCTCAAGCTTCCTCTGCCATTCTCCAAACCTATAAAATTTGTACACCTATAAAGAGAATAAATGTTGTACCATTTAGGGGCTCTTTGGTCAAACTCTCATGTTAGTGCTCCACTCTATAAATGGAGTCACAAATGAGCAAAAATGGATAATTGATAGGAAGGAATGGTGAATCAACAAAGTGTTGCAACTCACCACCCTTCAATGGCTTCCTTGAAGGATTGAAGTCTGCACATCACTTCAAGTTCTTGGATCTTGCTTACTTGATTTCTTGAATTTCTCGGAGACCTACAATAAGGGTTACCCTTCACAATTAATGATAACATAAACACATGAACTCAAATAATATTTGACATGATGTTAGGATCTTGAATTGTTGCAATAAAGCTCTAAAATGTTGCTCTTGACATGCTTGATAGTGCTCTTGATCATAAGTTTTCCAATAATTTTCTTGATATCTTTCAAATGATGCAATAGCTAGGTATTTATATAAATTTTCTAATTTCCCAAAAATTATCCCAAATGCTGACATTTATAACTTGAATTTTGAATATTAAAATGTTGTCACCGACATATCCAAAATTGGTACCCGACAAAATAGGGGGACCCATACACCCTAGGGAAAATGGGTCTTAACCCTATTTTCTAGAACATTAAATGTCGGGGGGGATATCAATTGGATGCATTTGGTCAACGCTTGTATTTTCTCAGAAAATTATACAAATGGGTTATAAAATGCATAATTTAGGATATTAGGTGCTTTATTAGGCTCAATAATTTAGGGGTAGAACATAGTGTGAAATTTTCAAGGGTGACAATTTATGATGCTAACACACTATTCACCCCTTGGTGATCAAGGAATAGTCATCCATCATGGAAAATGAATTACTAACAAAAGAAACAAGCACACCAGTTTCATTCATTTTTTGTGTCTCTTTTGTTTATCTCTTTTTACCCATCTTTTATGAATTTTTCTTCTTAAAGGTGAACTAGAAGCCTAAGGGAATATTTTTCCACCCTTATTCTTATACTCCTATACATAAGAGAGATTTAGCTTTTCCTATGATCTTTCTTTTGCTTCTTGATTCTTTAATTTTGAAGCTATATAAATGAATTATGGATGGTCATGAAATCATCTAGTTAATGTTCATATACATACATACACACACACACACACACATATATATATATGGTTTTTATAATAAGGAAATAATTAGTATTCAAAAGCACATATTATTCCCAAAAAATCAAGAGAAACCTACAACCTCTAGGATCCTTTACACATTACCTTTATACAAATTTTACACTCATACAATAATAATCACTTCCATTTTCTCACCTTCATATTCAACCTCCTTATCACTTCTATCACACAAGATGAATTTGATGGGAGGAGAGAAGTAGAATTGAGTGAAATAGTTGAGTCCATGTTGACTCTTTCACCACTACACAATCTCTACATGCTTTGGACCTTCATTGGATAAAAATTCAAAAATGTGTCACTTTTATAAAGAAAATGACCAACTCAAATGCAAATTTTGAACTTGGATAGTTTAAAAGTGATGATATGTTTTGAAATTTAAATTGATATAAACTAATGAAATGTAGAAATCTTAATGTAGTTTATGTGAATATTTTTAAAAAAAGAATTAAAAATTAGTTGAATATAGTATTTTTTATAAATTTGAGAAAATAATTTTAATTGTTGAATCCTTTTTTAAAAGTGTGGTTGAATGGACATCGCAAAATTTTTAATATATATATACATATATTTGACTTCTTTTCTCACTTAGATAAATTGAAAAATCTAGTGTATGGATAAAAATTGATGAATATTTATCTTTTGATGATTTCTCAAAAGATAAATTTACTCAAAATGTCATAGTTTTGATGGGACATAGCCAGGGAAAACTTTACTCGCAAATCTTCACCAATTGGTGAATTCTAGGAATTAGCCAAGTCGAAATTGGTTAATTTCTCTCACGCAACAGGGTGTCCAAATCGCGCAGATTTTACGAACTATAGGTCCAATGCATGTCCATTCGCCAATTAGTTTTTTTATGAGGCATATTTAAGCAACAAATTCTCCATTGTCAAACTATGTGTTTCAATTGGACCAACTAATATTTTTGCTTGGAATACTAAAAGCATTTAATAAAACACCTACATATTTGCCAATACCATTAAAACAACATTGTATCAGGACCCATCTCACCAATTAAAATTTACAAATAGTTGCTTGTGAAGACCCATTTCGCCAATTAAAATTTATAAATAGTTGCTTATGAGGACCTATTTTGCCAATAACATTAAAAAATAATTATATTTGAGGACACATTTTGCCTTGAAAATTACAACGTATCTTGTATAAGCATGCATGATTCGCCAAATTTTTAATATACCATTTAAAAATCCTGCAGAATTCACCAAATATGGAATCATGGATTGATATAAATACAATCGAAAGTGTCATTTATTCCTACACATTTTGTTTAGTTCGAGGTTCTACTTCTCAATTTGGAAGTCAACGAAAGTCGAAAACGTAGACTTAAAAGGTGAGTGATCATTTCTTCATAGTGTTATTAGTTATAATAATAAGTTTTCTTTATCTCTTTTCCATTCTTGTTTCATTACAAAGTGAACCTTAGAACCAAAACTCCTAAGTTTCAGTTTATGAAACTCCCAAGTAGAGATGACTAGAAAGACTTGCAACTCAAAAAAGTGAACCATCAACCAAGTCGGGGAATCGGGAAGTTATGAAAATTTAGAACTCTGCGAAAAGGTTATAAAACTCTGAGGACTAGCGACTAAGGTTAGAAAAGCCAAATTTTTTATATTGTATTCCATGGTATTAAATTTGATATGATTTTGTATCATTTTTAAAGAACAACCTCTTATCACACTACTTATAAATTCCTATTGCATTTCCATTCACACACAATCTTTGATAAATAACTGAAAGAAATATTATTAATCCATTCCTTGAACAGAAGCTAACAGTTCAACATCCATAACTTATAATTTATAAGCTAACATAAGCTAACAACTCAACATAAATAACTTATAAAGGCATCCACCCAACTTAAACAATAAAAGCTTAAACTACCAAATCACCTAAATTATATTGAGAAATCCTTACGCATCCATCACCATAAAATATTTATTCACAAATAAACATTCCACAACAATGAAACTATCCAAAAATCCATCATTCCAATAATAGACAATCCACTGGCAAATATAGAGTTTTTTGTCTTGATAACTAAGCTTTGAAGACAACTGTTTTAGAAATTAAAATAAAAAGTCTTTGAAGTATCAAGAGAGCCAAATTAAAGAAAATAACATAAAAACTAAAAACTAAACAGCGGTCCCACTCCTAGCACCGACTCCTTCGCTTCCAATTATTTCCACCTCCTCCTTCAGTAATGCCTCCTGTGCCTTTACTCTTTGCTTGTATTCCCGGTACTTGGTGACAATTGCGGTGATGTTTTTGCTTCCTAGAGTTGTAGTAATCTGTAACCTAGTTCTCCATGTGGCCAAAGCCTTTTTAGACTCAACCAACATCTGAGATCTTTTCTCTTCCCACATTTATAAGTCCTCAAGTGGATCTCCATTCGACTGAGTTTTGAGAAGGACTCCCATGTCACTGTAGCAGGATCAACTATTTCTTTCTTGAATATCTCTCTAAACTTCAAAGAGATCTCTTTTATATCTAGAATGTTTTCATCAAACTCATCAGTAATTTCCACTCCCAAAATATGACAATCTTCTTTAATTTCCGCAAACATTTCATAATATTGTTCAAGTGTATTATTAATTTCCTTCACCAGATTATCATATATATTCAATTTCCATTCCAATGAAACGGACCAGGAAGGGTCTAGCTCCTTAGGATTATTCACAATTTGCTCACCAATTAATATCTTTGGATCCATAGAGTTCAATTCTTTCATTTCCTAAGCAAGCACATAGAGACTAGTTTGATCTTTTCTGAGCTATTGAAGTTCTGTTACTAACTCCTTCGTCTTATTAACAACTTGAGTGTAAAAGAGCACAAATTTATTTAGAAAGAAGATAGCCTCTTGAGATATTTTATCGATCCCCTCACAAGCAGCTCTGGAATAGCTCAAATTCTTTTTAATTTGCTCTATGGTGAGCACATCGATGCCCTCTACCTGAGAACTGGAGGCTTCATCAGATGTAGGAGGGGTGGCCATGGAAGAAATAAAGTTACTCAATGCAAGGACTTGAGATTCCATGAGCATTTTTTCCTTGTTCTTTTCACTCTTTTAATCATATGTATTGACTAAATAATTGGCATGGTACACATCATATTCCAATGGTTGAGGCCCCATATCAAAATGTGTGACTTTGTAGTTCGCTGTTGTTATTTAATCTTCATTTAAATCCTTCACAAGATCAACAATTTCTAACATTTGATTTCTAGAAGTAGCATCAGTCACCATCCTTGACATCCTCCTGGATTTCTTAGGTTTTGAAGAGCTTTGAAGTAACTTTGAAACTGTATCCACTCCAACTATCATTGTAGCAATATGCTTTATCTTCTTCTCCACTACTTTTTTTAGCCATCCTGGGGAGGCTACTACTAGACCAGAATCTTCATTTCCACTAATAGTTTATTTAGGAGCATTAGGAGTGATAGGTGGATTATCAATCGGAGGCAGAGAAGAGGGAAATTCAAACAAAGGAGGAAAGATATTATCTTCAACGATTTGTTTAAAGATAGCCTCAGAATCTACAACAAGAAGTTTTTCTTGATTGGTCTTCTTCTTAGGGGTAGGAGAAAGCACACTATCTTGTTCACAGATGCTCTTCAACTTGACTATTTCTTCTTTCCTATCACCATCACCTCCTGACTAAGAATTTGCACTAGAGGACCTCACAGAGGGTTTCCTCGATGATACACTTTCACCAGATGCTTGTGTAGACTCCTATTCATTCTTTTGTGATGACTTAGGCTCCTAAACAGGACCAAAAACTTGCCGCCATTTCCCATCCAACTAGTCCTAGGTTCTTTTAAGCACTATGGCAACATGCACCCTCATATCTGAAATTTCACTTTGGCTCCAATCAACCCTAGGGTGGGATTTATTAGGAATTTTTTCATATGCAGGATCTATGATTGTTGAATCCTCAGCTACATTTTTAAGAATGTGAAATGATAGACCGAAAGCTTGTATCTATTTTAGTGTTAGCCTCATATAATCTCTTCTCAAAACTTCCTTCTCATTGATACAATCTTCCTAGAAATCTTTGATAGATGGGTGATGTTGATATAAGCTCCCTCCATAAAGATTATGCTTCACAAAACCCTTACTGTCAAAATTAGCTCTCATAGATCGATTATAGAGGTTATATTCCTTGAGAATTCCTTCAGCTCCCCTGGCCATCTAGTTTTTTTTTCACACAAAAGAAGGGGTCTCCAATGGGAAGACATACCCTCATTCCCCCATGTTTGTATACTTAATATTAACCATGGCCATTTGTTGACAAACTTCTAGAAATATCAGTAAATCTTCAAGATACCGAGGTAATTTAAATGGGTCTTTCTCAAAACGCCCTATTCTCAGATAGGAAAACTTATCAAATTGGATATAAAAAATCCCAAATTTTGATACAAGAGAAATCGATTAAAGGGAAAGGTGCATTTTTGGATTTCCATCTAGCTTCCTCACAACCTCCATTAAAAATGCATCATTAACACAACAAAAATCACCCATTCCAAATTGTTTAGTGAACTGAGGAAAGTGTTTATACATAGGCATATCAGAAGTTGGGGTTCCTTGCGGCTCCAACCCACGCTAAAAGGACCTCTGACTACCTACAATCTACGTCAGGAAAGAACACATATAGAAAGTAGCAGCCTTATGGAAATTAATTAATTGCTCATTCAAATGGAAGCAAATAACTTCAGCCCAATCAATGAAAATGTTCTCATCACAGAATATCAAGATAAACTAGAACATCCAATCCTCAAATAACTCAACTTGTGGATTCCCAACAACGCGGTGCAATAAAGCAATAGCATATGTAATTTCTCCCTTAAAATGCAATCTTTTGAGTTTACTCGGCAGTTGCGACTTACCTTTCTTTTCAGACTTCAACCATGTTTTGGCCATGGAGTTCTTACACTAGTCCTTATTCGCTTTGAAAAATTCACCTACGACTATGACAAACATGTCTTCTATAGGTTCCCTTTCTAGAATCCCCAATGCATGGGAAACAACTTTAGGAGAAATTTTTGCAATTACAGTTTCGTCTATAGCTTTAATTTCTCGTGTCTGCAGAATGTACCTTCTCGCACATGCACTTATTAGGTCCACACAACACAGATTTTGGAAACCCTCCAGCCTGAGCTATCCCACTTACTAAGAGTTTTATATCAAGCTCAGACTTGTCATCCCTCTCCAGGCACACCCAAAATTCATCTAACTTAAAAGGTTTGCGCATCGTATCCCTTACATCTACCCAATGTTCACTCTGCATGAGCACAAATTTGTGGAGAATGAATGTTTGCACATTAGATTCTGAGAAGTACTGGCCTTGGCAAAGAATGAGAATGCAGGCTAAAAGTCTAAGTAAAAAGAATGTTTGCACTTGAGAAGTACTGGCCTTGGCAAAGAACAAGAATGCAGGCTAAATGTCTGAGTACAACTTCGCCACCCACTTATGTTGTTATTTTTGATAGGATGTTCTTTAAAT